>OU611831.1:7815000-8415000 GCA_914767695.1 Ptilodon capucinus
GGGAGATTTGGGTCATAGTCCACCACGCTGGCCCAGTGCAGCTTGGTGAACTTCACGCCTTTCTATAGACGTGCAGGTTTCCTCACGATGTTGTCCTTTACCGTTCAGCAAGTGGTAATCATTGTTGAAAATGACAGTTGCACTCAGAGGTGCGGGCCCGGGATTGAAACTTGCACCCCTTACGATCAAGGCGGGAGCCAGTCTTCATCTTATTCCATTAAAATATCATCATTTCACTCATTTCGTAAAAAAAGAAGAAAGAACATCATGTCATTTCATTTCGCAAATGAAGATACAATATCATGTTCTGTCGTACACTGCCATCTATCGGTTCTGCGAGTAACGTGAGACGATCAGGCACTGTGATTCGTCGAGTCCGGTTCAAAGTAACTCGGGAGATTATACACGAACTGCCAGATGGCGCGCGCTAGTAAGTAAGTCTAATAATGTATCACAGATGGCGTTACTAAACAAGTCTTTTGTTAAAATACTACACAAGTTTACATAATTTGAACTGTGGTGTTAGCACGTAAGTCAAGACAAGACCTTTGTCACGGATTTGCTCGCTCGCTCTCTGTCTAATTTCATACGTGAGAAAGAGACAACATCAAGATATGCCGTGACATACCTACGTCTAGTCTTGGCGCTCATCATTCTACAACTACTGGTTGGATGTAACTGGGATTGTCCCCAGTCCATTGTATGGTACTCCTAATAAGTACAAGCTTTCCTTAGTTTAGGATCATAAGATGACTGTATGTTGTTTGGTGCCTAATATTTATTTTATCTAAACCAAAACACAGCGGCGGCTAGGGCGGTGCGACCACACCGGGCACCGTCAAAGGGGAGGCGCCAAAATTAATCGAAATGCGACCACCGATAAGCGTCGTGACACATCAAAGCTAGCGTCGCGACGCTATTCAATGAGGCGTCAATGAAGAGCCTTACAATGAGCGTCGCATCCCCGATCTTAGTATCATTCAATTCGAATTTTATATTCAGAGGACCGTAACTTTAAGATTTTGCACCACCCAAAAATATTGCTACGGCCGCCCGCCCGTGCTATACAGGTGCCGTCGTTCAATAAAACAATTCAAAAAAATATTATTTACAATTATGTTTATTTTCATTTCATTAAAATAACAAAGAATTAAGCTAATTAGGTTCAAAACCGAGTCTTAAAAACACTTAACTTTCATTCGATAGTACTAGAAATTGAAAATTATTGAATAAAGACATCGCCACACTCATGCACTCTAGTGGCGCCACACTGGTGGGCCCAGATTGGTCCGACAACATGCATTCCTGATCAATTTATACCATTAAGCCCGCACACTGGGGAGTCAAAAGTCGCACGTAGATTTTTTTGTCAATACCAAAACGCACTCTGTGTCAATATGTATAAAGATTTCTATCGTAAAAGCCACACACCACACGCTTCAAACTCGCGCTGTCTGTGTTATAAACCAATAATATTTTAGTAAACAGTATGAGCGCGCACTAGTGAACACTCGAATACATCCTAATTAGGACGTATATTTGTACCAACATGCGGATTGGTTGACAGATGAATGTTACATCATATAGAAGCGCAAGTAGGTATCTCTTGGTTTTTTTGCACATTTCTACGTGTTGTGAAATGTAAAATGAATGACAAGAGTGTGTGTCCTGCCGCTGTTACGCAGAACACTTTTTTCGGTTGTTTTGTGCGTGTATAACATATCTGTTTACTAGAATATCGTTGTAATGAACGTTTTCTATGTATCAATACAGATCGTTTTGGTATTGGTAAATTTTTTGACACGCAAGTGACGCCGCCCAAGTGTACTGGAGGCTTTGCCGTGGCGTGTCCAGTCCAATCCGCTTCACACAGATCATATTGGGTCATAGGTCAGATTTGGGTCATAGAGTAAACAGAGAAGCCATATCTACTCCACCCTGCGTATATACGGCAAATATTTTGACGTTTTTCTGACATCCGCGTTTACTGGATCAAGTAAGTACCTAAGGGATCACTGTCATCATCAATTTTTATTTATAATATGTATATAATGAATTTGCCCTTGCTATTATTTACTTGACACTAGCTGAAATACCCGCTAGCCGCAGGTGGAGCCATTTCTCATCTTATTCCATTAAAATAATTAAAATTAAGTACCTAAGGTGTCAAACAATAAAAACAACGTTTTATAGCATTTTAATACCATTTATACTGTAATACTATAATAAATACTGTTTAGATTATTTGACTTACTTGATCCGGAAAACAGTGACAGATGTCAGATGAACGTCAAAAAATTTGCAGCAGGGTGGAGTCGGGCTTGCCCTTATGGTTTAGTTAGCCAAATGACATCATCCCATCCTTATTGAGTAATCGAATCTGTCAATAGGATCGTTTTTTTTAAATGACCTCTTAATATTTTTAATTACCGTTATCTGAACACGCCTTTTATTTAAATTTTAAATAGATTTCATTTATTTAATACTTAAACAACACAGTCTTGAAAAACACACATTAAATACATAGAAGGGTTTTATTTATTAAAAGTGTTACCATCAAGTTATCATCGTCCGGATCATCGTCATCCGCAGCCAATGCTAATGTGAAAAGTGCACAGATGACACAATGTAAGCAGTTTGGAGGGAGTAGGAAAGTGCATTTCGTGGTAAGGCAAATTTAGTTAAGATTTTTTTATTATTTTTACACTGTTCTCTGCCTGTCCGTTTGATACCGGATGGTACGGGGCTCTAGTCAAATGCAATATATTTACGTTAAAGTCAGCTGATTATAGCGGCAATAGCCTAGTGCTTAGAAGGACAGCCTTCGCAATCGTGAGGTGCCGGGTTCGGTCCCCGCCCTGGCTATTAAACCACTGACATGATTCCACTCCTAGTACAAGAATTTTGCTTAGTTGAAGTAGCTAGCGTATACACCAGTAATGTGATAACCGTAGTACCTTCCTAATATTAAAAAAAAATACATGATAAATAACACATGATTGATTAGGGACCGTTATAATTAGGCCAGGGGAAAATTGAAAAATATAGGAACATTAAGTTTTTCCGCGCGTGTCATGGCTCGACATTCTCTGTAATTTGACCATCTTGACGTTCTTGACTTGATGGTCGAAATATGACCATCTTGACGTTCTTTTTCAACTTAAGTCGAATTAGAAATGTCAATCTTACGAGAATTGCCCTCCTGTAGTTGTAGCATGAGCGCCAAGACTACTAGACTTATATCACAGACTATGTTGGTTATATCTCTTTCTCTCGTATGAAATAAGACAGAGAGCGAACGAGCCAATCCGTGACAGTGATCTTGTCAATGTCTTGATCAATGGTTTGAAAACAACTTAAGTTTTAGATGTGTGTATATTGAGTCAAAACTAGATGAGTAACACTTTTAAAAAAATAATCTGAAAATTTAAGTCAGAGCAATATTTTTAATATTAAAATTTATTTTGTGTTAAATGGGTATAACATAACAAACTTACACATGTATAGAATAAAATATAAACAAAACAACCTAAATGAAATAAACTTTAAAATAACGTTTAAACAATATTTTTGCGTATTTTTACAATTTATTAAATCAGATATTGTGGTTCTTGATCAGGTTTCCGTACCCAAAGGGTAAAACGGGAACCCTATTGCTGAGACTTCGCTGTCCGTCCGTCCGTCCGTCCGTCCGTCTGTCACCAGGCTGTATCTCATGAACCGTGATAGTTAGAGAGTTGAAATTTTAACAGATGATGTATTTCTATTGCCGCTTTAACAACAAGTACTAAAAAACAGAATAAAATAAATATTTAAGGGGGCTCCCATACAACAAACGTGATTTTTTTGCCATTTCTATAGATAATGGTACGGAACCCTTCGTGCGCGAGTCCGACTCGTACTTGGCCGGTTTTTTAATTTATTAAAAGTACTTACGTTACGTATGAACATTTAGTTCATTACTGGCAGGAGATAAGAGATTACGGGGAGACTTTTGTCCACCAGTGGGACCATATAGAATATATATAAAAGAATATCGATTGTTCACAATATTTTGTAAGCATTTCATAAACCACAAAACCTGTTTTAATTAAAACCAAAATACAGCCATAGAATCACAGTAATATGGACGAAAACGATAATGTTTTATAAACAATAAATAAATTACAATATATGGGGCGTGAGTATATTACAAGATATATTTTTAATTACAGATCTTAGGCCTTGATTAAATACTGATTTATACGGGTAATATCAAGAATTGGTAGCCGAGTGGTCGAACGCACGCTTTGCAATCAAAGTGCGCAGGTTCTATCCCCGGCTCGCACCTCTGGGTTCCATGTGCGAATCTCATTTTCATCTGAGATTATCACTTGCTAAGAAACGGTGACGGAAAACATCGTGAGGAAACCTGTGTGCCCGGTATAATGGCAATAGGCTCGCCCCCTATTACATTGGGACCAAAATACATCGGCGAAGTGTGGGCGCACTGCAGTGCACCTCTGCCTACCCCTTCGGGGAATACAGGCGTGATGATGATGATGTATATCAAGGGGTAAAAGGCTGTTTGACTAAAGCGACATTTTTGAGCTCATTCGACGAAGAAAAGCTGAGCTGATTCCAATTATATATATATGTAAAATTGTTACTCTTTTCAAAATGATCATCATCATCATCATCACGCCTGTATTCCCCGAAGGGGTAGGCAGAGGTGCACTGCAGTGCACCCACACTTCGCCGATGTATTTTGCTCCCAATGTAATAGGGGGCGAGCCTATTGCCATTATACCGGGCACACAGGTTTCCTCACGATGTTTTCCGTCACCGTTTCTTAGCAAGTGATAATCTCAGATGAAAATGAGATTCGCACATGGAACCCAGAGGTACGAGCCGGGGATAGAACCTGCGCACTTTGATTGCAAAGCGTGCGTTCGACCACTCGGCTACCACTGCTCTTCATGATGATAATTGCGAGTAATACATTCTCAGGAGCAGCAATGCCATGAGAGCAGACAGCACCTTGGCCACAATAAAATGATTTATACTTATACCAAACGAACCAGAAAAATCTGGCCTTTCGAATGGTACTTCTCTATAACTTATTTTACGATTTTTGTTGTTAAGTAAGGATTATCTTTCAACCAGGGATATATAGTTCTAAATTCATAAGTAATATTAAAAGATTACTGCTTGTGTGATGTGCTAAGAGGGCTGGACAGTTAAAAAATATATCTTGAAATATTCACCCATTTTAATTAATTACATATTTTAAAAACTATTTGATAAAATTATTATTTTTTATTCGATTCATAAACATACCTACGATATTATTAAATATATATATTTTTAGATTATTTATTGAATATTACACATTTCCTCGTAAACTTTTAGTAGAAATTGTGGCAATATAATGGAAGAGACATTATTTTTTTTATCAACATCGAATTCGGTTTAATAAACTACCATAAATATACAAAATAAAATTTTACAAATAATTAAAAAAACCATGCTTTAAAATTAAATATCAAAATAAATAAACATTTTGCAAAGTGAAATATCAACTTGATTTGCCATTTTGACATATTCCTATGTAAATTGAACAAAAATGATATAAAATAGGATTTTTAAGGTTTTGCTTTGATTATAATTCAAAATATGATTTAACAAATAGTCTCTCCATATTACATATATGAACATACCGTCTGCTTACGTGCAAAATCAAATACATGCAATTGTTGTCAACAATAGAGGTTTTAAGATTTTATTGTTTTTTTTAATTTTCTCCAACAATTGTGTGCCACTGCTGGTCATAGGTCTCCCTCACATCCTTCCATTCACCAAAATAAACGCTTATTGGGCCTGCCACGGCGACTACCTCCACGTTAATAACCGTGTAGACATAAGTTTTATCTCTTTCAACTGTCAGTTTTGTAGAGAAAATGACGTCACTTCGAGCTTTTTATACTGGACATGATCTAAATATTTTTTTTATTCGTGTAGGCCAATAAGCACTTACAAATAGTCAGATTCTACCACCGGTTCGGAATGCTGCTTACACAGAAGAGATTCGGTAAGAAACGCTTCGGTAAGTAATACATGCTCAGGAGCAGCAATGCCATGAGATCAGGCAGCACATTGCTCGGGTGACATCATTTTCTGGACGAATCCGATAGTTGAAAGAGATAAAACTTATGTCTACGCGGTCATGCTACAGGGCTTAGAACCCATTTGGTACAAACCCTTGGCCACCGGACCTCATTCGTTCATTCATTCACCATTTGGAGGCGGGTCAAATCAATTTATAACTAATTAATTAAAAACTCTATAATGTAAAAACCAATAACTGTTATTAGTTTTTTGTAAAATTTTGTTGACCGGCGGCTACAAAGATACCCGATAAAGAGTATAAAATCGATATATAGAGTGCATAGAGTATGTAAAAGATAAGTTTTACATACTCTATGAAATGCATTTTAAAGTCAATTTAGCACAAATGCATTTATCTGTTTTTACCCGTAAGCAGACGATACTCATAGGTATAAAAAAGCATGGTGAAATAAAAATATATACATCTACATTTAAAACCATGCATTCAATGCAATATACATTCACTTAACAATAAATTTATCGTCTTAATTATTTTATTAATTAATATATATAATTAAATAAATCTCTAGTTTAACCACATAAATTCTTCTATCTATACATTAACATTATGAACAAACTATGTTTTCATAAGACCTTAATATATAATAGGGGGTCACACTACTGGTGACATCGGCAGGACTAGCACGCGGGCCAAGACACAAACTTTGTTATGAATTATGTCATCAAAAGCCACTAATCTCATTCATTTGCTTTATCTCATTTAATATCTTCAGTCAACCATGCTAGGCCTGCTGGTGATGTCCTGAAGTTACATTGTTTATTCAACGAAAATATGGAATTGTTTTGTTGCACAGTCAGCAAGATATTATTAAAAAATATAAAATATTTTTATTTATAAACTATGAATGTTAAAAATAATATTTATAGAAATTTTAATCTCATACCATTGGGCATTCAAAATATTTTGTACTGAACAATTTGCAAACCGTCTGTAAGGTTATTAAAACTTCTATAAATTTTAGAGATATAATACAACGCTTTAAAAAAAATCATTACTTACAACGCCTGATACTGACGCTTATTCTGTTGGCACAAAATATTGCTGTCTCGCTCATACATACGACGCCAACAAAATAAGCACCAATATATTAAAATATTAATATTTCTGTGCAACAAAACTCCAAGTCATCTGTCTCTACCAGACAAACAGCTCTCCGTTTCTCTAACGCCTACTCCTCACTAACATAGAGCAACGATTTATATTGATTGGTAACCGACTTCGAAGGCACTAGAGTTCTAGTGTGCAAAGTAACACCGGAAGATAGAGTTAGGGACCCTCGTGATAGAGGCGTTCACAATCAAAGTCATTGGAAGGTCCTGGGGTCTTACCACCATCTTTTATTTTAATATTACTCAGACTTTTTGACAGCTTTCAAGTTTATGTCAAAAAGTAAAAGTAATATTACAATAATAATGCTTGGTGCAAAAAATTCAAAAATATCCAAAATTGGATCTTTACAGATAATTTATCCAATGATAGAGTTGGAATTTATTTATAATTTGGTAGATTTCCATTATACTAATGTCATATTTTGCAATGGAACGTACATTAATCTAATTTCGGTTAAAACAAATACGTTGCTTTCATTCTTAAATACATATTATTTCATGGCGCGATTACAATCTACATTATATTGTAGGTATTCAGTAGAATCAAGTTAGGACCCCCAAATATGACTTCAACTATGAACATTACCATTGAAGTTACAACATACAGGTACGACTAATAGCTGTCCTAATATTGATATGATTCGAATAACTATTGACTATTAATGAAATTTGAAAACTATTTGTCTTTTCTAAATACGACGACACATAAAATGTCATTAAAACACGTTATAACCACCCGTTATCATTCTCGTTGTTATAAGAAGCGAGATTCGTCGTTTTATAACATTAAAATCTTAATTAATACTGTTTTTATTACACTAGATACGAATAAAAGAGACTACATGCATAGGACGCGAGAGCATTACGCCTACATGCCACATAACTCGATAACACGTCACAATCCCGAAATGCATTCCATTTCCAAACGTTCCCTCCATTCCTAGAGTTCCATTCTCAGAAATCCGAATCTGGAATGGTCTCTGAAGTCTTTTTATAACTGGAATGGAATAAGAAATGGAGTGTTCCATTTATAAATCACAGATAAATCTGTGCTCACCGTCATACAAATCTGATTTTAATGTTAGGCAGTATCGTGTTAGACTTAAAACATTAAACAGATTTATAATTCTAATAATTGTTGTCTCGAAGGGCCGAGGGCCGTTTGCTAGTGTTTACTAGTCTTTTGATAGTCCGTATGAGTGGTCACTCGCATGTTATACATAGCTTTCAACGTGACTGGTGGTCGGATCCTAGAAGGATGCCTCCACCAGGTAGGTCCCGTCCATGGCAACCCCGGTCTGGTTGCCTTGTACCGTGCCCCCTGCAGGAATGTATTTGCCACACGCTTGCTGTAACGAGAAATAAATAATAAAAATCATTAACAGATATAAATCTTCGGTATATTTTCTCTCCTCTGTTTGGGAAAAGACATTTTGGATGATGACTTTATAATGACTTCGTTTCAAAATTCCAATTCTGATTCTGGAATGTCAAATATTGGAATTTCAGAAATTTCAAAAATATCTGCCAACAGCACTAATTTGGACTGATAATAAATCAACATCATAAAGTCCCGGGTACACTGGGGAATCAAAAAAATTGCCAATATCAAAAATGCACTCTGTCTCATTATACATACAGATTGAATTGCTGTTGTAAAAGCCACGCGTCAGAATGTGCTCGCGCTGTCAATTACATTTCGTTTCAGGAACTTATTCAATATCAAAATCACTTTTTTTAATTAGTGTAGGCCAAAAAGCAATTACAAATAGTCAGATTCTATCACCGGTTCGGAATGCTGCTTCCACTGAGAAGAGCCGGTAAGAAACTCAATGGTTACTCTTTGTAACCGACTTCCAAAAGGAGGAGGTTCTCAGGAGCAGCACCGCCACGAGAGCAGGCAGCACCTTTTTCAATTCTTAATCAAAACAGGTCATTTTGGTATTGGCTAATAATTCGACGCGCCCGTCATAACACCTCACTAAACGGAGGCTTAATAATTTTCAAAGTTTTAATTCTGATTTTGGAATTTCGGAATTTTTTTTTTCTGGAATATACATTTTGTCTGATTTTTTTTTTATGTCTACATTACACATCTTACCATAACTGTAAGCCTACCTAATACACTATCTACATAACACTTAAGCTATACAACAATAACAAGCGATACAAATAACTTGAGGATACCTGCATAACCCATAATAATACGGACATCGATTACAAAGGAAAAAAAAAAAAACAAAAAAAAATGTGTCAAAATTTGTAAAACATTGCGGATAGCTGTGGATATGTGGTGTATCCAATAAATTTATAGAAAGGTAAAATCCTTTTACAAATTACTTATAATTATTTTCGGTAGCCACTGTAAACGGATCAGAAATTTCTATAAATTTAGTGATTTGAGTATAAGATGTGTGCTTAGTTACATGCCAATTACAAAAGGAATAATAAAGGTTTTTATTGATGTAGACCCATAAGCGTGTAATGTAGAATGTTTTAATTCCTAGGTTCCATTGTACACTATACAACACTGATAATTTTAAACTGCTTTTAAAGTTTATACAATGTTACCAAAGAAATTGTTTTTTTAAATGTTTGTGAAACTGTGTTGCTACAATGTTCTGTGGAGGTCGATTTCATGTGGCTATTCACTATCTAAAATAGGGTACCTGATGCACCATTTACACGGTAAAGTCGGTTGCGCGACAATTGCGGGTACAACGAGAACGGGTGTGCAGAGGCAGAAAATTTTGTATGAAAGTGTATTAACCAAACTCCGTCCGACAGCTCGTGTGAACGCTTTCGCGTCTCCTTTCACCGTTCAGCAATCGGTAATCATTATTAAAAATTACTGTATATCCGTTCCCGTTTAACACGTAATTATTGGGTAGCTGACTTTACCGTGCAAATAGAGCCTTACGAAGACCGGACTTTGCTAACTTGTACTAATCAAGTTAGACAAACAAAATCCGAAACGGTAAAAATTGAGAAAATTTACGTAAACTCGCAAATGTTGTTAATATATATGAAAGATTTATTTTGCAGCAAAATAAATCGGCTTTTATTTTTAATAAAATTTAGTTTTTTTTATTAATGTTGCCAATTAAAAAATGTGTGCAGTGTGTTGGCATTCGTTGAAAATGAAATATCTGTTATATAAATATCTGTATCTGAAGTTTTGTTTCAATATAATAAAATAATTATCAATAATACATAATGACGACACCCTCCTCACAATACTTCAACACATACATTGACAACACTCCTGGATCTACTAAATAATGTAATAGTTTTTATATTTTACAAAAATACATTTAAATAACAAAGCGATTACATAATTACATACGAATATTTATATTTAAATGTAACTATTATACATGGTAACTTTACATCGTCTTAGGACCTAATTACACGGCAAAGCCGACTGTTTGACAATTACGAACATAACGGGAACGGATGTACCATACATAAATAAAAATCTATGGAAGCCTTCACTTGAGCTGTTGAATTACAGCACTACTGTAATACGACATCTCGTATGTACGAGTTATTGAAGTAGTACTCCGTATCCGTTCCCATTGTCATCGTAATTATCGGGTAGCCAGCTTTATCGTGTGAATGTAGCCCAACAACGGCGGCGGCTTTTTTAATGTATTCAATCTAAAGTATCTCTAAGCAATATATTAAATGTATCTATTTCACTCTCATACTATCTACTACAGCCCTTTTAACGTCCCACTGCTGGGCACGGGTCTCCGCTCAATGTGAGGGGGATTCGGGCCATAGTCCACCTTTCTGGCCCGGTGCGGGTTGGCAGACGTCACACATCTATCGAAAACTAGTCAAGTTCCCTCAGACGTGCAGGTTCCCTCACGATGTTTTCCTTCACCGTTTCATAGCAAGTGATAATCTCGGATGAAAATGAGATTCGCACATAAATCACCGAGGTGCGAGCCGGGGTTTGAACCTGCACACTTTGATTGTAAGGCGTGTGTTCGACCACTCTGCTACTACTGCACTTTTTTATGTATGGTCACTATCATACAAATATAAAATGAATTAATAATTTTATCACGTGTTCATTATATTTATGTTGACAAATCGTATAATAAAAGTCTTATTAAACAATCCTACACATTCCACGTACAGTGTGAAGCCTTGCGCTCACAGGTCCGTGAAAACTCGTGCGACAATCTTTGCCAATCCCAAAACGAACCGTATCTACTCATAGTAAAAGTACATTTTTCAACGTCAACGATGACGCTAGCAAATATCGCGAAATTCAATCTTTATGGATATACATAGAGTACATTTTCAAATGACAAGCGTTGATACGATACCGCTGTCTTTTGTTTTAGAAAATTGTTTCTCATTGGTTTCTTTAATATTCATTAAATACATTGCGCCGCCGCCGTATACCAATATAAATGCCACCATGTACATAGGAAACTAACGTATATATTTATACAAAATACATTTTAAAAAGAAAAAAAAGAAGTTTTTTCACAACATCGTAGCACCACTGCGCAAGCCTGGTCACAATGAATACAACATATAAACATATATATAATATATAGTCGACATGATAAACAAAGCAAACAGTATATAGCAGCCAACACCCTGCAGACATTTAAAGCCTTTATTGATCCTGTTATCGATCATGATCTATGGTCGTTACCACACAGCGATTTATGTTTTTTTTAATCCTATATAATAAAAATAAAAACTTTCATAATGTCTAAAAGACGTAATAACTTGAAAATATATATAAATTACTTACCTACCTAGATTAACCTTCTTTTTAATTTTACATTGAATTGTAAATTACAATATAAATATTTATGTGTGTTTATTGAATTTAACACTGGCTGAAATACCCCCTAACCGCAGGTGGATTAATTTCTTATCATATTCCATTATATTTCACCATTACATTATTTTCTTAATAAAATAAGAAGCAAAAACCTATTTTTGGTCCATTTTTTTGACGTTTTTCAGAAACTACAAATTTAGAATAAAATAATAATAATGTTATTTTGTGTACCCTATGTATTATTAACAATAAAACATTGTTGTTTTGAGAACACAAGCGGTTGGTAGCAGTCAAAGTCAAATTATTTTGTATAGGCCTATGGGGGCACTTACAAATTGTCAAGTTTACATTTTTTTCTTATATACTATACTATCACCGGATCAAAACGCGACCGCAAGAAACTCAGTGGGCTGATCATTTTTTTAAATCGCCAAGTCGTTTGGGTATGACATCCAACATTCAGGCGGCCTGAAAACTCTATATTTTAACCACTTCATACGTCTCATAAAGTAATAGACAGCTGTGATTCATTTATAGCATTGTAGAGCAGTTTTTTTCATAATCTATAAACTATCTCACAGGTCTTATAGATTCTTTTATTCATGTTTTTTTTTTTTTAGTCAACATAGATGTGACGGCATTCTTTTGTATATAATTGGCTTTAATATTAAAATGCTATTATGTTGTTTAAGATACAATATTAAAAAGGTCACAATTTAGATGTATTGGTTCTACTTTTTTTTTTTTTTTTACATTACAAGCTTTATTAACTTGCAATGTATGTCCGGTTGGAATCTTGCAACTGAATTTTAAATCAGTTATCTTTAACCGATTGAGCTGGAATTTGGTATACACGCTTATTTTGGATGACAATGCGTGCTTAGCTATGTGACGATATTGGAATTCCAATATGTGGATCATCCAAGATGGCGGAATAGTTACTTTTTCTGCACTACCACAGTATGGGTATCAAATGAAAGGGCTTGCTGAGAAGATTACGAAAACTAAGGGGAATGAAATAAAAGCTTGTTTTTAAAAAGGTTTTTTTTTGCCATTAATTTATGTATATACTGTTTTTTTTTAATTATTAGGCGATCGCTGTGTGGTAACGCCAATCACACGTACTGGTAGCGGGTCTTCACTAGGCGCAGCCGACACAGATGTGTCTGAGGGTCTCGAGGTGGCCGTATATCGCCGAGCACCCTTCCTCCCCTTTCTACTCGAATCTAACAGCAGGACCTGTTACAGCCAATATCAAGAGGCTTAAACCCATCAATCCTCTAACGAGTTGAAAATCCATTTGAGCCCATCTCCCAAGATGTATGCCAGGGAGCAATGCTCGCATAATCTACTACAATATCTTATCGTATTTTTTATTTTGGTTTCTAATTAGAGATAATGTCGATCATACGAGAATTGCCCCCCAGAGCCGCAAGTGGACATAGTTAAGTAGGATCCAATCCAAATCAAGTCAGTTTTTCATCGGAATTATACAAAACACGTGATTTATCATAAGCGTAAATATAGTAGAAACTCAAGTTATATAATCATCTTGGGACGAGAGGCTGATGTAAACAACGAGAAAGAAGTGTGGAGTGTATTAAATAAATAATTAATTTTATTACTGGCAGTACTGGCCGCCGCCGTCGGGGTCGACCGAGAAGTTGGTGGCGAGAGAACCTTAATACCTCTGTGGGTAAAACGTGGCCGGAGGTTGCCAAAGACAGAGAAGTGTGGAAGAGAGAAGGGGAGACCTATGCCCAGGAGTGGGACACTATTTTAGGCTAGAAAAAAAAAAAACGTTGTTCTGATCTCTGAGAGAGTGCAGTACATAAATTGGCATTTATAATAAATACCTCTTTGGTTATAAGTATTTATATTAATGCTAGTACTGAGTTTAGTATTTTAGAATTTGAAAATATAATCTCTATTATTTATGTAAATAAGTCTGTAAAAAAACTTTTAAACAGAATAGGGAAAAGATAAATTGATTCTTAAATAATAATTAAATTAATATATACATTAAAATTGAAACCGACATTGTAGTAGAGGAAGTGTTCAGAGTAATAAGTATTTATGTATTTGGTGATCCAGTATAGACGAATAAAACATAAACAAATAATAATAAAACTAAAACCCTTATAAATAATGCTTTTATCTTTTTTCAACTAAAACCATTTCTTCTCTAATTAAAAAAACACAATAAATATATTAATATAGCTTAAACATACAGTAAAATAACATTTTAACCATTTAAATAGGACAGAGGAAGCCCCTGTTATAGGTTTAGAATTATTTAATTAAATAGCTTATAGCTTATTTTTTACAACACATACTCGTCGTATGATCCCAAACTAAGCAAAGCTTGTATGTATAGGTACTATGGGTACTATGGGTACCCTACATTGCACTGGGCGCGATCTGACCAGAGCAAATTCCAAAAGACCATTCTCGTATTCTGGCACTCACGGGAATCGAACCGGCAACTGCCCGGTGCAGTGAACCGAGAGGTCTATGCTTAAATATCTATAAAGAGGTTTTATTGTTCAGAATAGTCTGTCGAATAGTATAGATAGATAGACCATACTTTCATATAATAATCCTTTATACAGGGTGTATCAGAAGTATGAAATAATACATTAACGTTTGCGTAAGTATCGAGCATACAACTGAATGGTATAAAAATTTGATCAAAATTCGATTTGACCTTTTTTTTGTTGTCAATTTCTATAACTCGTAATATCTCGAGATCTATGTAAAATTTGTATGTTCTGTTTTGTGAATATTTATAGCCGCCTCTCATAAATGTCGTTTACACTGCTGAATAAGGTTATGGATGTACCCAAAAGGCAGAACACGATAACTGTGACAAATATTCAAAGGTGATATGATAGACAAAGGTGATAGACAAACTGTCTTCACTAAGCCTCCACATATGAACTATGTACCCAAAGTATTATTTCGGACTTCTGATACACCCTGTAATGTATCTCCTTTAAATCATATACATATTATATAAATTGTATATATGCACAAGCTAGTTGGAAATATTGAGGAATAATCATGAAAAAGGGTTGTCCTTTGAAAAAAAATCTATCCGACAACCAACGTTGCGACATCGACGAAACACTCCGAAACCACGTTGAAATGAATTTCGTCGCTGTGGCAACGTTGACGGGTAAAAATATTTTAAAAATCCCGGGGGGGGGGGGGGGGGGGCAAAGAAGACGCATCAAAAATGTTGCTAATACCATAATGAACTGTGCGTGAATATACATAAAGATTGAATTTCCATGGAAATTTGCTTGCGCTGTTAATTGAATTTTAGTAACTAAAATTTTTTTCATGAATCAACACAGGTCGTTTTGGTAAGACAAACAAATTCGACGTGCGCGATTTGACCCCCCCAGTGTGTGGGGGTAACGGTTTATATTAATGTTATATCTTCGGTGATCGTTTGGGGAGCCCGCAAAGCAGGGCAGGTCACATCGAGCATCACATACGATTTAGCCACATTTTGCAAAGTGAAGCAACAACATTGAGACCCAGAGCTTCTTTACTACAATATGATTCATAATGGGTATTGCAAGCCTACAACCCTTGGTAGTGTACAGTATATGAAATCATTTTATGTTACCAGAATATTGTATTTTTTTTTCGCAGCTACAATTTTGTCAAGCCATGGTCGGTTAGGTAGCTTGCGCGTGATTCTGTTGTGTTAATCTTTAGATGAAATAGTGTTTCAAAATAATATCGAGAAGTGAAAGGATTTTACTTAAGCGACATGTTTTTAACTTTACAGGAGAGCATACTCATTCGATGCAAATAAATTTGCTGATTCCAAATATAAGTCAATATCGCCCAAAAGTGTTTCTTCAGTCAAATAGTCTTTCAACTGTCAATATGTGATTTTCGTGCCAAATTCTTATTAAATATGTCTGCTTTCATATATTCTATAAGAATATGCTATAGAACCTACATTTAAATTTGTATAACCATTGAAATAAAACTATTTTACGGATTTTATCGCGTTTATTTACTTTTTTATGTTCCCGACGTTTCGGTTGCTTTACAGCAACCATGGTCACGGGGGGACTGAGGTGTTACATGTCCTTATGTCATAGTTAATAACTTGGTACCCTCATATTTAGTTGTTGTTTGCGGTCCGATCGGTTCTCAGTCGCCCCGTGACCATGGTTGCTGTAAAGCAGCCGAAACGTCGGGAACATAAAAAAAGTAAATAAACGCGATAGAATCCGTAAAATAGTTATATTTCAATGTATAGTATTCGCGTAAATATAAGAAAACAATATTTGTATACCCATTTGAAATCATATTGTACAATTAACTTGATTACTTTAGATCATTGTAATATCTTAAAAAAGCGAAAGACTCTAATAGATGGATGACATATTGTAATTTTTGTTTACAAACATTTAAGTACAAACGCTAAGGTTCTGCGCAAATATCTGCATCAAAACGCGTGCGATAAATATTTCAGCAATACCAACACGAAGAGCAATGCCATCAACGACGCTAGCGAATTAAGTCGTGTGGTCGAGTGACTTTGCCACAAAAATTCAAAGTTTATGGCACAGAGTTAATTTGAAAAAAAACGGCCAAGTGCGTGTCGGACTCGCGCACGTAGGGTTCCGTACCATTATCTATAAAAACGTCAAAAAAATCACGTTTGTTGTATGGGAGCCCCCTTATATATTTATTTTATTCTGTTTTTTAGTATTTGTTGTTATAGCGGCAACAGAAATACATCATCTGTAAAAAATTCAGCTCTCTAGCTAACACGGTTCATGAGATACAGCCTGGTGACAGACGGACGGACGGACGGACGGACAGCGAAGTCTCAGTAATGTTCCCGTTTTACCCTTTGGGTACGGAACCCTAAAAAGCAATTGTAAAATTAGCTGGCACTTGTATTTTCAAGGCCACGTAAAGGTCTTTATTGATACCTCCACAATCTATGTTAAATTATGAACTATTTACAGTGGTGCTGTAGAACATTTGTGAGACTGAAACTGCAAAGAGTTTAGAAAGTTGTTTGATAT
Source organism: Ptilodon capucinus (assembly GCA_914767695.1). Lineage (NCBI taxonomy): Eukaryota > Metazoa > Arthropoda > Insecta > Lepidoptera > Notodontidae > Ptilodon > Ptilodon capucinus. The sequence continues at coordinate 7,832,155 of OU611831.1, forward strand.
CTCTACTATGAGTTTCACTGGTATGTTATGCTCGTTCCCTAGTCGTATATCTTTTTAGGGTTCCGTACCCAAAGGGTAAAATGGGAACCCTATTACTAAGACTTCGCTCTCCGTCCGTCCGTGCGTCCGTCTGTCTCCAGGCTGTATCTCATGAACCGTGATAGTTGAGAGTTGAAATTTTCATAGATTATGTATTTCTGTTGCCGCTATAACAACAAATACTAAAAAACATAATAAAATAAATATTTAAGGAGGCTCCCATACAACAAACGTGTTTTTTTTTATAGATAATGGTAAGGAACCCTTCGTGCGCGATTCCGACTCGCACTTGGCCGGTTTTTTTTTTATAGTAATATCAAAGACCTTTTATAATCTGTACAAATCCATCTATGTAGAGTCACAGGGTCCACAGTGACGGAAGTGCTTGCTGGCGGCATCACATTGAAAGTACCTCAGGTAGAGGGCAGGCCGAGTGCCCTAAAGGACTGATGCACCGTACCGAACGATGGCGCTTCTGTCATCAAAATAACATTGTAGATAACCTTTTAGCCGCACAAAATCTCACGACAAATTTTTTGCCAAAACCAAAACAACCTCTGTGTCAATGTATATAAAGGTTACATTTCTGTCAAAAAAGCTACGCCCCCATGTGTCAATATTCTAAGCTATTTGTATCGGGGTTGACAAAAAAATTGATGCGCGATATTGACAACCCAGTGTGTGGACGCCTTAACTGGTTGAATATAATACGACTTAAAAAAAAACAATATAGGGTAACCATAGCCACTGTTGGCATCCCCCCACATATTGGCACCCATGAGTTTAAGTTAAAATAACAAGAAAACCATTACTTTAACCCCTGATTTTATGTAAAAAATGAAAGATTGTACATTTTTTAATTTAAAACCCTTAACTTTAGCCTCCAACTCAGACTTAATTAGTACAAACTAAGTTTGTTTGAGACATACACTAAAAAAGCCCTTTTTTACGCATTTTCTTACCCGGTACTTGTGCCAGTAACCGGGTAATCGGAAAATTTTGCAACAAACGTAAAAAACTTATGTTTCTAGTATTATTTTTTTACAAAAACCTCGAAATATTTAAAAACGAGTGGTAATTCTATAATCTGATATCCATTTTAGCGAAATAACGGGTCATAGAGCGTTTTGGTGGCTGATTTTCTCCGATGAGGCGCTTAAGGTGCCAATAGCTGGGGGTCTTACCCTACATACAGGCTGTTCCAAAGTCCAGAATAATACTTAGGCATAATATATATGAATGGTATTATAGAAATTTTATTAATATCATGGCATCACTTTTTATGCCAATTTAAAATCTCGAGATCTATGCAGCACGTTCATATCGAGGGATGAAAGGCTTAAGCGACCTAAGCGACATTTTTTTAACTTAACAAGAGAGCATAGTCATTCGACACAGAAAAAATCGCTGATTCGAAATATATAAGTCAATATCGTCCAAAATATCGCTTAAGTCAAAAAGCCATTCACCCCTCGATATAATAACAGTGTCTCTACAATATTTGCGAGAAATACTCAAAGGCAACAATCGGTATTTATCAACTAATCATGTACTTATCATAGCCCATAAATATTATTTCAGACTTCTGATACACCATGTATAGATACTACTTCATTGTGTAAAACTATTAGGTAGAGAAGATTCATTATCTCGTCTTTGTCAACGAAATCTCGTTAAAATTCACGACAACCCCCACGCTTTATAAAGTAGTTACTATTTACATTACGTTACGTATTGTAAATATTACCAGAATTGTATTGTAAACCGAACAAAACGTGCCGGTTGTCACATATTGATTTTCCATATTGTCATATACTAGTTACAATTTTATTTACATATTACAAGTTATGTAACGAAAACAAGACATGAAGTATATTTTTTTAGCTATAACTTATCACTTACTACTTACAAAATGTATTGTCATAATAATCGTGTGTCATATAAACATGGATCTTTGCTTTTAATATATATATGCTACAACTAGAGCATTGTTATTAGGCTCACGGAACAAGTGCATACATTAAAAAATAACTCGTAAGAAATCCTAACTACAAGTTTTGTTCAGTCTACTATACAATTCGTAATAATTACAATAAAAGCAATTTTTTTTAAGGTTTGCTCATATCTCATACAGAGCCTCATGCCTTCCTATGTGGCAATGCTGTATCTTGGCTCTGGTTTTCTGTCTGCCCTGGCTAAAATATATTGTTTGATTTATTTAATTTCATTTAGCGTTATAGTTTGTCCACATAAATAGAATCACACTCTTCTGAAAACATAATATTATTATTGTAACTATTACAAAACGTATTGTAGATATAACGAGAATTGTATACTAAACCGAACAAGGGTAATCACTGACTAGGTAAAATATATTTAAAGGTGGTATCACCAGTCCACTTATATAATGGAGATAGCCTGGCTTACAGGAGTACCTAAGCAGCTAGACAAAGAGTTTATAATAATCTAACACATAGATTGTGTGTAACTAGTAATATCTAGCCGCATTTATTTAGAAATACCCCATCGATGATCTTACAGACCACCTTGTCTGGGCCTTAACTGAGAAGGACAAAGCTATACCTAGAAATAAGACAGACATTAGAATAATAAGAAACTTGAATCTACCTGCAAAGGCATTACAGATTTACAACTGACTTACAATACCTTTACACACATTTCATGTTGTAGTGACAAATTACTGTTAGCTTCCTGTTCTTTTGTATAACTCTGTCTCTATCAGTCATATGTGGATCCATAAGGAGTGTATCTACAAGCTACCAGGATGTCATGAGTACCTGGTATTTCTGTGGACAGCAGCCGCAACGCGCGCAGCAGGCGAGCAGCGCGGGCGCACGGCCGGAGTGCGCCGGCGACGCAAGCGGCGACGGCGAGCCGGGCCGCTTCACCGCGCCGTTGAAAGGATTCTCCATTTCCACAAACTCTCGGTCCTAAAAACCAAAAACGAGAAATATAACTAATGTATAACTGTTCGTTGTAAAAAAAAACTGACAAACAAAAAGTGCTATAAGTACTTTAAGGTTCCATCGGTCCGATCATATTAAACTGGTCTCTTGATCTCGGGGGAAGAAACTCCCAGAAGGAGATGACGGGACGAGTTGGACCTCCACATGCAGCGGCCATTGGGAGATCGTGTGAGAAACACCACCGTACTGGAACGAACGGGAAAGTCCACAGAGATCTTGACCATAAAGGAAATTAGAGTATTTCGGTTGTGTGATGCGCAGTCTTAGCTCTAATTCGGGGTAAAAGGTGGATCTGTTGATAGATATTCTTGCTAAAGAACTTAATCAGCGGTTTGGAGAGATTACACCACAACTGTTCCGTGCTGTCTCTGTGACAGCCCAAAGTGCCAATCCCTTGTGGGAGATAGCATTGTAGCAGAACATAATAGTGGTCTCATAGTCACACAGTCATGGTGAATTGCAGTAATTGCTTTCGTACCCAGTAAGAGTCGAAGGGACCCTGTTGTTTCAAAGTCTAGGAATAAAAAAATATCAGTACTTCAAAAATCTTGGAAGAATAATACCAGTCTATTTGGCTGTTACGGGTTGCTGCCCCTAATAGGAATGCTTTATGTATTGGCGCCATAGTGACGCTAAAAAAGAAAGTATTCTTATTGGTTGACACGTGCAGATTAGCAACCTCATAAAGCTAAATGAAAGTCACCCTTAAAGGCCATACAGATCAACGATATACAATTGATAACGATATTCACCGTCGTACGCTCCAAACATCTCAAAAGGTGGTGATGCTGCAACTCGAAAATGTCTTCATCCCTGCCAGCGTCGTCGAGCTCCACCCCAGACTCCTGCGCAGCCAGCCGCGCCTCGGCCGCCTTCTTCTTGGAGACAAAAGCAGCGCCTGATGAAGCTTTGGCGATGCGAATCCTTGCCAGTCGAGCTTTCTGTAAACATATAAATGTTATGTAAATGTGTTGCCTCTTTTAACTCTTGGATGTAAGGAAATGATAGCCATACGTCTTATATATCTCAAGTTGACGTCCAAGAATGTTAATAAATTCTCGTTTAAAATTATTAGGATTGCACTGTAAAATGTTTTAAGTTTAATTAAAATTATATAAAGTCCAACACTTGGCCAAGGTTCTGTCTTCATTGTGAAAAACTTCAGGCCATAGTCCACCATCATAGCGTGTCATTGTGTTACTGTGCCATTAGTGTAAGTGGCAAATGTATTGCCGTTCTAATTGATAAATAAATAAATAAATAGCTCAATGCGGATTTGATAATTCACGAGTCTATCGAAAAGTAGCTTACTACTTACTACGGTCATCTTTCAAAGGTGTAGCTTTTGTAGCCCTTTGATGATATCGAATTACGTAAGATTGTAACAATGACGTATTAAAAATTGTACACCGTACAGTAAGTTTTTACTATGTAGCGTTACTTCTACTCTATCCGATTTCTTTGGGGAGGACTGTCTTTAGGAATTAACTATGTGTGATAGCCAATATCCTTCATGCTACATCAGGCTAGATAGTTTATTTATAGAGACTGCAATGCGGCCGGCGATGTGCTCACCAGCTGTGCAGCTCCTATCCACAGCGGATACGTTTACATCTATTTTTGCGGTTATATCATCTCATATTGATGAAACGTGGTTGATTCAAATTGCAACTGTTTTGAATGTCTGTACCAGTGTGCCCGCAATGCTTTAGAAAATGTTAGTACGATGTATTTAAAGGACATATACCGTGACATCGGATCCGTTTGCTATGTTTGGTTTACTTAGGTTTGGGTTAATTTTTCATACGTAGTTCACACAGCTTACTGCATCGGTTGGTTGTAAGTTCGATTACGGTCAGCGGCCATTTTTGCCTTTTCGCAACTTTCCCCGGTCTGGGTAAAATTCGGATCACCCTCAAACTAGTGTATGGTATAAGCGTTCCTTACTTTGGTATTAAACGATGAGTATGTTGTCTGGCGTTATTTATGTCTGTCCAGGGATAGCCGAAGGCTGATATCATCAGTACCCTACCCCCATTAGTAACCATATCCACATTAAAATGAATAGGGCTGTCTCCAGAGCGTACGTTCGGACACCGACGTGTCAAGATAAAACGAAAACATGTTCGTCTAACATTTTATCCTCGGTATAATCTCAGGCTGCAACTTTGCGAAAGCGGGGCGTAGAGCGGGGGAGGGGGAGTTTGACTTGGATTTATTTTGTTGGGCGGTGTTGTTTAGAACCCTTAAAACTCAATAGTGTATAGTGGTATACCAAAAATTGCAATGACTTTTATAATCCTCTTTTGCCTTTGTGCAAAAATGATAAATTATAAAATTTAATGGTAAATAATCTTTTTTAAAACAAGCTTTTATTTAATTGCCCTTAGTTTTCGTGTTCTCCTCAGCAATTTCATTTGATACCCATACTGTGGTTATGCAGAAAAAATAACTATTCCGCCATCTTGGATGATTCGCCATTTTGGAATTAGAATGACGTCACATAGCTAAGCATGCATTGTCATCCAAAATAAGCGTGTATACCAAATTACAGCTCAATCGGTTAAAGAAACCCGATTTAAAATTCAGTTGCAAGATTCCACCCCGACATACATTGCAAGTTAATATAAAGTTGTTGTAATAAGTTGTACTTGTAATAAGTTTCGAAATGCATGTAACATCGGGAGTGGTGTATTACACAGACCTTGTTGAGACCAGAGAAAATTTCCGTGCGTTCAAACGGTTCTGCCATACCTATTATTGGAATCAAGTACAATGCAGCTCACATTGTTAGGTCCAAATAATGTCAAATAGCATCCGTGGTGCCTTCTTTATTTCTGTGGCAATTCAATACTGTTATTTTGGTCTCCCGCTTTGCAATGGAGGGAAGTGGATACATTTGTCTTCCAACTCCTCCGACACCTTTTTCGATTAAATTCGTGCGGGTTCCAAGACAATTTAGCTTTTCCCCGGGACACGCCGAGGGTCAAACCTCGGTGTTTTCAATGGACACCGCTGTCGATCCTGGCTTACTGGAGTAACAGTGGTGGGAATGTGTGGCGGGCTTAGTCCCAAAAAAAAAAAAAAGTTTCGAAAGTATTATTAAAATATCGTGTTAAACCTGGCTTACAGGAGTAACAGTGGTGGGAATGTGTGGCTGGCTTAGTCCCAAAAAAAAAAAGTTTCGAAAGTATTATTAAAATATCGTGTTAAATATTGCGTTAATATGTCAGCCCCCAGATTTATAGAAATTATAACACATTTACAAACTATCTGCAATGGCATTTTTAAGTACATAATATAAATTTGATCTAACGTTTCAATATAAAGCATTACTTTATTAAAATTTTAACAATATTTCACATGTTAATCTTACGCTGCACGCTCCGCTTATGCTTGGACATATCCTTATATCCGTCCGCAGTATGTCGCTCATTTGGCCTCGAAAAATACCGCCTCCCACTTCCCATTTCTTACCACCCATTTCCCAACTCCCACTTCCCGCGCCGGGTTATCAAAAGTTATTTTTTAGGCGCTTCGTTTAATTCCTAATTTCGATCCAATGTAGGCCTTGGGTTGGGAGAAGCCTATTTGTGGGTCGGTCATTTATACCCAATTAAAAAAAAACCGGCCAAGTGCGAGTCGGACTCGCGCACGAAGGGTTCCGTACCATTATCTATAAAAACGGCAACAAAAACACGTTTGTTGTATGGGAGCCCCCTAAAATATTTTATTTTATTCTATTTTTAGTGTTTGTTGTTATAGCGGCAATAAAAATACATCATCTGTGAAATTTTCAACCCTCTAACTATCACGGTTCATGAGATACAGCCTGGTGACAGACGGACGGACGGACGGACAGCGAAGTCTCAGTAATAGGGTTTCCGTTTTACCCTTTGGTTACGGAACCCTAAAAAAGGAATCGTTTTGCGTTCCTATGCATGGATCAATGACTGAAAAATTATACGTTATAGATTAATTAACTATAGGTAATAGCTACCGGTTCTATAGGTAGCCGGTAACTTAATAAGTATGTCAAACTAGTAAAGAGGGTTGGCTGAAAATCAGCGCTGGGGGAGATTAGTTCCCCCCCAGCACGTGCTGAGCCAATACCTTTTCGGCACAGTTCGCACTGAGCTCTTTTTCTTTCTTTTTCTGTGTATTGTATAAGTTTCATATTCTCTGTGTGCTTTGTTTGCTTTGTTTTGTCTGTGTCGAATAAATGTTTTTTCTTTCTTTCTTTTTCTTAGTACAGTAAACCAGAAAAGTACACGCTTACAGAATACTGTAGAGGTGTGCTACATACAAATAAGTGGCATTTTACGAAAGCGTTCATGTCTGCTATTTGATTGGGATTGCTGATTGTATAAAATTTCTGTTTTTAATGTTCTTATGAACCCCAGCTCGCACCTCTGGGATTTATGTGCGAATCTCGTTTTCATCCGAGATTATCACTCGCTATGAAACGGTGAAGGAAAACATAGTGAGGAAACATGCACGTCTGAGGCAACTTGTCTAGTTCTCGATAGATGTGTGAAGTCTGCCAACCCGCACTAGGCCAGCGTGGTGGACTATGGCCTGAAATCCTCCTCACATTGAGGGGAGGCCCGTGCCCAGCAGTGGGACGTTAAAAGGGCTGTAGTAGATGTTCTTTTTTGTGTTGTTCTAAAAGTGAATACAACAGTAAATGCTAAGCTAATGATAAGCTAGTCAAAGCTAGCGTTGTGAAACCTTTTTTTTTATTTTACAAAATGAATGATATTGAAATCAAATGGAATAAGATGAGAAATAACTTCATTTGCGATTAGCACTTGTCAAATAATTAAAACATGAACAAACTCAATTAATACCCATTATAAACAAAAATCAGTAAACTTTTTTAAGATTGTTCATATACAGTAATGTAAACGCCTGTATTCGCCGAAGGTGCACAGCAGTGCGCCCACACTTCGCCGATGTATTTTTGGTCACAATGTAATAGGGGGCGAGCCTATTGCCATTATACCGGGCACATTCTCCCTCAATACGAGGGAGATTTGGGTCATAGTCCACCACGCTGGCCCAGTGCGGGTTGGTAAACTTCACACGTATTTCTATAGACGTGCAGGTTTCCTCACGATGTTTTCCTTCACCGCTCAGCAACTGGTAATCATTGTTGAAAATGACATTCGCACATGAAAATTGTCTCAGAGGTGCGGTACCGGGATTTGAACTAGCACCCCTTACGTTTAAGGCGGGCGTTCTTGCCCAAAGGCTACCAATGCTTTGCTTAGTTTGGGATATTAATATAACCTAAGAGCTGAAGAAAAGTTGATGAAGTTGGACTTACCCTCTGCGCCTTCCGCTTGTCAGCCCTCTGGTTCTGGTGGTAGATCCTGGAGAAGTTGGAGACGATGACGGGCACGGGGAGCGCGATCACCAGCACGCCAGACAGCGAGCACACCCCGCCTACTATCTTCCCGGCTATCGTCCCCGGCACCATGTCGCCGTACCTTGAAACGAAAATACATGTTTAGATATTTATTAAGTATATATAATATACTAGCTTCTACACGTGACTTCGTCCGCGGAGACTTCGATTATTCAATATCGTAATAAATTATAGCATATAAGTTACAATAATGTATAAACAATAATATTGTAGAGTTTCATCAAAATCCGTTCAGTAGTTTTTACGTTACAGAGTAACAAACATCCATTAATCCATCCCCACAAATTTTCACATTAATAATAGGATACGATATATATAATCGAACCTGTATTCCCCAAAGGGATAGGCAGAGGTGCATTGAAGTGCACCAACACTTGCCGATGTATTTTAGTCCCAATGTTATACAGGGCATATTCCTCCTCAATACGAGTGAGATATGGACCATAATCCCTAACCGAATAATGCGACTGTAATTTTTTTAGTATACACCTGAAAGACGTGGACTATATTGACTTGAGTTGTAACGATAATTGGCCATATATTTTTTTTAACATCCGCCTTAAATCTTCTTCAGGAAGTTTGTGTTACACCAAGTGTATCGCTTCAGACGTCACGCGGCTGCGCAAGCGCTTGCAAAAGCCGTAAACGTCATTTGTACATAGAACACGGAAGTTGGACGTCGGATTTTGGTCTTCATGTAAATTTATGAATACTTATAGTCAATCCTCATCACGACATCATTAAGCAGTATTGCTTTGTTCATTAAAATTTTGATAGTCAACTTATTACTATCAATACAATACATCATCACGCCTGTATTCCCCGAAGGGGTAGGCAGAGGTGTACTGTAGTGCACCCATACTTCGCCGATGTATTTTGGTCCCAATGTAATAGGGGGCGAGCCTATTGCCATTATACCGGGCACATTCCTCCTCAATACGAGGGAGATTTGGGCCATAGTCCACCACGCTGACCCAATGCGGGTTGGTGAACTTCACACGCCTTCCTACAGACGTGCAGGTTTCCTCAGGATGTTTTCCTTCACCGTTCAGAACGTGGTAATCATTGTTGAAAATGATATTCGCACATGAAAATTATCTCAAAAGTGCGGGCCTGGGATTTGAACTTATTACTAAACTGTCATAAACCCCCCAATTCATGTGTGAATTTGCCTAGTCTGACATATATTGGCACCTACCTACTCCAAATGTAATGAATTATAAGGTTATTGTTAGCTTTTTAGTGCACCTAGGTTTTTTAAGTCGGTTTTTGTTTTTTGCTATTTTTTTCTTCAATAATGATTATCACTTGCTGAACAGTGAAGGAAAACATCATGAAGAAATCCTGCACGTCTCTAGAAAGGCGTGTGAAGTTCACCAACCCGTACTGGGCCAGCGTGGAGTACTCCAATCTCTCTCATATGGATGGGGAATGTGCTCGGTATAATGGCAATAGGCTCGCCCAAAATACATCGGGGAAGTGTAGGCGCACTGCAGTACCTCTGCCTGCCCCAATACAGGCGTGATAATGTATTTATTTTGGTGCCTACCATCCAATCAAAAATATTCCCCTATAAGTATTACTTCTGGATTACCCTAATCTTCAATACGACTTTTTAACAAAATCACCACATACCTTGGTAAAATACAAAACCAGCAACTGACCAAAAGAACCTCAGATCAATGACTGTCTAGATTTAAAATTAGCCAATCATACAGTTATGGGTCACGAAGGACGTGTTTCTAGGTAGGCAATTGAGTTAAACTAGACTAAAAATGGACTAGACAACATCGTACACGAGTTGAACTGTCTAGTGTCTAATGTACTCACTATCTTCACGCCATAATCCCCTGTAATGGTATGTAGAGTCATGTCAGTCTGCGCATGTCATTTACCGATATAATGAGAGTACTCCATTTAATCTGACAGCTGAACGATGGCAAGTATACTTTTATCACGGGTTCCCGCTAAAGCCTCACTGGGGTTTCAAAAACCGAGCGTCTAAATTTTTGCGAATACCAAAACGAACTCTGGGTTAAGTACATAAAGATTAAATTTCTTTGGTAAAAGCTGAGCCCCCACGTGTCATAATTCGCTTGCGTTGTCAATGTAATTTCGTTGACGAATTAACTATTTTTTAAAAATGTGGCGCATCCTATATCTCGCTACAAAACAGAACTTTCGCCAATTGCTACTAGATGGCGCGACTACCAACACATCACAATTCTACGCATACAAGAAATTAAACCGCCATACAAAGTACTATGAATGTACTATGAATGTGATCTGAACTATATATACAAATTCCCCGACAATATCATTGGGGCGTAACGACCCCGCCAGGCATACCACCGGCCTGGCAGGAAAATCTTCCATTTACCGCCAAAGTGACAATACAATTTGATACAGTATTGGCAAAATATTCGATAAATTAGTCATCTTCGGCTTTGGCTTAACTCATGAATAGAGCCTACCCACTATTGAGTTTCAGCGAGGACAATTATGAATTACGTTTCCTAAGATTTCCTTTTCACGGTCACACCGCTCCACATAGTTATTCAAACACAGTTTCAACTGACAACCTTCAAATAATACCCTTACAAAGTTAATTAATTTAACCCTGGAATCAAGGCACGGCTTGAAGTCCTCAACTAAGAGCAATTTTACGGCGCGCGACAAATTGATTGCCATTTCAAAATGAACTGTATTAACTCATCGAAGACGCACATTTTTCAACGAAATGTCATTGGTGTCACGAGCGAATTTAGTCGCATGATTTTGCAACAGATAATATTTTTTTTATATTCAGAGGTAAGGTACATATACGGTAGCTGATATATAGATGCTTAATGAAGGTAGATTATATCTAACCATCATAACTTCTGAGTCACAAACCTTAGTATATTTGTTATTTGCACGGTGTTGGGGCATTAGGGCACATCTAGGTTCATCCGTAACCCAATTAAACAGTGTAAACTGCATCAACAAGATGCGACTACAAATATTTTCAAAACATAACTTTGAAATGTAGCATAGGACACCAAGGGGCCAAATACTAGCTTATCCACATCATCTGTTATTCGAAACAAAAAATTGGTCGTGGTTTTTCGTTTTTTACGATAATGTCGATCTTGCGAGAAAATTTGGGCGATAAAAAAATATTAAAAAGACATGCTCCTATTTCGACAAATTATTCCATTCGGTTGTCAAATTAATCTTCTAACTCAGCCCGTAAATACGAACAGAGTACACTTTTCACAAAGTTCAAGAAGGACCGTTTTAAGCATATTCGACGCCGGGGTGCAAAAACAGTCTCTCCCCCCCCCCCCCCCTCATGTCGTTATTAAAACAATATCTATGATGTATACTGAACTAGCCGTGCATGCATGCCTATCGAAATGTATGGCGGTCGGCTTGCGCCCCCTAGGACTCTGGACGCCTGGGTGCAGCGCACCCCCTGAACCCCCAGGTAAGGACAGCCCTGAGTTCAAGTGTTTTCGCAACCCCAGTGCAATCAGGCCATCATTGTTATTTTGGGTATTTCGCAGGCTTTTACCATTCCAGTTAGCCGGGTATGTGAATAGGTAATAAATGATTGACGAATCCTTTAGCGTCACCACCTGATCACTGCATCGTTCAAATAAATACATATCTGAATAAAAACAGGCAGAATTCTTCAAATATATTACTGTAATATATTTGCGAAAGTGTTTCTTTCAACATTTAGTATCAAAAGACATGGAAAGATCAAAGCGAATCCAGATAAAAGGAGATTAAAATATTTAGATTCATTCACAGTATATGAATGTGCAGTTAAATCGAAATGTGTTTTTTCGGTTTACTGAAAAACAACAATTTATTTTTACATACATTGTAATCAAATTTAAAAAATAACTCGATAGACGGAGATAAATCTCTCATTCCATATAACGTCGAGTGCTAGGAAAAACTCACTAAATACAAAAAACCGGCCAAGTGCGAGTCGGGCTCGCGCACGGAGGGTTTCGTACCATTATCTACAAAAACGGCAAAAAAATCACGTCTGTTGTATGGGAGCCCCCTTAAATATTGATTGTATTTAGTTTTTTTGTATTTGTTGTTATAGCGGCAACAGAAATACACCATCTGTGAAAATTTCAACTCTCTAGCTATCACGGTTCATGAGATACAGCCTGGTGACAAACGGACGGACAGCGAAGTCTCAGTAATAGGATTACCGTTTTACCCTTTTGGTACGGAACCCTAAAAAAGAAAAGATGTTGTTTACACAAAGAACCTTAAAATATCAACAATTTTACTAGGAAAGAGGTCATCATATCCATAATTACTTTACAGAATTCCAAGAAGCAAAGACCACCCAAATCGCATAAACAAATACTATTAAAAATCAAATTACTGCATTGTTTTTTTTTCTGTTACTTAATTAGTTTTTTCTGTCACCCGATGATCTATATCTATACATACATATATACAATACATATACATATATACATATACAAATAAATAAAATTGGAGTGTCTGTTTGTAATATCAAAATAACACTTTTTTACCAAATGCGTATGAAAGTATATACGATACTTATAACGAAAACGCAATTTTAAATTTTTTTGTCTGTCTGTCTGTTTATTTGAGGTAAACTTCTAAACGGCTGAACCGATTTCAATGGGACTTTCACTGACAAATAGCTGACATTCCAAGGTGTAACTTAGGCTACTTTAATTTTAGAAAAAGCATTAGGGTTCCGCGGGAAAAACATAATACCCATATTTCCGGGTAATCTCCCTAAAGTCCACGCGGGCGAAGTCGCGGGCACAGCTAGTAAATAATATACCGCCACCACTTTAGTAGTGTTGCTTTAATATTACTTTCTTTTATATTGTACAGATCTTATACCTACTAGTTTTCACACTAACGCAGCGGGAGTGCGGCAATGACGCCGCGTTAGTGTCGCTGTACTCGAATGATGTTCCCTAGAATTTCATACATTTGGATAGAACATCTATCTGTCTCTCTGTCGCGGCGTCGCCACTGACGCTATAGACGCTCGCTTCCAAAGTCTACCTTCAGGAGGCGAGTCTTGTATGCTTAATATTTTTATACTAATTTGGCGGAAAAGGGAGGATCCTCCGACCAGACGGGTGTTGTGTCTGGTGGGCTACTGCCCGACGGTTGTTGTCGGGTTCTTGTATATATGTGCAATCGCTCGGATCGCTTTAATATCGCGATGCAAGATTAGTTCGCATGCGGCGAGGTAGATGTCGGTACTCTAACGAAACGTCTACAAATAAAGAATATTATTATAATCACAGGACTCTTCAAAGCTGCGCGCACGAAAGAACTATATATTTATAAATGAATCCAAAATGTAAAAATAAAATGACCATCAGTCATATCGCACCGGAAAAGTAAAAAACCGGCCAAGTGCGAGTCGGGGCTCGCGCACGAAGGGTTCCGTACCATTATCTATAAAAACGGCAAAAAAATCACGTTTGTTGTATGGGAGCCCCCTTAATTTCATTCTATTTCTTAGTATTTGTTGTTATAGCGGCAACAGAAATACATCATCTGTGAGAATTTCAACTCTCTAACTATGACGGTTCATGAGATACAGCCTGGTGACAGACGGACGGACGGACAGCGAAGTCTCTGTAATAGGGTTCCCGTTTAACCCTTTGGGTACGGAACCCTAAAAACATGAATCAAACGGATGGGGCATCTTCAGACAAATATTTATGTACATCAAAGTAGTTCTAAACATTACTTCCTCCCCCCATTCGCCTCTCTTCAATAGATCCGTCGCGCCGGACATCTAAACACATCAAAATTGGAGCTTTTTTTTTAATGGACTACGCTTTTGGCCGTGAGTTGGCCTTTACAGCTTCACCGGAGGAGGGCCAAAATTGGAGCGTGGACACACACGCGTTAAGGGAGAAAAAATAGATAGATAACTCTTTATTGTTCCATCTCTTAGAATGAAAATAGTCGTAGCACATAAGTAAATGAATACCGCCACACAACACATACTCTACGTATGATCCCAAACTAAGCAACGATTGTATTGCGATTCCAGTTACCCCTAGACCAGGGCCATTCCGAAAATAAAACTAGAAGTCGACACGACAAACGGTGCGACATAATGGATTATCAATTTTCAGAGTTGACACCTTAACCTGGGTATAAGGTATAAGGTCAGTCCTTTGTATAAAAAATACATCATCACGCCTGTATCCCCCGAAGGGGTACGCAGAGGTGCACTGCAGTGCGCCCAAATGTCGCCGTTGTATTTTGGTCCCAATGTAATTGGGGACGAGCCTATTGCCATTATATCGGGCACATTCTCACTCAATATGAGGGAGATTATGGGGCCATAGTCCACCACGCTGTCCCAGTGCGGGTTTCTGAACTTCACACGCTTTTCTATAGACGTGCAGGTTTCCTCACGATGTTTTCCTTCACCGTTTCTTAGCAAGTGATAATCTGGGATGAAAATGAGATTCGCATATAAAACCGAGCCGAGGTTTGAACTTTGATTGCAAAGCGTGCGTTCGATCACTCGACTATCACTTCTTTGTATCAGTAAGTATTGTTTGGAGATATGGAAATTGAGATTATTTAGGTATAAATCCAGACCCTCCAGATAAGCATTCTCCACTAGCAACTACTAAGCCATACGCCTTGTCTAAACACAAAACTAAGATTATACTCACGTGTTCTCACGTCAGTCATAGAACGTAAACAAATTAAACGCCTTTACGACTATTCTGAAAACTCGGCGCTGCAGAATACAACGTCGTATGTTTCCAACACCTCAAGGCCAATGGCAGCCCTTTGAGTTCACAATGAATTACCTATTCTATTCTCTTGATAATAAAGTACTCTTGATAAATTACATTGTGTATTTACTTCACTTACGTTTTTCACTTTTTATTTAGGAAAATTTACTTTTAATATCGATGATATAAAGTTCAGATTAAATTGTGAATGTGTAATAACTCTCTTATAAAAAAGTTTTGATTGGATTGGCTGCGTAGAGCGTGCCATGTGGTTTTGTTTACGATTTTAGACGAAGCTCTTACTGTCAGCAATGATTAGCGGCCGTGTGGACGTAAAGTGTAGAGATCGAGAGGTGAATCACTTGGATATTTCCCACACGGTCGTAGAGTCTATTGCCAAATAATAATTGAATATGCTATATATAAATTAATGCTATATATAAAGTAAATAGGAGTACGCCGGCTTGGGACCCAATTCTCGCATGGTCGATAGTATCTCTATTCGAGATGAAAAAATACGACCAATTTGACGTTTTGTTCCGACATAAATGTCGAATTAGAGAGTCGATCATGCAGAATCATCATGGACAGCAGTGGCAGCCGAGTGGTCGAACGCACGCATTGCAATCGAAGTGTGCAGGTTCAAACCCCGGCTCGCACCTCTGGGATTTATGTGCGAATCTCATTTTCATCCGAGATTATCACTTGCTATAAAACGGTGAAGGAAAACATCGTGAGGAAAACATCGTGAGTAACCTGCACGTCTGTGGGAACTTGACTAGTTTTCGATAGATATGTGAAGTCTGCCAACCCGCACTGGGCCAGCGTGGTGGACTATGGCCTGAATCCCCCTCGCATTGAGGGGAGGCCCGTGCCCAGTAGTGGGACGTTAAAAGAGCTGTAGTAGTAGTAGTAGTAGATCATGCGAGAATTGGGTCGCAAGCCAGCGTACTCCTATTTACTTTATGTATATAGCATACTCAAGTATTATTTGGCAATATTTGTTATTATATATATTATTTGGCTCCAGCGGCAAATTTCACGACCTTTTCGGAAATTGGTTTTTAAGGTGTTTAAGTGTGATCGCCCCCAGACATTGTATGGCACCCATAGTACAAGCTAGCTTAGTTCGAGATGTTAGTTGTCGTTATGTGGTGTAGTATATAACTGGCGTTATTTATTTACAAACTATAATATATTTTTTATACTGTTTTCTTATATTTACGCAAATACTATACATTGAACTATTTTATGGATTCTGTCGCGTTTATTTAGTATTTTATTTTCCCGACGTTTACGCACGTCTAACACCTCAGTCCCCCGTGACCATGGTTGCTGTAAAGCAGCCAAAACGTCGGGAAAATAAAATAGTAAATAAACGCAATAGAATCCGTAAAATAGTTTTATTTCAAAATATAATTTTTAATCATAATTGTCGCTTGTTATTATGAACTTGCCCGGTATAATGGCAATAGGCTCGCTGCCTATCACATTGGGACCAAAAAATACATCAGGGAAGTACACTGCCTACCCCTTCGGGGAATGCAGGCGTAATGATGTGTGTAGAATTGTAGAAACGCTTTTATAAAATATGGTATTTTCATTCATGAGTCACGAGTATGTTTTATGTTCAATGTGTATTATTATTTCTTTGTCGGTTCTCTTCGATTGTTTTTATGTTTCCCGATCCACCTTGTATTTTTACGCCAACACACAGACGCGAGCGAGTTTACTTGACTTTCTTATTGAACGGCTGTGGCAAAAGGCTAAACTTCGAAACTTAATACACTAGCGACATCATTTCCATTTCGTTTAAAAATGTGCTTACTCTACCAGTAAATAGGGTTCGTTTTGATATTGGCAAAATATTTGTCGCTCGCGTATTAGCACACCTATTTGCGCAGGCCTATCATACTTCATTCATTTTTTATTTTAGATAACAGCGGATTAAAATAATTCTTTTTTAGGGTTCCATACCCAAAGGGTAAAACGGGAACCCTATTACTAAGACTTCGCTGTTCGTCCGTCCTATACAGTTGAAATTTTCACAGATCATGTATTTCTGTTGCCGCTATAACAACAAATACTAAAAACAGATTAAAATAAATATTTAAGGGGGCTCCCATACAACAAACGTTTTTTTTTCTCTCGTTTTTACAGATAATGGTACGGAACCCTACGTGCGCGAGCCCGACTCGCACTTGTTATTATAACACACGCACTTATATTTATCGATCAATTTTTAGCATCAGATTATCTTTAAACTCACGGTGAATGGGCCATGCATCTCGTGAATCACGTAATCACCGTTAATCACCGCCGCACACTTGCTCGTAAAAAACCGCGCGTTCACGTTTTCCCCAATATCAAAACAGACTCAGTGTATTCGCTAATACTACTATTACAGCCCTTTTTAACGTCCCACTGCTGGGCACGGGCCTCCCCTCAATGCGAGGGGGATTCAGGCCATAGTCCACCACGCTGGCCCGGTGCGGCTTGGCAGACTTAACACATCTATCGAGAACTAGTCAAGTTCCCTCAGACGTGCAGGTTTCCTTACGATGTTTTCCTTCACCGTTTTATAGCAAGTGATAATGTCGGATGTAAATGAGATTCGCACATAAATCTCAGAGGTGCAAGCTGGGGTTCGAACCTGCACACTTTGATTGCAAGGCGTTCGTTCGACCATTCGGCTACCATTGCTACATTTAGCATAAAGATTAAATTTCCCCATCAAACTTCTCTCGCGCTGCCAATGTCATTTGAAGAAATATCTTGTTCTATTAGGTCTTACGCCCTTATCCCATGGGGTTACGCAGAGACTACCGTTTCCTACATTCTACTATGATTCAATACTTAATTATGATATTGGCAAAATTATTAATGCGCAGCTTTAGACCCTGCGATTTACACCGCACGCAAATAATCACGTCCAAACACGCTCGATAAATGTTATCCTAAACCCAAAACGAACTGTATTGTATCACAGATAAAGCATACATTTCAACGAAATGTCATTGACGATGACCGGCGTTACTTTGACAATAGATATTCAACCTTTATGTAAAAACATAAAGTACATTTTCATACGAAGTCTAGTCATTTCGTCCGCTTTGGTGTGTTGAGTGCGTAACACATAGATTAACGGACGCGCGGCCAGATAAAATTCCCGCTTCCTGTACTAACAATTATTTATAATGTTGTTATTGGGTAGGAGTTGCATCTACCTGGTTTCTAACCTTGGAATTTTTCAGCGGTCAGATGTTTTTGATGTAGTGTATTGTCGGCAAAACGCCATAACTGACGCCCGGTATCTAAAAGGTAGTTAAGTGACTAAACTTAACTACTGTAAGCACTTTCTGCGTGGATCGGACCGCAAACAACAACAAAATATGAGAGTACCCAGTTATTAACTATGACATCAGGATGTCTAACACCTCAGTCCCCCCGTAACCATGGTTGCTGTACAGCAGCCGAAACGTCGGGAAAATAAAATAGTAAATAAACGCGATAAAATCCGTAAAATAGTTTTATTTCAATGTATAGTATTCGCGTAAATATGAGAAAACAATATGTTAACTACACTATATTTGCACTTAATTTATTTTAGTATTTTTAATTGTTTTTTATTTTACTAGCAGCCCGTCCTGGCTTCTCACGGGTTCATAATATACCTAACCTATGTTACTCAGTGATTAAGTAGCTTTTTACCGGCAAAAGATTTTTTGAAATCGGTCCCGTAGTTTTTAGGGTTCCGTACCCAAAGGATAAAACGGGAACCCTATTACTGAGACTTCGCTGTCCGTCCGTCCGTCCGTCCGTCTGTCACCAGGCTGTATCTCATGAACCGTGATAGCTAGAGAGTTGAAATTTTCACAGATGATGTATTTCTGTTGCCGCTATAACAACAAATACTAAAATATACAATAAAATAAATATTTAAGGGGGCTCCCATACAACAAACGTGATTTTTTTTCCGTTTTAATAGATAATGGTACGGAACCCTCCGTGCGCGAGTCCGACTAGCACTTTGCCGGTTTTAAGTTAATTCGTTACATGCAAAAATACAAATCTTTCCTCTTTATAATATTAGTATAGATATAGATATATAGTGTGTATTTCTCTAAGAGGTGGAACAATAAAGAGTTATCTATCTATCTAAACTCAATGTTAAGTTACAAGCAAAAATGCGAACATTAATCTCACAAAAAATATGAAGACACGTATTTGTTTCCATTTATCTCAATAACTATAAATGTAAGAACAATGCAACTAAGATTAGTTTAGAGATAAAACGTTTAGTTTTTTGACTATTAAGAAGCTGTTTATGTAAGTATACGCAATTTTAAGATATAAGCCAATAAGCAGAAAGTGATGTGTTTACGAAATAGTGAAGGCATAGAGATTTGACACTTATCTTGATTTTTTTTCATTAAAAAACCAACAGCAAATTACACTTATAAACTTACAAGGGAGAAATTAAACATTACATTAGCCATCCTTAGAGTAATAAAACATTTTTGGTCGGAGGAACAAGAAATTGCTTAAATATAACTTAAGTGTTATGTGAAGGGTTGATCACTATAAATATTAAGAAAATAAAACTAAGACTGACCGATGGAGAAAACGTTTGGCTTTCATGTAGTATACATAACTCAAATTAGTCAAGATGTCACTTAACGGCCTATAAGGAATCGGACGCCCGATAACCACGAGCTGCCCCGTACCACTATAGAAATGAAATTATTACATCATCATGCCCGTATTCCCGATGAGGTAGGCAGAGGTACGCTGCAGTGCACCCACACGACGTTGGAATTTGATCCCAATGTAAAAGGGAGTGAACCTATTGCCATTTTACCAGGTATATTGGATATCATAACAATGGAGATTTAGACGATAATCACCACGCTGGCCCAGTGCGGTTGGTAAACTTCACACGCCTGTCTATAGACGTGTAGGTTTCCTTACGACGTTTGCCTTCACCGTTATATTTGTGGTTGCTAATAATAATAAATACACACCCACTATTGACACATAAATACGTATTCGATTTGGTGGACTATGGTGTGGCGTGGTGGACTATGCCCCAAATCTCCCTCGTATTGAGGGGGAATGTGCCCGGTATAATGGCAATAGGCTCGCCCCCTATTACATTGGGACCAAAATACATCGGCGAAGTGTGGGCGCACTACAGTGCACCTCTGCCTACCCCTTCGGGGAATACAGGCGTGATGATGTCGATTTACTTGTACAGTTCATAAATAGCTTATTTATCATAACACGTCACTCGATGGTTATAAATTACAATTATTTCTACCGTGTGACTCAGATTGACGCATGCGCTGAACACAATATACCTGCAATAGTGGTATTTGGTTGTGGGTTGAGTAAACTAAAGGTAAACACAATAATAGAAAGGACAAGCGACCGAACTAACCATGTTTAAAATTGACACAAGAAATATTATTATTGGTCTGTCTGAATTCAGATATATAACACAAATAGATTACTAGCATTATAAACTAGATTTCAAATAAATGTAATATCGCTGAACAACACATACCCATCGTATGATCCCAAACTAAACAGAGCATGTAATATGGGTACCATACAATAAATTAATATACATATAGTTCATATTTGATACATTATATGTAGTTTATACTAGATACAATGAAAGTAAAAATAATAAATGATATACAAAGTAATGCCTCCACATCGTCGTCGAAGCCGGAAGTTCCCAGCAGGCTGGCCACATTTTGCGCGAAATAAAAACGGTGAACTGACGCGCTGCTATTTCCTTATACAGGAGCCGCGCGTTTTGGCCCCACGAACCTCGAGTTTCAACCCCAAATGGCTCAAACAGGTAACCTCCTGAGCGGCCACTATATTTGGGCCGTTTGAGGTTCTCCGCTTCTTCAGCAGCAGCACAGGCACGAAAAAAACATGCTTGGAAGATGCGACTGCGCCAGGGTGTCAATGCAAGTCGCGTCACCAAGGGCCGACCCATCTTCCAAGGTACCAGAGACATACGATCGGGTCTCTTGCCATCGTCGCGCACCAGACCGTTGGGTTCCAACAAGGCCGGCACCTCAACGGTGACTAGTGCCCGATGTCGTCCAATGCGACCTGGGCTTCTGCTGCAGGAAAGGCCATGGTGCCCAGGCTGTCCACCACTTCACCGCATCGGCAACGATATGTAGTTATGCGAAAAGTAGTGCTGTCAATGAAGTTTCCTAAGTTATACAATTAATATTATAAAAAAAATATAAAATTCATAAAGTGGACTGAGGACGATCCTAGTTACACCTAAACAAGGTTCAATTCCGAACAGGTCATTGACGCGAATCAAACTCGCAACCAGCCGGTGCAGAGCTGAGGGACCTACGCTTACACCGCTAGACCACGCTGTCGTTATAAAGCGGCTTGCAGACTGCGCTATAATATGTAACTAACTACAGCCCTTTTAACGTCCCACTGCTGGGCACGGGCCTCCCCTCAATGAGAGGGGGATTCAGGCCATAGTCCACCACGCTGGCCCAGTGCGGGTTGGCAGACTTCACACATCTAGCGAGAACTAGTCAAGTTCCCTCAGACGAACAGATTTCCTCACGATGTTTTCCTTCACCGTTTCATAGCAAGTGTTACCACGGATGAAAATGAGATTCGCACATAAACCCAGAGGTGCGAGCCGGGGTTTGAACTTGCACACTTTGATTGCAAGGCGTGCGTTCGACCACTCGGCTACCACTTTATACAGCACAACAATATGCTACTATATTATAGTGGAGTCTGAAACCCGCTTAATGCAATGAGATTTCTAACAAATTTTCATTGAGAAAAATAAATTTATATTCGTTCTTCATAACAATGTGTTTCAAACTTTTCTACGGAACAGTTTAAATATATTTTATTTATTGTTCGTTCCCGCGGCCAAAGGCAACACTAACGAACGTTTATCTGTCGGTTTGTCATTGTTTGTTTTGGATTAAAATGTGGTTTATATTACGGTATAGAGGAAAAGATCTGAGGAAGTTTACGTTATATCAAAATTCGGAAGCGTCAGTTTCGTCTTATATTTAAAATTCCACTTAAATGCTGCTAAATATTTCCACCATCTCATATCATGGTATGATAAACCTTTTTTTACTGGTTGCTTTGCGAATATCATCCTTACATGGTTGACTTAACGATTTTAATAACAATGTTAAATTGAAATTTGTATACTGAAATTCATATCTTGTAACAAAGATGCACGAAGTCTAAATAGATGGAGTATTAGTGCTCGTACATGGCATCTTGTCACAAGTGTAGTTTTTGTAGAATTTGTTGGACCTAGTAATTACTTTACATTTTCAGAATTCTTGGTAGTCGGCAGTGCAGCCATTCCTTGTGTATTATTATAAAATTGTATGAACAAAGTATACAATTGTAAGAACAGATAATTTAAATGAAATTGTAAGCCTTAATATTCTTAGTAATATCCTTTTAGAAAAGAATAACCATGGAGTTTCTTGCCCATTCTTCTCCATTGGAAAAGCATTCTGAATGTGGTAGAGATCTAGATTACTATTTTTTGTCTGTTAACGATTTTTGGTTCATGTAAAAACGAAACAAAAGACAAACATTCAAATTTCGAATTTCGAAGAAAAAGAATGTGACTCTATGGCAATAATATAGGAATTCTAAAGTCAAACATTTAAATTTCGTATTTCAATGTTGCTCTGATTTCTATTTCATTATTTTAACAAAAGAAGAA
Organism: Ptilodon capucinus; assembly: GCA_914767695.1. Taxonomy (NCBI): domain Eukaryota; kingdom Metazoa; phylum Arthropoda; class Insecta; order Lepidoptera; family Notodontidae; genus Ptilodon; species Ptilodon capucinus. Next base: position 7,855,147 of record OU611831.1, read on the forward strand.
AAAGAAAGCGACTCTATGGTAAGAATAAAGGAATTCGAAAGACAAACATTCAATTTTCGAATTTCAAAGTTGCTCTGATCTTTAACGTCCCTTTTTCCAATAAAACTAGGCGCGTGACTTTGTCAATAACAAAGTCAAACGTCCATAGTGAAGTGGCAATGTTTTATAATCGATATAAAATACAATGTTTATTGTTACGTACGCTTCGAGTTTACGATCCGAACGTTTTGAGGCCGCCGCCACTGCGGTACGTTTAATTTTATTCCGCGGATAGGGCCGATACGTCCCACGCGATTTTAATTTATAAATCGCTTCGTCAATATTATGGGTGGTATGAAATTTTATCGATTATAAATCGATAATCAATATACTTGAGTAACTATTTTGTCCCTTGGTTACAATATTTCAGAAATCATTAAGTATTTAAATAGGTGAATTATAAATGGTACCTACAATGGTAGTCAGGAACAAAAACAAAAAAATATTGACAGAAATTAAACGTAACAAATTAAAAAAAAAACTTTTTTTTATTGTCACACATTTCCACCGCTATTACTCATAATATAACCTATTTTTGTTTGTTTTTTTTTTTTTAACGAAATGAGCGAAATGATGATATTTAATGGAATAAGATGAGGAATGGCATCACCTGCGACTAGCGCGAGTATTTCGACAATGTCAAGTAATTAATAGCAAGGACAAATTCAATAAATACACATTATAAATAAAAATGGATAATGACAGTGATAAAGATGGCGGATGACTTTTGTTTGTTAATAAATATATTATAATAGAAGTTTCATAATAAGTTCACGTTGTTATCCCTACGTGTTACGAACGTTAACTGCGTAGTTGCATCGATATTTTGAAGCAGCTCGTCACCTAAAAATGTTATTTACTATCATATTAACTGCCCTATATAAATCTTCTTTCAATTTATCATGTAGGTAGTCGTGCAAATACTTCTTATAGAAAAATCAACCTACCCTCGCTTACTCTGATATTTTCCCGCTCTGTCCCTTTCTGACTTTGAAACAGAACTGTATCATCGCCGCGTAGAACGGACGCCACTCGTACGCGGTCCCGAAAATTGGGAACATCAGCCTAAAGTCGTTTATGTGTGAGATCAATGTGAACGAAATTATGGATGTCTCCATAAAGTCATGTCTGTGTTTGAGACCATTGTGAACGGAATTAGGGACATCTCCCTAAAACGTGTGTTTTTATGTGAGAGACTATTGATAATGTTTAGGAGCCCTTTACCCATTTGTGTCAGCAAGCTCGAGGATCCAGCTGCCATCAGAGGAGCGTGCCTACGTCATAGTACAGGTACCGTACACTCTCATCATCAATCTATACAGTACCAATTTGCGTCTCCATTTGTCTTATTAAATTTATACCCCCTCATTCCAATACCCTGAGGGGGTATAAATTCCTACTGTTCTAATAAATTATTTGTATTATCTCAACTGCCACCTGTACACAGTATTTTATAAATGTATGGAAATTAATACGTTACTTGATCTACTAATCGTCAGCTAATTTGAACTGAACGATGAATTCAATCATTTTTAAATGTACTCTATGCCAATATGCACACAGGTGCACACAACCACACGTGAAATTTCACTAAAAAATTAGCTTCTTCAATAAGTTGACAGGATCTTTATCACAGTCATCGTCAATTTTTATTTATAACTAGCTGTGCCCGCGACTTCGCCCGCGTGGACTTTAGGGAGATTACCCGGAAATATGGGTATTATGTTTTTCCCGCGGAACCCTAATGCTTTTTCTAAAATTAAAGTAGCCTAAGTTACGCCTTGGAACGTCAGCTATCTGTCAGTGAAAGTCCCATTGAAATCGGTTCAGCCGTTTAGAAGTTTACCTCAAACAAACAAACAGACAGACAGACAAAAAAAATTAAAATTGCGTTTTCGTTATAGGTATCGTTTATACTTTCATACGCATTTGGTAAAAAAGTTTTATTTTGATATTACAAACAGACACTCCAATTTTATTTATTTATATATATATTATATTATTTGTATAGATATAGATGTGTATTTATTGAATTTGCCCTTGCTATTAATTACTTGACACTGGCTGCAATACCCGCTAAACGCAGGTGGAGCCATTCCTCATCTTATACCATTAAATATCATCGTTTCATTCATTTCGTAAAAAAAGAAGAAGTTAAGACAAACTGTCTTAACTTCTTCTTTCGTTTCGGTATTGGCAAGAAATTGATGGAGCACGTTTTACTCTACGGCTGTGCTTTTTAGGGTTCCGTACCCAAAGGGTAAAACGGGAACTTCGCTATCCGTCCGTCCGTCCGTTGTATCTCATGAACCGTGATAACTAGAGAGTTGAAATTCTCACAGATGATGTATTTCTGTTGCCGCTATAACAACAAATACTAAAAAACAGAATAATATAAATATTTAAGGGGGCTTCCATACAACAAACGTAATTTTTTTGCCAGTTTTAAAGATAATGGTACGGAACCCTTCGTGCGCGAGTCCGACTCGCACTTGGCCGGTTTTTCTCATCCTATTTCACGTTTATTTATTTACTAGCTGACACGGCGAACTTCGTACCGCCTAACAGTCGATTCTTTATTTGTTTAATAGTTTTATATTGACAAACTATACTAACGTCACTCAATTGTTTTTCCTGCCTGGAACTCCCTCTTCACTAATACTTAAACTTTATCGTATGGTATTAAAGTTCAAATTGACTTTTAAGTATTATTACGAATCTTTTGCATGGGAGTATAGAAACGTGTTGTTTTAAGACTTTTTTAGGCATTTTTTTAAATTTGTCGCTACGTAAGAAACCATCCTCGTACTTCAAGGAATATTCTAAAAAAATAATTAGCGAAATCGGTTCAGCTGCTCTCGAGATTTGCGCTTAGCAACACATTCAGCGATTCATTTTTTAACCGACGAAAAAAAGGAGGTTCTCAATTCGACGCGTATATATTTTTTTTTTATGTATGATCATATATTATAGATTACGCCACTTTATTGAATGTTGACTGTGTCTTACTACCTACTAACTACGGGTACAACCTCATCTTATTCTATTATATTTCATCATTTTACATCACATAATAATACATCATCACGCTTGTATTCCCCGAACGGGTAGGCAGAGGTGCACTGCAGTGCGCCCACACTTCGCCGATGTATTTTTGGTCCCAATGTAATAGGGGGCGAGCCTATTGCCATTATACCGGGCACATTCTCCCTCATTACGAGGGAGATTTTTGGGCTATAGTCCACCACGCTGGCCCAGTGCGGGTTGGTGAACTTCACACGCCTTTCTATAGGTTTCCTCACGATTTTTTCCTTCACCGTTTCAAAGCAAGTGGTAATCTCGGATGAAAATGAGATTTGCACATAAACCCAGAGGTGCGAGTCGGGGTTTGAACTTGCACACTTTGATTTGCAAGACGTGCGTTCGACCACTCGGGTACCACTGCTATTATCATTTTATTTAGTTAAATAAGAAGAAATGTCTTATCATCGTAGCTTAGAGGCATTGCTTTCGAACGAAGTCACAACTCGCAAGCATCAGCCACCGTTGATGTAGTTATTAGTACATTAGACACCACACCCCGCTAATAGACCATGTTATTCCTGTCTGCGACGCGTGCCAAGCACGCGGGTTATCAAATACATTAATTAAAGCGGACTGCAATTTGTTATAGGTGTCGTTGCACAAGCGTAATGCGTACGTCTGTGACGTCAAACTGCACATGACGCGAGATGTTGACCCCGTAGATGACAGATTCATAAAAAAATTATCAACATCCAGCATCATTCACATAAACACTTTCTTTGTTTTTAGGGTTCCGTACCTAAAATGATATAGGATCACTTTGTTGTCCGTCTGTCTGTCTGTCTGTCTGTCTGTCTGTCTGTCTGTCTGTCTGTCTGTCTGTCTGTCTGTCTGTCTGTCTGTCTGTCTGTCTGTCTGTCTGTCTGTCTGTCTGTCTGTCTGTCTGTCTGTCTGTCTGTCTGTCTGTCTGTCTGTCTGTCTGTCTGTCTGTCTGTCTGTCTGTCTGTCTGTCTGTCTGTCTGTCTGTCTGTCTGTCTGTCTGTCTGTCTGTCTGTCTGTCTGTCTGTCTGTCTGTCTGTCTGTCTGTCTGTCTGTCTGTCTGTCTGTCTGTCTGTCTGTCTGTCTGTCTGTCTGTCTGTCTGTCTGTCTGTCTGTCTGTCTGTCTGTCTGTCTGTCTGTCTGTCTGTCTGTCTGTCTGTCTGTCTGTCTGTCTGTCTGTCTGTCTGTCTGTCTGTCTGTCTGTCTGTCTGTCTGTCTGTCTGTCTGTCTGTCTGTCTGTCTGTCTGTCTGTCTGTCTGTCTGTCTGTCTGTCTGTCTGTCTGTCTGTCTGTCTGTCTGTCTGTCTGTCTGTCTGTCTGTCTGTCTGTCTGTCTGTCTGTCTGTCTGTCTGTCTGTCTGTCTGTCTGTCTGTCTGTCTGTCTGTCTGTCTGTCTGTCTGTCTGTCTGTCTGTCTGTCTGTCTGTCTGTCTGTCTGTCTGTCTGTCTGTCTGTCTGTCTGTCTGTCTGTCTGTCTGTCTGTCTGTCTGTCTGTCTGTCTGTCTGTCTGTCTGTCTGTCTGTCTGTCTGTCTGTCTGTCTGTCTGTCTGTCTGTCTGTCTGTCTGTCTGTCTGTCTGTCTGTCTGTCTGTCTGTCTGTCTGTCTGTCTGTCTGTCTGTCTGTCTGTCTGTCTGTCTGTCTGTCTGTCTGTCTGTCTGTCTGTCTGTCTGTCTGTCTGTCTGTCTGTCTGTCTGTCTGTCTGTCTGTCTGTCTGTCTGTCTGTCTGTCTGTCTGTCTGTCTGTCTGTCTGTCTGTCTGTCTGTCTGTCTGTCTGTCTGTCTGTCTGTCTGTCTGTCTGTCTGTCTGTCTGTCTGTCTGTCTGTCTGTCTGTCTGTCTGTCTGTCTGTCTGTCTGTCTGTCTGTCTGTCTGTCTGTCTGTCTGTCTGTCTGTCTGTCTGTCTGTCTGTCTGTCTGTCTGTCTGTCTGTCTGTCTGTCTGTCTGTCTGTCTGTCTGTCTGTCTGTCTGTCTGTCTGTCTGTCTGTCTGTCTGTCTGTCTGTCTGTCTGTCTGTCTGTCTGTCTGTCTGTCTGTCTGTCTGTCTGTCTGTCTGTCTGTCTGTCTGTCTGTCTGTCTGTCTGTCTGTCTGTCTGTCTGTCTGTCTGTCTGTCTGTCTGTCTGTCTGTCTGTCTGTCTGTCTGTCTGTCTGTCTGTCTGTCTGTCTGTCTGTCTGTCTGTCTGTCTGTCTGTCTGTCTGTCTGTCTGTCTGTCTGTCTGTCTGTCTGTCTGTCTGTCTGTCTGTCTGTCTGTCTGTCTGTCTGTCTGTCTGTCTGTCTGTCTGTCTGTCTGTCTGTCTGTCTGTCTGTCTGTCTGTCTGTCTGTCTGTCTGTCTGTCTGTCTGTCTGTCTGTCTGTCTGTCTGTCTGTCTGTCTGTCTGTCTGTCTGTCTGTCTGTCTGTCTGTCTGTCTGTCTGTCTGTCTGTCTGTCTGTCTGTCTGTCTGTCTGTCTGTCTGTCTGTCTGTCTGTCTGTCTGTCTGTCTGTCTGTCTGTCTGTCTGTCTGTCTGTCTGTCTGTCTGTCTGTCTGTCTGTCTGTCTGTCTGTCTGTCTGTCTGTCTGTCTGTCTGTCTGTCTGTCTGTCTGTCTGTCTGTCTGTCTGTCTGTCTGTCTGTCTGTCTGTCTGTCTGTCTGTCTGTCTGTCTGTCTGTCTGTCTGTCTGTCTGTCTGTCTGTCTGTCTGTCTGTCTGTCTGTCTGTCTGTCTGTCTGTCTGTCTGTCTGTCTGTCTGTCTGTCTGTCTGTCTGTCTGTCTGTCTGTCTGTCTGTCTGTCTGTCTGTCTGTCTGTCTGTCTGTCTGTCTGTCTGTCTGTCTGTCTGTCTGTCTGTCTGTCTGTCTGTCTGTCTGTCTGTCTGTCTGTCTGTCTGTCTGTCTGTCTGTCTGTCTGTCTGTCTGTCTGTCTGTCTGTCTGTCTGTCTGTCTGTCTGTCTGTCTGTCTGTCTGTCTGTCTGTCTGTCTGTCTGTCTGTCTGTCTGTCTGTCTGTCTGTCTGTCTGTCTGTCTGTCTGTCTGTCTGTCTGTCTGTCTGTCTGTCTGTCTGTCTGTCTGTCTGTCTGTCTGTCTGTCTGTCTGTCTGTCTGTCTGTCTGTCTGTCTGTCTGTCTGTCTGTCTGTCTGTCTGTCTGTCTGTCTGTCTGTCTGTCTGTCTGTCTGTCTGTCTGTCTGTCTGTCTGTCTGTCTGTCTGTCTGTCTGTCTGTCTGTCTGTCTGTCTGTCTGTCTGTCTGTCTGTCTGTCTGTCTGTCTGTCTGTCTGTCTGTCTGTCTGTCTGTCTGTCTGTCTGTCTGTCTGTCTGTCTGTCTGTCTGTCTGTCTGTCTGTCTGTCTGTCTGTCTGTCTGTCTGTCTGTCTGTCTGTCTGTCTGTCTGTCTGTCTGTCTGTCTGTCTGTCTGTCTGTCTGTCTGTCTGTCTGTCTGTCTGTCTGTCTGTCTGTCTGTCTGTCTGTCTGTCTGTCTGTCTGTCTGTCTGTCTGTCTGTCTGTCTGTCTGTCTGTCTGTCTGTCTGTCTGTCTGTCTGTCTGTCTGTCTGTCTGTCTGTCTGTCTGTCTGTCTGTCTGTCTGTCTGTCTGTCTGTCTGTCTGTCTGTCTGTCTGTCTGTCTGTCTGTCTGTCTGTCTGTCTGTCTGTCTGTCTGTCTGTCTGTCTGTCTGTCTGTCTGTCTGTCTGTCTGTCTGTCTGTCTGTCTGTCTGTCTGTCTGTCTGTCTGTCTGTCTGTCTGTCTGTCTGTCTGTCTGTCTGTCTGTCTGTCTGTCTGTCTGTCTGTCTGTCTGTCTGTCTGTCTGTCTGTCTGTCTGTCTGTCTGTCTGTCTGTCTGTCTGTCTGTCTGTCTGTCTGTCTGTCTGTCTGTCTGTCTGTCTGTCTGTCTGTCTGTCTGTCTGTCTGTCTGTCTGTCTGTCTGTCTGTCTGTCTGTCTGTCTGTCTGTCTGTCTGTCTGTCTGTCTGTCTGTCTGTCTGTCTGTCTGTCTGTCTGTCTGTCTGTCTGTCTGTCTGTCTGTCTGTCTGTCTGTCTGTCTGTCTGTCTGTCTGTCTGTCTGTCTGTCTGTCTGTCTGTCTGTCTGTCTGTCTGTCTGTCTGTCTGTCTGTCTGTCTGTCTGTCTGTCTGTCTGTCTGTCTGTCTGTCTGTCTGTCTGTCTGTCTGTCTGTCTGTCTGTCTGTCTGTCTGTCTGTCTGTCTGTCTGTCTGTCTGTCTGTCTGTCTGTCTGTCTGTCTGTCTGTCTGTCTGTCTGTCTGTCTGTCTGTCTGTCTGTCTGTCTGTCTGTCTGTCTGTCTGTCTGTCTGTCTGTCTGTCTGTCTGTCTGTCTGTCTGTCTGTCTGTCTGTCTGTCTGTCTGTCTGTCTGTCTGTCTGTCTGTCTGTCTGTCTGTCTGTCTGTCTGTCTGTCTGTCTGTCTGTCTGTCTGTCTGTCTGTCTGTCTGTCTGTCTGTCTGTCTGTCTGTCTGTCTGTCTGTCTGTCTGTCTGTCTGTCTGTCTGTCTGTCTGTCTGTCTGTCTGTCTGTCTGTCTGTCTGTCTGTCTGTCTGTCTGTCTGTCTGTCTGTCTGTCTGTCTGTCTGTCTGTCTGTCTGTCTGTCTGTCTGTCTGTCTGTCTGTCTGTCTGTCTGTCTGTCTGTCTGTCTGTCAAGATCCTTTTTCTCAGAAACGCGTGGAGTTATCAAGTTGAAATTTATACCAGAGACTCTAGTCTGCGGTCCCATCGTGTCCTAAAAAAATCAAACGCATGATTAACGCTAGCTTAACGCAATCCAAAGATACGGCGGTTTATGTTGCATTTTCAGTTCATTTGCACGGGAATCAAAAACCTATAGGGTACTTCCCGCTGACCTAGAATCATGAAATTTGGCAAGAAGAAAGGACTTATAGCACAAGTAAAGGAATAAATCCGAAAACGGTGAATTTATAGTTACAAAGTGTTTTCTTGCAATTACAAACTTATTTTGTAGTTAGTTTGTCTGGGGACACTAGTATACCAACTGCAAAGTTAAGTTTGTCTCTCTGTCCAGTTTATCTTTTCGTTAGAACAATGTTCATGCGGAAAATGCATTACGCATCCCCGCTTGCTAGAGGAACGAACGGGGTATGTCAGGTTCAGCAACAAGAGTTGCCACTACTGACTAAAATCCCCACGGTATGTCGCCTTTCTCGGCTAGTGACAGAACCGCTCGCGCTTTCTCCGCGGCCCCCATCTGCCGTTGGGCTGGCACGCCACACGGCTATGCCGTTAGTGCGATGCCCCGGAATACTTGGGGCATCGTACACCCCCACGTGAGGGCCTATCTCTGATTTGGGGCGCCGATTGCCCCCGCAACCAAATCGTTCACATAAACCCTGCACTTACTAGGCCACGGGCATTTTTTGATATGAAACATCTAACGGCACGCTTGGCGAGTGAGAGCAACTGTTGATGCCGCGATGCCGTGATGCGAAAACTTCGAGCAGCTCCGTGGCTCCTCGGTTCTTTCCGCCGCATAGACTCTGCCCACCGGCTGACTCCGCTCACTCGCCGCTACGACGCTTTTCTCTCTCTACTTTAAATAACATGTTTCACATCTGCCAGGCGTCTCGCGATGGCTACAGTTTTTTTTAATGTACTCTGTGGTAATAAGCAATGGTAGCCTGGTTGCTGGAACGCCAGCCTTGAACGCAAGACGTGCTAGTTCAAATCCTGGGCTTACACCTCATATCCGGATAACATATGCGAATGTAATTTTCAGTAATGATTACCACTTGCTGAACGGTGAAGCTAAACATCGTGAGGAAACCTGCACGTTTATAGAAATGCGTGTGAAGTTCACCGAACCACAATGGGCCACGTGGTGGACTATGGCCCAAATCTTCCTATATAAGCTCGAAGTGTGTTTTTATTGACCTCTGCCTACCCCTTCGGGATATACAGGTGTGATGATGATGATGATGACTGTGTGTTAATATACAGTGTGATTCAGAATGGGTATAGTAATCGTAATACCTGTCGTCAATTACAGTATGTGAAATCAGAAAATTTACGGAAAATTGATCACTATTTTTTTCGCATAAAATTTATTTCTAAGCTTTGTTAAGTAGTAAGGTATTGTTAGTTTGATCGCGTGTGCCTTCTGATGTGTTAACTTTTAGATCAAAAGCAGTGTAAAAGTAACAAGAAAAGTGTTCCGTAATCTTTAAAGTTTAGGAACCTCTGTGCTAGAGAACCCATATTTCAAGAAGATAGTATACCCATTTTGAAACACATTGTATAACAGGATCCCCACCCCCATGTATGCAGATGACGTCACGGGTATGACGTCATCGGGAACTATGACCCGGGTCAAGGCATCGCCCTAATTCTGTAGTACAGTCAGCAGCAGTAAGCCGGTGCAAGCGTTTTCAAATTTCACAGGCTGTATCAGAAGTCTGCAATAATATTCTAGGTACATTGTAGCTGATATGTAGAAGCTTAGTTACAGGCAAATGCTATTTTTTTTTTAAGTTAACAGTGCATTACTTTGTAATATTAAAATAATGAAATAAAAGAAGAGACAGGAGTCAGGAGTTGCTATTCAACGAGGAAATGCAGCCAGCGTTCTTGCCACCATCCCACGCGGATCAAGTCTTTATTAAATAATAATTATTTTTAGATATTTATGTAAAAAGTCAGGTATTAATTTGACGAAATTAAATTAGATTACTATATTTGATTATATCCGAGAGTTACGCCCGGTACATATTGGGACAGGCGAATTCAATAGACATTTTTGAAAATGCACCTTGTTTTAATCTACATAAAGATTAAATGCCTGTGGCAACATTCACGAGACTATGCAACAAAATTCAATCGCGACATCGATGACGTTACGTTTAAAAATGTGCTTTACCGATGTGTTGATAGAGTTTGTTTTTGTATACCAAAAGTTGCTCGCGATTTTTTGTAATAATATTTATGAATTGACGACAGTTTGGTGTAGTAGTTTGAGCGAAGGCTGCTTGTTTCACTGAACCAGGTTGCGGGTTTGACTCCTGTTAATGTGAAATGGGCAGGCCATGTGCTTGTAGACAAAAATGAGAAATGGACTAAAATAATATCTGAGTGGTACCCCAGAGATGGGAAAAGAAGCAAAGGTCGACAAACGAAACGCTGGGAAGATGACCTCAAAAGAGCTGCTGGTCCAGAATGGATCAGAATTGCACGCGACGGAGATAGGTGGAAATCTTTGGAGGAGGCCTTTGTCGAAGGACAAGCTGTTGTTGAAAAACCGTTCGTTAATAATAAAAATGTATTAAATATGTTAACTATTGTAAAACAGTAATAAAGGTTTATATTATTGTTATAATGTGAAATGATCTCTTCCGACTTTGCCCTGGTCTGGGTGTAACTGGGATCGACCCCAGTTCTTTGTACGGTACCCATAGTACAAGCTTTGCTTAGTTTGGGGTCATACGATGAATAAGTGTCGTCTGGTGATATTTATTTATTTAATATGATCTGTGTGTGTATATGCAAATACATGTCAAAGGGTTAAAGGCTATCTGACTTAGATAGAGTACTCTTTATTGTACACACCAAACAAATAAATAATACAACATCCTTATTTCTATATACAGTAGCTATGTACAATTGGGCGGTCTTATCGCTAAAAGCAATTTCTTCCAGACAACCAGTTTGGACGTGAAAACTATTCTTAAATAATTATGGACAGCTGTTGGTGGTGTAAGCGACATTTTTGTAACTTAACAGGAGAGCACTCATTCGACGCAGATAAATCTGCTGATTCCAAATATGAATATAAGTCAATATCGCCCAAAAGTGTCGCTTAAGTCATTTTCACCCCTCAATGTGATGATTTGAAGGAAATCCACGGATCTGTCTTAAATTCCTAAAATGAGCGTGATGAACTTTGGTCCAAATATCCCTGGTATTGAGGGGGTTTGTGACCGGTATAATGGCAATAGGCTCGCCCCCCTCTATTTGGTACCAAAATACATTTGCAAAGTGTGTGTCCACTGCATTGCACCCCTGCCTACCCCTTCAGGGAATAAAGGCGTGATGATTTATGTGAAGGTGACGGATGCATCCGTCACCTTACTCAAAACCCAACATTACCTTGTTAATTCCTGACAAATCTATCATTCTTTACGTTGAATGGACAGACATATATGTATATTATTATCATAATAAAAGAGGAAACGCGGCCATTAGGCAGTGACGTCATTACATAGTTATCGTAAAAAAGGTAGGACTCTATCGTCTATTTAAAATGCATTCCCTAAAGAAAAGTATGGGTAAGATAACGTTTGACCAAAAATGTTAGTTTTTTTTTATGTTAAAATATTATAACATTACGTAGAAAACTGGACCTTAACATCTTTGACTAAGGTATTAGGTTACAAAACAAAATACTTTCAGAGGATTTTCCATCACCTCTTATAGTAGTACTAGCTTCCACCTGCGACTACGTCTGCGCAGATTTCGGTCGTTCAATATCGTTAATCGTTATAAATCATAGTAGCAGTGGTAGCGTCGTCGGTAATACGCCCGCCTTAAACATAAGGGGTGCAAGTTCAAACCCCGGGCCTGCAACTCTAAGATAACTTTCATGTGCGAATGTCATTTTCAATAATGATTACCACTTGCTGAACGGTGAAGGAAAACATCGTGAGGAAACCTGCACGGTTATAAAATGACGTTAAGTTCACCAACCCGTATTGGCCCAACGTGGTGTACTATAGCCCAATAATGTCCCACTTATCGAGGGAGAATGTGACCAGTATAATGACACTAGGTTCGCCCCCCATAACATTAGGACTCTGCCTACCCATTCGGGTAATACAGGCGTGATGCTGTATTATAAATTATTGCCTATATGTTATTCTGATGTTTAAACAATAATACTGTAAAGTTTCATCAAAATCCGTTCAGTAGTTTTTGCGTGAACGAGTAACAAACATCCATTCACCCATCCTCACAAACCTTCTCATTTATAATACTATAGTAGAATTAGTAGGAGTAGGTGATGGTAGGGCAGGCTTATATTCAGCATCGTGCCTGTTTTTTTACTTTTTTATTTGTCCTTTGTGAGTACCTACGGCAGGAAGTTCGGCCATTAGTCTCTCGCGGACACTAAGTAAGCCGCGGTGACTAAGCTCCTCTCATAAATCGTGTTTAATTGTAACTTAGGAGACATATTTTTGCTACCTTTTTTAAACGAATTTAACCCCGCACGCTAGGGCCTTTTTTTATCATTGGAAAATGCTTTATGCATATCCCTTCTATCCTCGGGGGGGATAGAAGGGAGTATGTGGGACTCACAGCACGAGACCGCATACCCACTAAAAACCAACGTTGCACCTCCACAGTCACAAGGAGTCGGGGCTATGGGAACGCGAAACGCAATCTTCCACGGCTCCGACGCAACAGCAGCCTTATGCAGGCTTCCTCTAAAATGGCGCTGTGCCTCCTATCACGCACTACAAACATTTAGCCAACATTAAAACGAACTCTTTATATACAGGGTGTCAGAAGTCCGAAATAATACTTTGGGTACATATACAGTAGCTAATATGTGGATGCTTAGTGAAGACAGATTATACCTAACTATCATAGTTTCTGAGTTAAAGACCTTTGAATATTTGTCACAGGTATCGTGTTCTGGCGTTTGGGTACATCCATAACCCTATTCAGCAGTGTGAACTACACGTATGCGTATGAGGGGCGGCTAACAATATTAAAAAACAGAACAGGCAAATTTCACAAAGGACTTGAGACATTACGAGTTATAGAAATTGACGATGAAAAAAAAGTTGAAAAACCGGCTAAGTAAACCGAACCGTACCATTATCTATAAAATCGGCAAAAAAACACATTTGTTGTATGGGAGCCCCTTAAATATTTATTTTATTCTGTGTTTTAGTATTTGTTGTTATAGCGGCAACAGAAATACACCATCTGTGAAAATTTCAACTCTTTAACTATCGCGGTTCATGAGATATTGCCTGGTGACAGACGGACGGACGGACGGACGGACGGATGGATGGATGGACGGACGGACGGACGGACAGTGAAGTCTCAGTAATAGGGTTTCCGTTCTAAAAAACATGGTCAAATTTCGATCAAATTTTCATGCCATTCAGTTGTATACCCGATACTGATGCAAACGTCAAAGTATTATTTCGGAGTTCTGAAACACCCTGTATATCAAGGGGGTGAAAGGCCATTTGACTTAAGTGACATTGGGCTCTATTAATACATAGATACATATTTGAAATCAGCGAATTTTATTGCGTCGAATGAGTATGCTCTCCTGTTAAGTTAACAAAATGTCGCTTAGGTCAAATAGCCTTGCACCCCTCGATATGAATAAACATTGAAATTTTTTGGTAAAATCGACGCGACTACGCGTCAAAATTAGCTCAAGCCGTCTTAAACATTTCATTAGATAATGATCTTTTTAGGGTTCCGTACCCAAAGGGTAAAACGGGAACCCTATTACTGAGACTTCGCTGTCCGTCCGTCCGTCCGTCCGTCCGTCTGTCACCAGGCTGTATCTCATAAACCGTTATAGCTATAGAGCTGAAATTTTTACAGATAATGTACTCCTGTTGCCGCTGTATTAACAAATACTAAAAAACAGAATAAAATAAATATTTAAGGGGGCTCCCATACAACAATCGTGATTCTTTGGCGTTTTTATAGATAATGGTACGGAACCCTTCGTGCGCGAGTCCGACTCGCACTTAGCCGGTTTTTTTATGAGTAAATACAGTACATTCTTATGTCTGGCATGCAGTGGTAGCCGAGTGGTCGAACGCACGCCTTGCAATCAAAGTGTGCAGGTTCAAACCAAGTCTCGCACCTCTGAGTTCATGTGCGAATCTCATTTTCACCCGAGATTACCACTTGCTATGAAACGGTGAACGAAAACATCGTGAGGATACCTACACGTCTGAGGGAACTTAAATAGTCCTCGATATGTGTGAAGTATGCCAACCCGCACCGGGCCTGAATCCCCTTTGTATTGAAGGGAGGCCCGTGCCCAGCAGTGGGACGTTAAAAGGGCTATTAATAGTAATAGTATTATCTTTATTTTATGAGTAAATACAGTTCATTTTGGTGCTGGCGAAAAATTTGCAGCGCGCGTCCAGTCAGCCCAGTCTATCCGGGGATTTATTGTGCGGGTTTATCACATTGCATCTTCAAAAGTATAGAGACCCATCTTGAAATTTTGGGATTTCGACTATAAATCTTAAAGGGTCGTCCTAACGACCATTTTTCAACAACATTATTTTTGAGTTAGGCCTCTATACTTTTAAAGATGCGACATTTACGTTAACTCTTTATGTCACCTATGTACAAAATACATCTAGTTAACCACCGGTTATCTTGGAGCGATGTTTTTAATATTACTTTCAGTGTCTTACAGTTAACTCAGTACAAACTCTGCCAAACATTACTTACTTACTACTGAAACAACAATAGTTTAATTGGTGGTAAGGCGTTCTCAATTCGACAGGTATATTTAAAAAAAAAATCAACATGACATTTTAAGGTCATCGCTCATTACATCAACCCGGCACCCGCCCAGCACCGCCTCGCCTCGGGTGGTTAGTATTCTTTGTATGGACTTGTATGGATACGCGCTCATTACATCAACGCCGTATCGTCACCGGGTCGCCTCGCTCGCAAGCCGGCCAAACGCGGACAACGGGTGGACCACTCGGTGACAACTCGCTGCTCGCACACTTGCCGCATGTGGACCGCGGGTTGACAACACACGGCTCCCGAGTGGACCACGCGCTGCCCGCGAATGATTCTGTGAAGGCTGTATGTCTAGTCGTTGACCACGTGACGTTCACTCGTTGACCACGCGCGGTTCACTGGTTGATCTCGCGACGTTCACAAGTTACAACGCGTCGTCCACCCGTGGACCACTTGTCGACAACGAGTTGACGCCGAACGACAAGGCGGTGCTGGGTGGGTGCCGGGTTGATGTAATGAGCGATGACCTTTAAACTTAAACTCATTATCATCTTTTGATTTATGTAAAAGATTGTTTAATGAGTGGAGCTGAAATGAAAGGCACTGATTCGAACTGAAACACTATTTAATACTTTTGACCAGGACTAACAGGAGATTTGCACTTATATGTATTTATTATATTAATAATAAGCGGAGCACTCTTTTAACTTGACCTTTGATATGACGCGTAGCTAGGGAAGAGAGAGAAAGAATGTAAGAGTGAGATGACAATAGTATTACGTAGAATACATTCTTCACAATTTAATTATATTACTAAAGGCTTGCTGAAACAGTATAAATAAGTAACAAATTCAATAATTACTCCATACTCACGAAACATTTACGGGCAGAACGGCGACGTTAACTATTTAATAAAAAATAATGGTGATGCTACGCGTTTGGAAAACGAATAATAAATCGGTTTTATCGATGGATTTATGTTTCGAACATATGTTGTAATATATTGCACTTGTAATTTGAACGTCAAACCTGTCAAATTTGAACGATCTTGATACGTGCGTATCGCAAATCGTATTTCACTACTCAAGTGCCTATTTTGAGTACGATCAACTCACAAGAACTATTCGGATCCTGATTACGTAATCTACATACTATTACGGCTCGGGCAGACATCAAGATGAGAGGCATGGACGCACACACAAAAAGATAGAGCAACGTTAGAGTCATTTCAAATGTGGTTTTGGAGAAGAATAAAAAAGATCAGGTGGACAGAAATGATAACAGTCGAGGATGTATTGAAGAGGCAAGAACTAAAGACATTAATAGGGACAGTTAGATACAGAAAAGGAAAGATGATAGGCTATCGCATGCGACATGACACCTTCATGAAGAAAATCTTAGATGGAAAGCGAAAAGAATTAGAATCAGATTTTTACTATTCATGTAAACACTACAGGCACTTATGAATTGTCAGTATAAAACCGGCCAAGTGCGAGTCGGACTCGCGCACAAAGGGTTCCGTACCATTATCTATAAAAACGGTAAAAAAATCACGTTTGTTGTATGGGAGCCCCCTTAAATATTTATTTTATTCTGAATTTCACGGTTCATGATATACAGCCTGGTGAAAGACGGACAGACGGACAGCGAAGTCTCAGTAATAGGGTTCCCGTTTTACCCTTCGGGTACAGAACCCTAAAAATGAATAATATTAATAGTATATTTTTAATAGTAGTAGAAGAGAGAGAACGCGAATATAATACATGAACCAGATAAAAGATAAGATTGGTGTCATGTCGTACGTCCACATACCTCCGTCTACAGGTGAAGGAGGCTGCACTGGATCGAGGCAGATCAGACGCTTCATCAGATACACCGAAAATGGTTGAAGCCCTAAATTAGCCAGCGCGATAGAATTTTGATCAGTCATCCGCGTGGCTTTCTCGTTAATTTGTCTCGAACGGGAATCGATCCCGCAGACTCTCGGTGTAGTGAACCAAGCGGCGGACGCTCAAACAACATAAATAAGACAACTTAATATGAAAGTAAACAAAATACTTACCCAAACAACGTTTCCCAAGATTATACCTAACATAGATTACCAACCGCAGCGCAGTTTAAACACATTATGTAAACATTCGCAACTTAATTGTGTACTGGAACGTTGCGTGATTGCTAAAGTTTCATCAGCGGACGGCACTGAAGTGCTGGTTCCGAACAATTCAAGCGACTTTATTGCTTAGTATATGACTGGAAGAATATCATGACAGTTATTCGAAAACATACGGGCAGTCTCTGTGAGCGTTCACGTGAAGTGTAGATCTTTGCCTAGTTACAACAACGTTCTATTAAATTTGGTTTTTGTTTTTTAATCTACAACGTTTCTACAAATTCAAATGATAATGAATTTGTTATTTGCTAAATATTTCATTAATAGGCGGTAGTTTAAAAATGTGTAACACATTTGACGATTAATAAATATGCACCTACAATGGTTTGCATGTGTAAAAAGGGTCTAATTTCTGACTTTACTTACGTCGTTCCTAGAATACGAATTTTAGTGTGAATATTTGTGGAAATCAAAGCTAAATCAACATCTTGTCTGACGTGCCTAAATTGGACAGTGTATTGATGTTAGTCGCGGGCCAGTACAAAATATCACCCCGTATACACTCATCAAAGGAATAGTGAATTGCTAATAACAATTTTGGAGGACGCTATCTCAGAACTTTGCCCGCATTCGAAACAGTCGGCAGAATAGCTAAGTTTGCCGAACTTTCTGGAACTCGCGCATCAATATTGTATGAAAAATAAAGACTGTGATAGCAATTGATAACAACGAGTTTACTGACTGGGTGGTTCTGGTTTATGAAAAAATAATGGCGTGTTCATTTGCGCCATCTTCCTTTTTAACCGACTTCCTAAATGGAGGAGGTTTCTCAATTCGACCGTAAATATACTTTTTCAAAATATTATCAGAAATCAACACCCTTGGGGGTGAAATGGGGGGTTGAAAGTCACATAATTTAAAAAAAAAATTTTGATCGACTTCAAACTTTGTACATGTATTTAACATACAAAATAAAGAAATACGTGTTTGTAATTGTTTTTGGCTGTAAATTTTTACTTTTTTACGGCTGTTATAAGATGATAATACTTGCATATTCTCAACGATTATTGACACTAAAAATCGTGAAAACAAATATTTTAATCAAAAAACTAAAACCGACTTGCACCTAGGTTTTTGAATCGGTTTTTGTTTTATTTGTTAAAAATATTTTTTATTTTATTAAATTTCATCATTTCATACAAAAAAAAGAAGAAAAGAAAGATATTAAACGGAACTAAAATTTTTTAATGGGTTATTTTTGGTCTGGGCATTCATCCATTGAATAAAATATAAGAAACCTTCTTGATATGATGTGCGGTGCCCAGGAAAAGCCGCGCTAAGCCTCCGTCCATCGCGACGGGCTCAAAGACCTGTGAGCATAATTAATGGGGTCCGCTGCCAACGACAACATTATTAATTACCTCTAGCTACTACCCCATAAAGACCCCTCGTCTTTATGGGGTACACTGTAGCGTCAAAACACGCGAGTTGAATTTGTTCTCAATACCAAGACGAACTGCCCCCTTGCCCCCCTTGCCCCACTTGCCCCCTTGCCTCCTTGTCCTACTTGCCCCCTTGCCCCCTTGCCCCCTTGCCTCCTTGCCTGCTTGCCCCCTTGCCCCTTTGCCTTGCAGGGTTCATCTGTCTTGCAGGATTTTTTTCAATATTACTTTCAGTTTTCGAAAGTTTACTCAGAACAAAATCTTTGACATAATATTCTTCAACAAAATGTCATTCAGAGCGCGAGCGAATTTGGACTCGTGAGTGTGTAGCTTTACCACAGAAATTCAAACGTTATGTATATTTGAAGTTTTTAGGTGGTTTATTGTAAATAATAACTAGCATTGAGAGTAATAATTAACGTTTATATTAGAGGAAAAATTACACGACATAAATTGCAAATGACCACAGAGTACAGAAGAGCACATAGATAATATAGCACGTCTAATAGTGCTGTGCCATACACGATAGGGTTGCGTTCCTTCTATCATCCCCTCCTGAATGCAAACCCATATGCTGTATACAAAACAAGTGTTTATCAAGAGTAGTCCCCTTTGTCAAAATATCAGCTATCATATGACTGCCTTTACAATACAAAAACTTAATTAACATATTACTGACATGATCTTTAAGAAAATGAAAACGAATGTCTATATGCTTTGTACGAGGTAAGTAACAGTCACTATTTGCAATCCTAATCGCACTCTGGTTGTCACTGTAGATACAGAGGGCGCTGTCCATCGTCTGACCAAGCTCCTCCTGTAGCTGATGGAGCCACAGAGCTTCTTGTGTTGCCGAAGCCATCGACATGTACTCGGCCTCTGCAGTTGATAGTGCCACCGTCTGTTGCTTCCGTGAGCACCACGAGATAGCTCCGCCCTGTAACAAAAATATATAGCCGGTGCAGGACTTTCTGTCCTGATGATCACTCGCCCAATCGGCGTCACAATACCCAATCATCTCTGGGGAACCTTCTTTGGTATAGACTAGTTTTAAATCTTTTGTGCCTTGCATATATCTCAGAAGTCTTTTAACAGCCGCCCAGTGTTCTCTACTAGGGTTCCTGTTATAGCGGCTCAATGTGTTGACAGCGTAAGATATGTCAGGTCTGGTTCCTTGAGCAATATAAAGTAGACAACCAATAGCCTCTTGGTAAGGAACATCTAACTCATTTCCCTCTTCATCATCTGTTTGGTTGAATTTAGCTGCAACTTCAATAGGCGTCTTCGCAGGTTTACAGTCTGTCATACCAAATCTCTTCAATATATCTCTAATATATTTTTCTTGATCTATCAGTACTTTAGTTCCAATTCTTGTAATGTTTAAACCAATGCAGTGCTGGGCTTTACCCAAATCCTTCATACAAAAACATTGTTTAAGCCGCTCCTTGAGTAGATGCTTAGTAGCTTGATTGGAAGTAAAAAGTATTAGATCATCCACCCATACGGCTACAAAAGTCATATCTTTAGTATTATTGTATACACATGGATCTATTCTAGATCTCTTTAGACCTATTTCTTGTAAAGCATTGTCCAGTTTTACGTTCCAAAGCCTACTTGCTTGTCGCAGTCCGTAAATCGACTTGTGTAGGTAACAAACCATTTGTTTATCTTCCTCGTACATTTGTGGCTGTGACATGTATATCTCTGTGTCTATTTCACCTTGTAGAAAAGCAGAAACCGCATCCATTTGATCCACACACAAGTCATATTTAGCTGTCAAGGCAAATAAATAGCGTACTGATGTGTACCTGACTACCGGAGAGTATACCTCATTGAAGTCTATTCCTTTTCTTTGTGCATATCCTTTGATTACTAATCGTGCCTTGAAGCGGACAATTTTACCATTCTGGTCTGTTTTTGTTTTAAAAACCCATCTACATGGTAGAGCCTTCTTACCAGCAGGAAGTTCTTTTAAGCTCCATGTCTTATTCTTGATTAGAGAATCATATTCTTCACTCATCGCCTGCTTCCACTCTTTAGTATACTGCGACGCCAGCGCCTCTTCTACTGTTTGTGGGTCGGCTAAATTGGCAAGCAGACAATAATAGCTCATGTTTGCACTCACATCTTCGCATGTCTCCGTATTGGCCTTACGCCGAGGTCTTAATGTTACATGTTCTGAGTGATCAAGTACAATATTTTTCGGCGGATGATAAGTACCATCTGGGTCAGTATCTGTCTCATATTCACTGGAGTCTGTGTTTACTGTCTCACCTGACACATTGTCTTTTGTGATTGTGGGAGAATCTGGAGACTCATCAGAGTGATGCGGTGACACTATTTTACTCACACAGGAACCTTCAACATTAGCAGTATCACATAAAATATCTGAAACATGTTCTATATAAGAAATCGGCACAATATTGTTTACTACAGGATTCTCAAGAAATGCGGCATCTCTGCTCTTCAGTATCTTATGACTTTGTGGGTCCATTAACCTGTATCCCTTCGAGTTATCACAGTACCCAACAAATATCATTTTAGTAGACTTTTTATCCCACTTTTGGCGCTTTTCCTTTGGCGTGTGCACCATTGCCTCCGCGCCAAATACTTTCATATTGGATAAATTAGGCTTCCTACCATACCATAGTTCAAATGGTGTCTTTCCTCCCAATGACCGAGTTGGAGAGCGATTCACTATATAGGCAGCGGTGGAGACAGCTTCGGCCCAGTAAGGTTTGCCTAAGTTGGCATGATAAATCATACATCGGGCACGTTCCACCAATGTCCTATTCATGCGCTCAGCCATGCCATTGTGCTGAGGTGTGTAAGGTGTGGAGGTCTGATGGCAAATGCCATGGTCTTGCAAGAACTTTTCAAAATGCATATTACAATACTCAGTACCGTTATCTGTGCGAAAAGTTTTCAATTTTGAATCAAGTTCATTTTCAACCCGTTTCTTATAATCTCTAAATGTGTCTAACACACTCAGTTTATCTTTGAGAAAATACACATGTACTGTTCGGGTATGGTCATCAATAAAAGTAATAAAGTATCTCATACCTCCAAATGATTTACTTTCCATCGGTCCACATAGATCAGAGTGAACAAGCTCAAGCGGTCTCTTGGCACGGGTGCCCTCATGGTTGAACGGGGATCTTGACTGTTTTCCTTCGAGGCAGCTGATGCAGATGGTGGTGAAATCGCCCCTCACAGGAGCCAGAGTCACCCCCTCGGTACATTCAGGCAGCTTACTCACAACTGGAAAATTTAAGTGTCCCATGCGTTGATGCCATAACACAAGATCATTGTTTTTCTTGTCGGTTGAGGTTAAGTTGGCAAGTACTTCATTTTGCGTGTTCAGACAATATAAATTGTTGCAGAGTGTTGCAGAGCATATCAGTTTGCCATGTCTGTCTGTTATGTCACAGCCAGTACTGTTAAAGTTCAACTTGAAGCCCTTCTTGCTCATTGCACTAACTGACAGTAAGTTTGCTGCGATACCCGGAACATACAAAACATTTTTTACCTGAATCTTGTTGTTACCAGTAAGAATGATATCAATGCATCCAACACCTTGTACAACCAGCGGTTCCTTATTAGCGACAATGATCTTCTGGATGGGTGGCTCCGTGACATTGTACATCAAATCCTTTCTTCCCGTCATATGCATTGATGCACCAGAGTCTATGTACCACTTCCCGCATTCCTCACCAGTAGTCGCTAAAAAAGCTGCAACATAACCTGTATTATCTGCTTTCTTTGAGACATTGCAATTTTTGGCCAGATGCCCATATTTATTACAGCTAAAACATCTCGGACCCTTCTTATTCTGAGACTTCTGTGGCTGGCGACCCTTTTTAGCATAAAAAGCACTGTTAGGCTCCACTTGCACTTCCTGAAGCAATTTTGTTTTGACAGTGTCTGCGCTTATTTTAAGACCAGAACTCTCAAGCCCCATAATCATGGGCTTATAAATATCGGGCAGACCTGCTAGCATTAAAGTGCCCAGCCATTCATCTTCCACATTGAACCCTATGTTTCTTAATTTGTGAGCTGTCATCATTATCTTGTTTACATAGTCTTCAACGCTACTGCTTGACTCTAGTGATGTATTTATGAGATCTTTAAGCAAACCGACTCTCCTGGTCAAGCCATTATCGTCAAAAGCCTTTTCTAAATTTCTCCACACCTCTTTCGCAGTTTTGCAGTCTTGCACATGCACATAATTAATAGGGTTAAGTAGCAATATGAGTTTTGACTTAGCTTTGATATCTTTACTGGGGTCAACTGCTTTGTCACTGCCTGGTTCTATGCATTGCCATAAGTCTTCATGTTCCAAATACGTTTTAACTCCAAATTTCCACGACGCAAAGTTTTCCCGGCTGGTCAATTTCTCCAGATTGAACGTATTTGCTGACGTACTAGACATATTCTGTTTTTCCTTTTCGAACGAGCGTTGCTATTATACGATTTTAACGGAATCGTGCACTCATGTAGCAATCTCGAATAATCCGAACGTTGTTTACGTATTATACTATTTTATTCTGTTTACAACCACGCTCTGCTACCATGAAGTTTTTAGGTGGTTTATTGTAAATAATAACTAGCATTGAGAGTAATAATTAACGTTTATATTAGAGGAAAAATTACACGACATAAATTGCAAATGACCACAGAGTACAGAAGAGCACATAGATAATATAGCACGTCTAATAGTGCTGTGCCATACACGATAGGGTTGCGTTCCTTCTATCAATATTGACACAGAGTTCGTTTTGATATTGGCAAAGGTTTTGTCGCGCGATTTTGGACGCCACAGTGAGCGCTGGGTTTATCCGTTGCCGTTAATCATATCAACCTTTTTTATTATGAATAGGTAACGTTTATGTAACCCTAATGAAAAGGTACAGTTTACATATTAACATGGAATATTTATAAGTGTATAAAAAAGCTCGGACTGATCTCGCTAAACAATAAGTGAAGCACTAATAGTAAGTAGGCTCGCTTGTACATATACTTCACTTACATCAAAGTTAGGCGATCACCTTCGTACCGCGACACGCTATATTTTCTATGGCTCAATTCACGTACACATAGACGGATGCGTTGCTTTACTTTCAATGTGAACGACGCAAAATCTTCCCTTTTTATACGTCCATGGCAAGAAAATATAAATATTTCAACACTATCTACTCTACACTCTCGTTCTCATCCCTTCGCTCCTTTTAACCGATAATTTTCACGTCGATTAACTACTAATTCGACTGACATTGGTAGGACACAACCAAAATGAGAGAAGGCCATGACTGAAAATCAACGCTGGTCGAGACACCGTCCGGACGGTGCCTGACTCAGCTATGGGGGACGCGTCCCCCATAGCTGAGTCAGGCATCTTTCGGCACAGGTAACAACTGAGGTAAGCATCATCAGCCTATCTGTTGCTCAACTCCTAATAGTCACAGCATAATTATTTGCACTCCATATTTTTGGTCCTTTAGTATTCTATCCAAAAATGACGTTGAAATCGTTGAAATCTGTTCAGCAGTTTTAAAGTTATGCACCGTTCAAATAGCCTTATTGGACCTCTTTAAAAATATTTATTTAGTTATTTATTATATGTTAAACTGTCTTCTACCCGCGAGTTCGTCCGCGCAGATTTCGATGATTCAATATCGTTATAAATTATAACCTATATGTTCTGTAATACTGTAAAGTTTTATCAAAATCCGTTCAATAGTTTTTGAGTAAAAGAGTAACAAACATCCATCCATCCTCACAAACTTTCAGAATTATAATATTAATTGGATATCGATTCGATTCAATTACTGTATTTTAATAGTACTAGGTATCTATTTTATTCTAGAAATATATTGCGCATTGCTGTTTTAAATAAAAACCGGCCAAGTGCGAGTCGGACTCGCGCACGATGGGTTCCGTACCATTATCTATAAAAACGGCAAAAAAATCATGTTTATTGTATGGGAGCCCCCTTAAATATTTATTTATTCTGTTTTTTAGTATTTGTTGTTATAGCGGCAACAAAAATACATCATCTGTGAAAATTTCAAGTCTCTAGCTATCACGGTTCATGAGATACAGCCTGGTCACAGACGGACGGACGGACGGACGGACGGACGGACGGACGGACGGACGGACGGACGGACGGACGGACTAACGGATGGACGGACGGACGGACAGCGAAGTCTCAGTAATAGGGTTCACGTTTTACCCTTTGGGTACGGAACCCTAAAAAGAGAGGGACAGGTAGAGTTAAAAAGGTTACGTTTAAAAAACTCAAAAGCAATTAGCTCAACAAGTTTAACACTTATTACTTTCGTAATAAGACTCTTTTATGAATTATAAAATTTCACTATAAGGCTATAGATTGATATTCCGTGCACACTTGTCCAATTGTACGGGGTGCGTGATGGCTCTATCTTCAATATTGATAAGCCGCAATCAGAGCCGGTATCGGTACTAATGATTATTTAATATAAGGGGCATTACCCGAAATGCCATGTCCCACTTCTAACAGAACCTAAAAATAGCCGCCAAAAGTTTATATATCGAAAAATGTAATAAAAAAAGTTGCCTAACTTGTTCCTTACATTAAGAGTTATAAGTTTCATCCAAATCGGTCCAGCCGCTCCTGTGATTACCCGGAACAAACAGACATGCAGACAGAGAGATGGACAGCCAAAAAAAATAAATAGCATTTTTAGGGTTCCGTACCCAAAGGGTAAAACGGGAACCCTATTGCTGAGACTTCGCTGTCCGTCCGTCCGTCCGTCCGTCTGTCACCAGGCTGTATCTCATGAACCGTGATAGTTAGAGAGTTGAAATTTTCACAGATGATGTATTTCTGTAGCCGCTATAAGAACAAATACTAAAAAATCGAATAAAATAAATATTTAAGGGGGCTCCCATACAACAAACGTGATTTTTATAGATAATGGTACGGAACCCTTCGTGCGCGAGTCCGACTCGCACTTGGCTGGTTTTTTTGTTATAAGTACCATATATGCTTACATAAAGTAGAAAGTGGTTATTTTGCCTTTACAAAGAGACACTTAAATTTTATTTATTTGTATAGATTACATCATTTGTTTCGTAAGCTCGTGTGACCTTTCCACAACGCTCCTCGAAATTGAGTCATTTTCTTCAGCTGAAACCTTCAAACTTCAGCTATTATGGTTTCTAATACGCATTTATGTGTTGTGTAAGAGTTCGATATTGGAAAGTTGTTATTTCCAAATATTGTTCTTCATATTTATACCATTCAATACTTAATGTACCTATGTTCTCAGATGCATTATGTAACAACAATAATAATACATACATAATTCATCATCACGCCTGTATTCCCCGAAGGGATAGGCAGAGGTGCACTGTAGTGCGCCCACACTTCGCCGTAGTATTTTTGGTCCCAATGTAATAGGGGGCGAGCCTATTGCCATTATACCGGGCACATTCTCCCTCAATACGAGGGAGATTTTTGGGCTATACCTTCTTGGGTTATCTCTACCAGCCAACCATTGGATGGAGAGGAATTAGTAAGCATAGATTAGTAGAGCTATGGATTACTACGTCTTGTGTTTCGTTAAATAGGTTCTCATAGTTAATTAACTGTATGCATAACAAATCATAATCTATTTTTAAATGGCCGACCTTGTTAACACTACCGCGATCTCCGGCGCTTAACGAATCTATTTTCGTTAACACATTTCCTTCCTATCGCTAATATCATTCGTTTTTTAGCTCTACAAGTGTCCGGTGGCAGTTCGCCAAACACACAACGTATCAAGTGTAATTAATTTCAAAGAGTTTTTTATGGTTCCGTACCCAAAGGGTAAAACGGGAACCCTATTACTAAGACTTCGTCCATCCGTCCGTCCGTCCGTCTGTCACCAGGCTGTATCTCATAAACCGTGATAGTTAGAGTTGAAATTTTCA
This sequence comes from Ptilodon capucinus, assembly GCA_914767695.1. Taxonomy (NCBI): domain Eukaryota; kingdom Metazoa; phylum Arthropoda; class Insecta; order Lepidoptera; family Notodontidae; genus Ptilodon; species Ptilodon capucinus. Next base: position 7,881,181 of record OU611831.1, read on the forward strand.
CAGTTGATTTATTTATGTTGCCGCTATAACAACAAATACCAAAAAAACAGAATAAATAAATATTTGAGGGGGCTCCCATACAATAAACGTGATTTTTTTGGTCGTTTTTATTGATAATGGTGCGGAACCCTTCGTGCGCGAGTCCGACTCGCACTTGACCGGTTTTTTATGTAATTTATTTTCATATAAAATGTTACAATTTAATCTATTTGTGTTTAAATAGCTGTTAAATATTGGTTTAGTTTTTGTATTGATAAATTATGATGTGGATTATATTATACATGAACTACAACCGCCTCTTAACAACCCGTCTTGCAGCAATCAGTAATATTAAAAATACTTTCAGCTTTTGACAGGTTATATCTGTCAAAAATTTACAGTTACTGTCGAAACAACATAACTTTAATAGGTGGTGGTAAGGCCCTATTTGCCAGCACTCAAAAAGGTGACAGTAAAATGACAGCAACATTTCACTTCACTTTTTAAAAAGATATGCTCTCCATCGTATTTAGTCGATGATTTTGCCAGCAACAGAGTATGTAAAAACACTTGGTCGGTGGATGGGTGAGACTTTACAAAACAATATTCTGTAAAGTTTAATTTGGTGTCACCAGGTGACAGCACTCAAAAAGGTGACAGAAAAATGACAGCGACTGTAAAGTTTAATTTGGTGTCACCAGGATCGACGCCACTTTAAATTACTACCCGCGACTTCGTCCAAGTCTGCGCGACTTGGATTGTTCAATATTGTTATAAATAAAAGCAGTGGTAGCCGAGTGGTCGAATGCACGCCTTGCAAATCAAAGTGTGCAGGTTCAAACCCCGGCTCGCACCTCTGGGATTTATGTGCGAATCTCATTTTCATCCGAGATTATCACTTGCCATGAAAAGGTGAAGGAAAACATCGTGAGGAAACCTGCTTGTCTGAGGGAACTTGACAAGTTCTCGCTAGATGTGTGAAGTCTACCAACCCGCACTGGGCCAGCGTGGTGGACTGTGGCCTGAATCCCCCTCGCATTGAGGGGAGGCCCGTGCCCAGCAGTGGGACGTAAAAAGGGCTGTAGTAGTAGTAGTAGTAGTAGTTATAAATCGTATCCTTTATGTAAGCATAGGCGAGAGTCATTATTATGTGGTAGGAACTCACAAAAGAAAATAAAAGTATTAACAACAGCTTACACAGACGCAGAAAAATATCAGGGGCCCAATTCTCGCAAGATCGACATAATCTCTAATGCGACATATGTCGAAACAAAACGAAAAAATACGATCAATTGAACGTTTTCTTTCGACATAATATGTCGAATTAGAGATGGTGTCGATCATATGAGAATTGGGCCCCAGGTTCCTTACTTAACACATTGGAGCGAACAAATACGCTTAATACGCTTGGAAAATGAACTATGTGTTCGTATAGATAAAGATTAAATGTCTGTGGCAAAAGCCACGCAACTAAATTTGGTCTACTACTACTACTACAGCCCTTTTAACGTCCCACTGCCGGGCACGGGCCTCCCCTCAATGCGAGGAGGATTCAGGCTATAGTCCACCACGCTGGCCCAGTGCGGGTTGGCAGACTTCACACATGTATCGAGAACTAGACAAGTTCCCCCAGACGTGCAGGTTTCCTCACGATGTTTTCCTTCGCCGTTTCATAGCAAGTGACAATCTCGTATGAAAATGAGATTTGCACATAAATCCCAGAGGTGCGAGCAGGGGTTTGAACCTGCACACTTTGATTTGCAAGGCCTGCGTTCGACCACTCGGCTATCACTGCTTTTCCACTCGGCTACCACTGCTTTTCCACTCGGCTACCACTGTTTTTCCACTCGGCTACCACTGCTTTTCCACTCGGCTACCACTGCTTTTGCTTTTCACTGCAATTTGGTCGCGTCATCAATAAGCTCCTATCGATCCCTAGGTTTTACTCATGATTCATCAGTTGATAAAGGCAATTTATCATGCGTTGTTCACGAATACAAAGTAAACAACGGTTTATAGGCTGTCTGTACACTGGCTTCAGAGTTACCGTAAAAAAACTTTAACTCATATATTTTTATAGAAAAATTACGTTTTCATTCAACCCTACAAATTAATGCGGTCAACTACATATTTTTTTTATATGAACGTCTTTTTGAAAAAACAAGTTTTTTTTTTTTGTCTAGTGTGTGTATAGGCCTTATTTACATGCGCGCGGTGGAGTGTAACTGGAGCCTAATGATCGCTAGACCAACAAACCCTTCAGTTAACATATTGGCGATATTTGAGTGCGACTAATGTCTCTATTAACCGTGGTTTTGTTATGTATTGTGCTGTCTTTGTAAAATGTACTGTTTTTTCATATTATGTTCTAGTTAATTTCACCCCTTAAGCTTGGCCTGGATGAGTAAAAAACACATAATGTTGAATATAAATAAATATGTTGCTAATAATGGAAGAAAAAAATATTGTTAAGGCTTAAGGAACTTACAATGAAATATTTAAAAAAAAAAGTTTTCAATTTATTTTCATCCGAGATTATCACTTGCTAAGAAACGGTGAAGGAAATCATCTTAAGGAAAACTGTACGTCTAAGGGAACTTGACTAGTTCCCGATAGAAAAGGACATTACACCAGGGGCCCGATTTTAGCTTGATAGACATCAATCTCTATTTGAGATGTGTCGAAACAAAAAGTCAAATTGGTCGTATTTTTTCCTTTTGTTTCGACATATCTCTATCAGAGAATGATGTTTGTCAAACGAAAATCGGGCCCCAGGCCATGTTTAGTACAAAAAGCTCGGAGTGACGTCATTTTCTCGACAAATCTGACAGTTGGAAGAGATACAACTTATGTCTATACGTTCATGCTCAGCCTCCTGGCAATTTTACACAAAATCTGCCTCAGGCGGACAGACCTTGTATCTTATAAGATAGTAGAGATCTCCAGTCCAAGATCATTTCAAAGTTATACAATATGATAATATGAATATGGTAATACCCTTTATTCATAAAATACGTATATTCGTATCTCGAGATGAAAATTTCTGAAAGAATAATGATGAATGGTACACGTAGCATGAGGGATATACCCACAGATATTATTTATGATCATTTATAATAGAGTTTTAATATTCATTGCACCGCTTTTGGCTTAGTCATTGATTGGTACACCAACAAAGAGAATAAGAATAAGATAATAATGGTAGTTTGGGGAGGGTGTGAGGAACAGGGTGTAAAGTTCCTCATCCACCATTGAAAAGGGAGGATCCTCCGACCAGACGGATGTTGTGTTTGGTGGGCTACTCTGCCCGACGGTTGTTGTCGGGTTCTTGTATATATGTGCAATCGCTCGGATCACTTTAATATCGCGATGCAGGATTTAGTTCGTATGTGGCGAGATAGATGTCGCTACAGTAGCACTATACATTTGTGTGAAAACCAGTGTCGCCACTTGCACACACGTAAACAGTGACACATAAAAATTAACGCACCCATCAAATTTATTACATACCTTAAATGCTAAAAACCTCTCACTGACCTGGGTAGTTGCAAGTTTGATTCCCGCCAGTGGCATTTTTCAGAAATGGTATTATTGCACATCAATATACCAAAACGAACTGTATTAACTCACAGTAGCAGCACATTTTAAAAAGAAATTAGTTCGATGAGGCGAGCGCATTTATTCGCGTGGCTTTTGCCAAAGACATCTTTATATATATAAGCACAGAGTACATTTTCAAAAGACTTGAAGTGAATTTACTTTCAAGAAATTTCTGCAATCATTAAATATTACAAATCTTTACTCAAAGCGCTTCATCCCCCCGTAAAGTGTCTCTCCTAGACCTCTCCAGTCGTCGAGAGGCAGCCATTATTAATTCCCCGATAATGCTGACGATGCCCTTTTGATAATATAAAACATTATCGGCCTCCCGACTGCGGACAGACAAAGGCGTAAAGCCGGGCACACCGGGGCGTAAAAAGTAGTTTATCAACATTTTTGCTAATGCCAAAACCATGGGGGTATTTTAACGGAGATTGAATTGTACCCGATGGTACCAAAGTGCACTCAATATCAATAAAAACATTTTTTTTAAAACAAGCTTTTATTTAATTGCCCTTAGTTTTCGTGTTCTCCTCAGCAAGCGCTTTCATTTGATACCCATAATGTGGTAGTGCAGAAAAAAATACAATTCCGCCATCTTATCCATCCGAATTAGAATGACGTCACATAGCTAAGCATGCATTGTCATCCAAAATAAGCATGTATACCAAATTTCAGCTCAATCGGTTAAAGATAACTTATTTAAAATTCAGTTACAAGATTCCACCCGGATAAACATTGCAAGTTAATATAAAGCTTGTAAGAATAATAATAAAAGTTACAATAATCCCGATAGTGCTCTCTACAACAGGAGTCATACATAAGCAACTACACCAATCACTCAGCACCCTAAATCTCGCAACCAACATATATCTCCTCCTACAAAAATCTGCAATACTTAACACATGTGGCATTGTTAGAAAATTTCTTCAGACTGAACAGAACAACACTCACAGCAACACACAACAGTCTACATCCGCACCAATCACACTCTCTACCAATACACAGCAACCTACAACCGCACCAATCACACTCCCTACCGATACACAGCATTCTACATCCGCACCCATCATACTCTCTTATTCACACAGCTCCGAAGAGCATCACATCAACACTTACCTTGGTACAACTAACTACACAACCGTCGTCACTCATACCAACAACGTGAGGTGTGCTTGGCCCGTGCACCTCACTAAACCGGTATTTAAACCGAGAAAAAAAAACCAGAAAACAAAATAATAATAATAATAGACGTAAAGATTAAATGTCTGTGGTAAAAGCTCGGCGTAGATAGAGTTGACTTAAGAACTTAACTCTTCTTAATTCTCTGCGGCGATTTTTTTAAGGTTGGCAATAATGGTTAATATAAGATTTGCCATCTTAGAATTAAGATCAAGTAAGTACGTATGTGTCAAACAATATAAACAATCAAATTCTAGTATGGCGGAAATTTACCGCAGTTCGGGCTCCTTCTGGCCGCTCCTTAGTATAAACTAGCTCGTCAGTGTCATTTAGTTGAATGAACTTTTTCTGTGTGACAATAGAGCCTGTTTTGGTGTGGCAAAAAAATGACGCACGAGGGTTGACGCCCCAGTGTAGGACAGGCTTCAATCATAAGTATATTTACACAAAGTATGTTTTCAACAGAAGACACGCGAATTCGCTCGGACTCGTATCGTTGAACGATAATTTGACCAATTCGAATTTCCATATCAAACTGTTCAATTATTTCATTGGAAATTTAAAAAAAAAACACGGCCAAGTGCGAGTCGGACTCGCACACGAAGTGTTCCGTATACCATGATCTATAAAAACGGCAAAAAATCACGTTTGTTGTATGGGAGCCTCCTTAAATATTTATTTTATTCCATTTTTTAGTTATAGCGGAAACAGAAATACATCATCTGTGAAAATTTCAACTCTCTAACTATCACGGTTCATGAGATACAACCTGGTGACAGACGGACGGACGAACAGCGAAGTCTTAGTAATAGGTTCCCGTTTTACCCTTTGGGTACGGAACCCTAAAAAGAAGGCCATTAATGAATTACCATAAAAGGAGATCCAGGTATTTGACGCACATTCCCCCATGTAATTTTATCACGAACGCGAACATATTTAGAAATATCCAGTACACAAATAATTTTGAAAATAAAACACCCATCTTTTACACAAATCGCTTCTAAGATTCCACCATACGCCACGGTGAACCTACCGCTTCAGTAAATGGATCACGTCAGATTTTACCGAGATGAAAAGCATTGTATATTTTCGTCGCGCTTTCAAAGAATATGCACGCAAATTCTTTGAACCAAACATTGCCCACTCGCGCTAGGGAACACGCTCATTTTAAATAGTTTAGAACTTTACACGCGTGAGATACTGCGGTAAAGAACTTGACCTTCATTTCACGTATCATGTAACTTCTAAGCGCTATAATTACGATGTGAGAATCGTGTAATGTAACCAAGAAGTTTTTGGTAAATCGCATAGAAAAAAACAAATACAACTCTTTTTTGTTTATGTGGGACACTTACAAATTGACAATTTAACTATAAGATGTTTTTTATTATTGACAAAAGGAATGTCAGTGATTCATCCGCCATCTTTAACACTGTCATCACTCATTTTTATTTATAATGTGTATTTATTGAATTTGCCCTTGGTATTAATTACTCGACCCTTGCTGAAATACCCGCTAAACGCAGGTGGAGCTATTCCTGATCTTATTCCATTAAATATCATCATTTCACCCAATTCGTAAAAAAAGAAGAAGAAAAGGAATGTCGGTGATTCATCCGCCATCTTTATCACTGTCACCACTCATTTTTATTTATAATGTGTATTTATTGAATTTGCCCTTGCTATTAATTACTTGACACTGTCTGAAATACCCGCTAAACGAAGGTGGAGCCATTTCTGATCTTATTCCATTAAATATCATCATTTCATTCATTTCGTAAAAAAAGAAAATAATCAGTCAAAAGAAATGTCACCATCTCGTATATATGAAAATCTGGTAAAAATCCCATCATTTAATTATTGTTTTATCTGTCCTCAATATTAATTTTCTCCGGTCTATTTAATATACATAGATAAGGTCATTATCGCGAAAAATTCAATACAGACCAAACAGTGACTCATCATTGCCGCGGCCGGCTTGTATGATAGACAATCTGCTAAACGTGATTGTCTAAGCCATGCACATAATATGCATTGTACAACTGGACGATTTAATAAAAATGTCAGTGCTACTCAATAGTAAAATTGTATTATTGTTTATCAAGAAGTATATCGAGCGATGAAAAGCTATAAGATTTAAGCAACACTGGGCGATATTGACGTATATATATATATTTGGAATCAGCTATTTTTTCTGCGTCGAAAGAATATGCTCTCCTGCAAAGTTAAGTCAACTAACCACCCCTCGATATAATTGTTCTTGTAAAAAAGGTTTACCATATAAGCTAACCCACGGACAAAAGCTATAAAGTAATTCTTTCAAACAAAATCAGAACTTGTTTGAAAACATTACATCGAAGCAACCTTTTCCATTGTACTGAACTCTCATTGTTTCGTTTTGTGGGGAGCCGCTCCCCCAGACAAGGGGGGATGTCATTAATTACACCCTGTCGTACCCGAGTGTAGGTATTTTATTCTTTAATTTTTGTGAGGAGTTTCGAATCGAAGAATTTTTAGGACACAAAGGATTAAGCTTGTAATTTGATGCAAAAGTTTTTGAATCAAAATTCGGAAACAAAACATCGACTAAAACAACGGCTTGTTTATAAATATTGATTGAGATATATGGCACAGAATTAAAAAAAAAAATAGTTGCAACTCTCATTTGAAAACACTGCGTATTTAATAAATTTGACTACTCACAGGCTTCTGTGAGCCTTTATTACAATTGTACTTAGTGGGCCGTATTAACACTCAGTTTGGTAATCGTAGTTCATTGACTCCTAGAGGGACTGAAAGATTTCACCTTAATGCCCAAGTTAACGTGGCGATGACAAAAATAGGACCCATAAAGTGAACTGTTGACATCCATTTTGGCAGTGCGTTAAACGCTGCGAATGTTGCAGCAATAAACACTGCGCGCAACGCTTTAAGATAATTATAACGATGATGGCATTTTGATATTTTTTTCTGGTATATCTCACTCCGTCATTGTGGTTTTCCGATATAGTTGCCGTATACTACAGGTACATGAGATAACAAGAATGGCGGAAAAATCGCCGCAAAGCTATACGAAGAGTGAAGTCGTAATCCTGAATCCCCCTCGCATTGAGGGGAGGCCCGTGCCCAGCAGTGGGACGTTAAAAGGGCTGTAGTAGTAGTAGTGAAGTCTAACTAATTCTCATGTTGAAATAAAACTATTTTACGGATTTTATCGCGTATATTTACTATTTTATTTTCCCGACGTTTCGGCTGCTTTACAACAACCATGGTCACGGGGTTAGACGTCCTGATGTCATAGTTAATAACTGGGTACCCTCATATTTAGTTGTTGTTTGCGGTCCGATCCACGCAGAAAGTGCTAACAGTGTCTTGGATTTAATCATATTAATTACTGGATCCCAAGTTGGTGGTAGCACCCAGCCATCTTCCCTATTGATTTTAGAATGTTTTTTTTTAATTTCAATGGCCTCACGTATCATCCTTGGTCGGTGTTGTTAATTCTCATGTATAAATAGTAGGTAGTAGTGGAGAGAAATACAGATTTTTTTTTAAACCTCCCCAACACTTAAACTGAAGTCAACCTCCCCAAGTAGGTACCCAGTCCGGCTTTGAGACTCGAGTTAAAAGCTCGCAGGTGGTGCCACTAAACATTTGACCCATTTTCAGTTGGAGCTAACTTAATTGGTGAAGTTATTCCGGTGGTGAGAGAGCGGAACTATTTTTGTTACGGTTTTTTTTTATTTGCGGTAACTCAACACGGTTTTAAAAGTTATAATCGATTAGATATACAGGATGTTTCAGAAGTTCGAAATTATACTTTGACGTTGGCATCACTATTGGGTATACAAATTAATGGTATAATGTTTTTTATCGAAATTCGACCATGTTTTTTTTAACTTTTTTTACGTCGCCGATTTATAAAACTTATATTATCTCAAGTTCTATGGTAAATTTTACAAGCTTTATATTAACTTGCAATGTATGTGCGGGTGGAATCTTGCAACTGAATTTTAAAACAGTTATATTTTACCGATTGAGCTGAAATTTGGTATACACGCTTATTTTGGATGACAATGCATGCTTAGCTATGTGACGTCACTCTATTTCTAATATGGCGGATCATCCAAGATGGCGTTAATAGTTATTTTTTCTGCACGACCACAGTATGGGTAACAAATGAAAGGGCTTGCTGAGGAGAACACGAAAACTAAGGGCAAATAAATAAAAGCTTGTTTTTAAAAAGTTATTTTACCATTAATTTATTCATATTCTGTTTTGTGAATATTGGTAGGTGAAAAAATAGTCTAGAAGTACTAACAAAATCACATGGTCTGGTCATTAAAGAACAAGTTCACAATTCATTTACCCCTCTATTTCCAGGCCGAAACCCCATTTCGCCGAGACTCAATCGAAAAGCTAGATTCATTTCCACTAATTTTAACCCGTCCCCGTTCCGTCGTGGCATCGGATCGATTGGACCCGACTGCAGCGTGTAAATATGTAACAGGGTTGCCTTCAACCAGAGCTCAATATAGGCATTGTTTGGAGGGTTGAGCACGACAATATTGACCTGGATACGGAATCGGGAAGAAGATACTTACTTCTGTAGGAACATTCGAAAACAATTGCTGATGGAACTAAAACACCGGCAAACGGAAGGTTCCGTACTTAAACTATAAAAGCACCGAATATTGCTCTAGGAAAAATATAAACTGGATTGAGGGACAAATTCAACTTTGCCGTTGGTATACTATTGCCCCCGTATATCGAGGTTGCGGTCAGTTTACCAACTGCAAATAAGTTTGTAAACTTCACACGCCGTTTTATAGACGTGCAGATTTCCTCACGATGTTTGCCCTCGACGTCGAAAATGACAACCACACATGGAATCCAAAAATTTCAGAAAAGCGAAGCTCGGGATTTGAACTAGCACCACCAACATTGAAGGCGATCGTCTTACCAAATAATCAAACTGTCTCATTTTGGGTAATGCAGAAATAGTTACCGCCTTTTTATGACGTGACTATTGGCAAAAGCCTTTAGTAATATGTTTAGTTTAGAATTTATCTAGTAGGTAGATGTGCCAAAACTCTTTCCTAAATTATTATCTACCTACGAGTACCCTGACGTGTCACCTGACTGACCGTCGTGCGTTCTCCTCATCCTCTAATTTGCGCTCCTAAAGCTAATCTGCGGACATTTCAAATAATCGTGTGTGATCCTGAGTGTGTGTGATCCTAAGAGACGCTGGAAGCCCTCTCCTTATTGTGTCAGTGCCAGCCAGCCTGACGCCCAGCCACCGCCGAAGGGCGGCGCCTACGTCAACTCAAAGGTACCGTACCTGCGTGACACTAACCTGACCCTTGCTCTTTTGATACCGCCTGTTAGTAGTAGCCTAATTACGTATAATACAGCACAACACGCTTACATAATATCTATACTTAACCCTTACATTTCTCAATATAATTGAATGTGTTCCATGTTTTCTTCAGTTAAAACAAATTATCTTTAGACAGAAGTCCTAATATTTGAATATGGTTCTAAACATCGTAATACGTCGCTCCATCCGTCTTAAAGTCAGTTCGTTCTTTAACCAGACTGTTTTTATTATTATTACAAACGGATAAATAGACCGAAATCGGCTCTGAATTTATGTTTGAATATCTTTGAGAATACACATTACAACACTTTTATTAGCTTTTGTTTGTAATTATATACTTGTGGTTTATACTAGAAAGGAGTTTTAGGCTATTTATGTAACGAAATAATAGTGCAGTTAATAGATTTGAGAAAGTATGGTGCGTAAAGGTGAAGTTAAATATAGAAATGGTTTGTTGAGATACAAAAAACATTCGCTTCGGTATAAGATGTATTTATCTGATAAAATGCAAAGAACGGCTGCACAGTAATCGATTAGTTCGAGTGAGATAGGAGTCGAGCCGAGTGGTCGACTCCTATCTTGAAACCCCGGCTCGCACCTCTGCGATTTATGTGCGAATCTCGTTTTCATCCGAGATTATCACTTGCAATGAAACGGTGAAGGAAAACATCGTGAGGGAACGTGCACGTCTGAGGGAACTTGACTAGTTCTCGATAGATGTTTGAAGTCTGCCAAGCCGCACTGGGACAGCGTGGTGGACTATGGCCTGAATCCCCTACGCATTGAGGGGAGGTCTGTGCCCAGCAGTGGGACGTTAAAAGGGCTGTAGTAGAGATAGGAGTCAGATCTTCTGAAGGTCATCGACATGGCTAAACGACTGTAAAAGCCGAGACGGATTAAAAACCACAGCACACTATAACCTTAAAACTCGCGTGCCAAATGTTTGTCAATACTAAAATGAACTCTGTATCAATGTACATAAAGATGAAATTGCTATGTTGAAAGCCACGCCACCATGCATCGTAATTCGCTTGCGCTGTCAGGATAATTTCGTTGAAGTATGAACTTTTGATGTGAAACATCTATAGGCGAGGGGTAAACCTGATTTTTGGCGTGGCGAGATTTGCCGACGCTTCGCCACAGCAAAATGAAATCAACCTTATTACTTAATGCATATAGTATAGTTTTAAAAGCGGCCACGCTTCGTACGCCTTGACCCCTCGGCTCCTCGGTTCTTTCCGCCGCTTAGTCTCCGCCCACCGCTCACTCGCCGCTACGACGTTTAGGTATGTTTTATGTTTCACATCTGCCAGGCGTCCCGCGACGACGGCTCAGTTTTTTCTATGTGTTAATACAGTTCATTTTGGTATTGGCAAAATAAAATGAACTTTTTTGAAGTCGGTTTACGAAATAGACTCGATTTGTAACAACTGTAAATGAACTCTGTGTCAATATGCATAAAGATTGAATTTCTGTGGTAGAAGCCACGCCACCACGCGTCAAAAGTCGCTCGCGCTGTCAGTGTCACTTAGTGAAGAATGAACCTTATCTATGAGTCAATACAGTTTGTTTTGGTATGGCAAAAAATGCTAGGCGCGAGGGTCGATGCCCCGGTGTGCGAGTACCTCCTCCTTTTTTTATGTCGGTTAACAAAATGGACTAGATTTACTACAATTTCCCATGCGACTAATTTAACTTTATGATAATAGTGAGTACTCAGTTGCGTCGTGAAATTATAGAGTGCTCTATCATAAGACTCTATAATAGTTGTCGGTTGAACAGCAATCCACCACTTATCGTAAAGCTTTAAAATATGAATTGTTTATTTAATGGAACGCTATTTATACATTACTAGCGACCAAGTATTATTTCGGACTTCTGAAACACCCTGTATAGGTGTATAAAATTGTAATCACCTTTTGATTTTTTTTAAATCAAATTACTTCTTTTGTATAAATGCTTACAGGGGCACTTACTAATAATTCTTATAAGCTTGTTCTTCTTATAAGCTACTCCCGGATCGAAGCACAACCTGAACTGAGAAGTTTCGGCAGGAAGCTCAGTGAGCTAATAATATTTTTGTTTTTTCGCAATCACCAAAAAATATATAAATAAATAAAACAAGTACTTATTTGCATATGTATGAAGTATAATGGTTAAACTTTGAAATAAACGTGATTTTTTGTTCTTATTTACCTAATAAATAGGTCATCCAATGGTCGAAATTCGACCGTAATCTTTCAAATTTATATTTTCAAAGACTATACCTCTACAGACTATAACCATTAACAAAAGAATTTTAAAATGTCATATTATGTTAAACATATCAATAGTATGTATTACTAGCTTCTACCAATATCGTTTTATATTATACCCTATATGTTATTATGATGAATAAACAATAATACTGTAAAGTTTTATCAAAATTCGTTCAGTCATTCGTGCGTGAAAGAGTAACAAACATCCATCCATTCTCATAAACTGCCACATTAATAATATTATTAGGACGTTTAAAAAGCAATTCTATTAACAAATCGGTAGAGTAAGTACTACAAGTAATTTAAAAAATGCTTGACCCAGAACTCGAACCCCATCCCCGGCGCGCTGAACCCAAGAACGAATTCCCACGCGACTCCAATGAATGCAACTAGGCCGTTTCCGTACGGATTGACATGCAAATCGTTTGGTAATAATAGCGTGTATTTTTTTGTAATTAATTAATTAGTGGTAAGTATATTGTTTTAAATACAAAATATACAAATAGAATAAATTAATAAAAATAAACAAATCAAATATGTAATTAAAATTAAGATTGAATGCATGATATTTACTCATACAACCTAAAAGTGTTAAATGTTTAATAAAATTAACTATGTAATAATGTTTATTGTATATAAATTTATCAATCTGTATTTTGTATGGAATTAAATAAAGCTTTATTAGTATTATATTGTTTTCTCATATTTACGCGAATACTATACATTGAAATAAAACTTACCACTATTGAAATAAAACTATTTTACGGATTCTTTCGCGTTTGCAGACCGCAAACAACAACTAAATATGAGGGTACCCAGTTATTAACTATGACATCAGGACGTCTAACACCTCAGTCCCCCCGTGATTGATTGCTTGACCATGATTGCTGTAAAGCAGCCGAAACGTCGCGAAAATCAAATAGTAAATAAACGTGATAGAATCCGTAAAATAGTTTTATTTCAATAGTGGTAAGTATTTCAACGACCAGGTGGACGGACGACCTCATCAGGGTCGCCGGGAGTCGGTGGGTGCATAAAGCCCAAGACCGTAATTTGTGGCGATCTATGGGGGAGGCCTATGTCCAGCAGTGGACGTCCCTGGCTGATAGATAGATAGAAGTATTTCAATGCCTCTATGGTATGGCCTTAGCATTGATAGCAGCAGTATAGCAGTATACTCTTGCCAATACTAAAATGGACCGTATTGACTCAAAGATAAAGCTCACTCTTCAAGTAAATATCATTGACAGTGCGAGTTGTGACGCGTAGGTCTTGACGCCCCAGTGTGCACAAGTCTTCGTTTATACATTCCGATCTTGGCCTCGTCTCCATTCGAAAACATTTCAAAATAGCGTCCGAACGCTATTTTAAAAAAGCTGCGTCGCACTCAAACTCTCTAATTGTCGCCGCCGGCAATTATGAGCCAAACCCCGCGCACACAACAGCACAACGCCGCCGTCCGCGGCATGTGTTGATAGATCCTCCTGACACGATCACCGCCCTCCTCGACCCGGGCGTCGAGAGGGCGCCCAACACACCTACACCAGCCTCAAACAGACACCGACCTCGCCGGCGAGGTCGAGGAACCCCCTCTTCTGCTCGTAGGTGCATCTTTTGCACCTAGGAGCGTAGTCATTACCTCTCCCCTCACGGCAACTGCCCATGCCGAGGTCGTGCCCCATGTGGCGCCCTTGAGCTAGTTGCCCTCCTCTTCCGCCCTTAAGGCTTTGGCTGGAGTCGCACTCTGCACTCGCCACTCCTCCGGTGAAGCTGTAAAGGCCAACTCACGGCCAACAGCGTAGTCCATTCAAAAAAAGAAAAAAAAGTCTTCGTTTAACTCTAACAATATACCATGTGTGGGGGTTTACGATCACGGTACGCGGATGAAAGGAGTTTAATTTTAACAACACATCTCTCCTGTGATCTTAGTGGGTGGTAAAATAAATAGAATCTATTTTCATAGTAATAAGATCGTTTTGATAGATCGCGTTTTAAAGAAGTTCTTACTCACTGGATAGCCGTCTAAAGCTAGGTAATGGCAGGAGAGTAAAATTTTGACGCGTGGGGAGCGTGGTTTTTACCATAGAAATTTAAACTTTATAAATATTGTTACAGGGTCCGTTTTCGTTCGCTTGATTGAACTTTCTATCACAAAAAATGCTAGTTACACTCATCGTATGACCCCAAACTAAGCAAATCTTGTACTATGAGTACCATGCAATGGACTGAGGGGATCCCATGGGGGGAGAAGGTAGCCTTGTGGGCAAGTACGCCTTGAACGTAAGAGGTGCAAATTCAAATCCCGGGCCCGCACCTCTGAGATAACTTTCATGCGCCATATGTCATTTCAATAATGATTACCACTTGCTGAACGGTGAAGGAAAACATCGTGAGGAAACCTGCACGTCTAAAGAAAGACGTGTGAATTTCACCAACCCTCAGCGTGGCGGACTATGACCCAAATCTGCCTAATATTGAGGGGGAATGAGCCCGGTATAATGGCAATAGGCTCGCCCCCTATTACACCCAAAATACATCGGCGAAGTGTGGGCGCACTGCAGTGCACCCCTGCATATCCCTTTGGGGAATACAGGCGTGATGATGTATTTTATTTATATTTAATATAGGATAGATACGGCTTTTAATGCGTAAAAGCAATTTGTTAAAGATATGTGTCGCGAGTGGCTATGTTTACATTTTTTTATGCTCACACTGACTCAGTGGCGTGGCAATGTTTACCAGCGGGAGGATACAGTGGCCATGATGATGTCTATTTGTAAATTAAATCGGGACAGTATCGAACAGTGAATGGCATTTTTATACTATTGCGTCTTAAACTTCCAAAAATTGTTGAAGTTGAATTGTGATTTGTTTACAACAGAAACAACATTAGTACTTATGTAATAGTTATTTATAACAGAGCCTCGTTAGCTGATCGCTCCTTAGTGTTTAAACAACACAGAGCCTAAATAAACTTATAATAATAAGATCACTCTGAAATTTTGCTATCTAATAGCTAATTTAGATTATTATTTAGAACTAAGATTGTTTTATTTTTAATACAATAGTAGAGAAAGGGACCCACCACTCACCCTCGGAATTGTTTAGAATCCCAAATTATAAATCAAATAAATTTGATCGATAATAGAGGAAACCAACAAGACCGAACTCCCTGTCAGTCGAGAGTCAGTATGTCATAAGTCATGGGCCCTAACTATGAGCAATGCTCCGCAGAACATGCTCATGTTCTGCGGAGGATTGCTCATAGTTTCATATAATAAATACATCATCACGCCTGTATTCCCCGAAGGTGTAGGCAGAGGTGCACTGTAGTGCGCCCACACTTCGCCGATGTATTTTTGGTCCCAATGTAATAGGGGGCGAGCCTATTGCCATTATACCGGGCACATTCTCCCTCAATACGAAGGAGATTTTTGGGCTATAGTTCACCACGCTGGCCCAGTGCGGGTTGGTGAACTTCACACGCCTTTCTATAGACGTGCAGGTTTCCTCACGATGTTTTCCTTCACCGTTTCATAGCAAGTGGTAATCTCGGATGAAAATGAGATTCGCACATAAACCCAGAGGTGCGAGCCGGGGTTTGAACCTGCACACTTTGATTTGCATGGCGTGCGTTCGACCACTCGGCTACCACTGCTTTAGTTTAGTATAGTTTCATATTTGATTTATAATTTGGGATTCTAAACAATTCCGAGGGTGAGTGATGGGTCCCTTTCTCTACTATTGTATTAACAATGGATTTCCGCAATATTACGCCTGATTCTATCAATTGTTTTATTTTTGTTTGTTTGTGTTATATTTTTTACTCTCTCTCTCTCTCTCTCTCTCTCTCTCTCTCTCTCTCTCTCTCTCTCTCTCTCTCTCTGCCCCTCTCTCTCTATTTGGTTTACAATAAAGAGTACCTGCTGTATGTACTCTATCTATCTGATCTATCTATACACACTCATCTATGGGGCAAAGTCTTTTCAATAAACTTCCAAAACAAATCAGAGATTTGCCCATTAATATATTTAAAGCTGCAACAAAGATCTAAATTGTATTAACAGGGTTATAACAAAATCTCTGATTATTTCGATGAAAAATCAGCTTGGGACTGTACAGCTAAAGACCAGAACAAAGATCTAACTGCCGAAACTGCCTCAAGGTCGACTTTACGCTGGTGCGTACGCACTGTAAAAGAGTTCAGGTTTGTGCTGATTTAAACCTCAACCGCGCTAGCTGAAAGTTCTCTAAATTTGGGACCGCAGTGAAGGTGTTAAAAACTGAAATTAATATTAATAAATAATGTTTAAAAGATTGTTGTAGGCTAACCGCGTCAGCCCAATGGTTTGTAAGAAAGAATTGTTTTCATGATAAGGTTTTAGACGATATACATCTTATAATGTAATAAAATATAAGAAATAATTAGTTCCAACTAACAAAATGTGTAGAATATAGTATTGTCACGCACGCGTTCACGCTAACAGTAAGGCGGCGGGCCCTGGCTGCGGTCCAGCCTTTTAAATTAATAACCATTGGAAATTCACTCTTTGGTTCGGTTGTAACGAAGAAGGTTAAAGCCCTGTTCAGACGGCGTCAAGATGCGCGCTCCTGTAAATAACGTTTACATATAATTTAATTTCTGTGGTAAAAGGTGTTGTCGAACGCACGCCTTGCAATCAAAGTGTGCAGGTACAAACACCAGCTCTTATGTGCGAATCTCATTATCATCCGAGATTATCACTTGCTATGAAACAGTAAAGGAAAACATCGTGAGGAAACCTGCACGTCTGAGGGAACTTGACTAGTTCTCGATAGATGTGTGAAGCGCCAACCCGCACCGGGCTAGCGTGGTGGACTATAGCCTGACCCCCTCGCATTAAGGGGAGACCCGTGCCCAGCAGTGGGACGTTAAAAGGGCTGTAGTAGTAGTAGTTACAAGGTGTTTAGAGCGTAGCACGCTCGGCTCACTGCAGTGGGTGGCTGCAGGTTTGATCCCCATCAGAAGTAAATTTCGTAAATAGTCTTTTCGGAATTAGCCCTGGGGGCAATTCTCGCATGATCGACATAATCTCTAATTCGACATCTATCGAAACAAAAGGAAAAATACGACCAAGCGAGAAATGGGTCCCTGGCCTGAGTGGAACTGGGACCACCCCGAGTTCATTGTATGGTACGTAGGTATTCAGGGGTGATCGGCTATTTGACTCTAAAGAAATTTTTTTCACTTTATAGGAGAGCATACTCATTCGACGCAGAAAAAATCATTATCACCCAAAAATGTCGTTTAAGTGAAATTGCCTTTCACCCATCAATATAGACACGCTTTGCCTAGTTTGGGATCATGCAATGAATAGATAGATAGATAACTCTGTATTATTCTACCTCTAATTGTTAAACAAACTGCGTATCTTTACATACATGCGTGTCTTATACATATATACAATACATACAAATAAATAAAATTGGAGTGTCTGTTTGTAATATCAAAATAACACTTTTTTACCAAATGCGTATGAAAGTATATACGATACATATACCGAAAACGCAATTTTAAAATGTTTTGTCTGTCTGTCTGTTTCTTTGAGGTAAACTTCTAAACGGCTGAACCGATTTCAATGGGACTTTCACTGACAGATAGCTGACGTTCCAAGGCGTAACTTAGGCTACTTTAATTTTAGAAAAAGCATTAGGGTTCCGCGGGAAAAACATAATACCCATATTTCCGGGTAATCTCCCTAAAGTCCACGCGGGCGAAGTCGCGGGCACAGCTAGTAATATATATATTTCTTCTGTACGTGTGTATGTCCCTGATCTCCTCCTAAACGGCTGGACCGATTTGGATGAAATTTTGTGTGTATATTTCAATGGGTTCCTGGATGGTTTAGATTCACAATTGAACCCGGTAGGTGGCGCTGCTTTCATATGTCACTAATTCTAAGGCGGTACGAAGTATGCGCCCGGTATATAGCTTGCCCGGTAACAATGGGCGGCCCGTTCACTAAAAGTAATGTCTACCAGTTGAGCTAAACCAGTCAAGAATATGAGTTGCCTGGCGACATTTATTGTTTATTTACTTTACTATTAAAAAGTCATAATTCAATAGCATACATAACGCGTAGCACTTTGATCTCAGGAACTACGCCTATGAAAATATTTCGGGTTTCATTTTATACGCTCAGCTGACCTTCGGGTGTCACTCATCGGCCCATAGCTTCCGGCTTCACAGGCATCAGCAGGATGATTAAATATAAATCTTTAAGAGATCAGAGATGCGCTGATCGCTTCGATAAATAAACACGACGGACATTGAACCTGGGGTTTGTAAACTAGGAATCAAATCCCGGACCGTACTGAAGCGTATACCCCTGCGCACACTGGCGCGTCTAAGGCCGCGCGTCGTAATTTCGACTATACCAAAACGAGTTTCGAATATACTGGCCGGTGATAGGCGAAATACATTAAGTTACATAAAATTCATGGTAAAAAAGACTTTTTAAATACAAGCTTTTATTTAATTGCCCTTCGTTTTCGTGTTCTATTCAGCAAGCGCTTTCATTTGATACTGAAACTGCGATAGTGCAGAAAAAATAACTATTCCACCATCTTGGATGATCCGCCCTATTGGAATTAGAATAGCTAACCATGCATTGTCATCCAAAATAAGCGTGTATACCAAATTTCAGCTCAATCTGTTATAGATAACTGATTTAAAATTTAGTTGCAAGATTCCACCCGGACATACATTGCAAGTTAATATAAAGCCATACATTACAAATTAATATAAAGCTTGTAATAATTAAAAAATGCAGTAATTTGATTTTTTTTTTATGTGGTTTAGTGATTTTTTCTTCTTGGAATTCTGTAAAGTAATGCACTTGTGGATATGATGACTTTGTCTTGGGAATGTTGGTGATATTTTAAGGTACTGTAAAAAAACATCTTTACTATTTTTTGTACTTAGTTTGCCTGTCACCCGACGGTGCATAAAGATTGAAGTTGGCTGGTAGAAGCCACGCCACGCTGCCAATGTCGTTTTATTGGAGAACTGACTTTATCTCTGAGGTAATACAGTTCGTTTTAGTATTCGCATACATTTCGACGCGCGAGTTATAACGCCTCAGTGTGTGGAGGGGCTTTTAGCATTTACCAAAACGACCTATATTAGACTCATAAAAAAGCTTATTCTTCAACGAAGTGTCATTGACAGCGCGAGCGAATTTTGTCTCATGGCTTTTACTACAGAATTTCAATCTTTATCTATATTGACACAGTAGCCTTAGCATGACCGCGTAGACATAATTTTTATCTCTATCAACTGTCAGATTTATCGAGAAAATTACGTCATGCCATGTCCAGTACAAAAAGCTCGAAATCTAACAGTTGAAAGAGATAAAACTTATGTCTACATGGTCATGGTAAGCCTACAGGATTTGTTTTAGTATTGTCAAAAATTTTGACGCGCGTGTCTTGACGCTCGAGTGTGCCTGAGGCTTTATCTGCGTGGACGTTTTGAGGTTAAAACTTTGTACTATCGATAGTTATAAATAGCAGGTACTTTTAATATTAGTATTTGTTATACTGGTTACGGTGCGCGATTCTACGGATCATCACGGACAGCCGACGACCACTAACGGCAACGCACACACACAGTGCTCTTCCAACGGTGCGCGTCGGTCTGTGTAGATCTTTTGATAGCTTCATTTCAAAATGCAAAGTGAAAGAGAACATATCATGTATCACTTTTTCAACGCACATTTGAAGTTACCGCCTCGCGACGGATACTGGCGCACCGTCTGTGCTACCACGGACGAGACGCTTCCCACGGTGTGTCGTGCGAGCTGGTCCGCGTCCGTCCGCGATATCACGGACCGTGGGAAGCTAGCCTTAGGAGGTCGACTTCGATTCTTGTTTTAGAATCTTACACATTGGTCTGGGATTCGAAAACTGTAGATATTTTTACCAAATTTAAAGTTACTAAGAAAGTCGTGTGAATTGAAATAAAACTATTTCACGGATTCTATCGCGTAAACATAAGAAAACAATAAGTCGTGTGAAGTTCACCAACTCTCACAGCGTGGTGGAATTATGGCCCAAATCTCGTTCTTAATGAGGGAGAATGTGCTCGGTATAATGGCAATAGGTTCACCCCCTATTACATTGGGACCAAAATACATCGGCGAACTGTGGGCGCACTGCAGTGCACCTCTGCCTACCCCTTCAAGGAATGTAGGCGTGATAATGTATTATTATTGTATTAGTTAATTTTAATAAGTACGTTAGGTTTAAAGAAAATAATCTTTCAATTTATCCGCTGATAGTTTATTTGAGTAACTTAAAATCATTAAATTTTCCCATGAAACATAAAATGCAAGATGAACTCCAACATCTAACATCTAACCATTTTAGGATGGTCAAATATATAACTATACTTCATAGGGTAACCCTTTCCTCAATGCTCTCACAAAAACCCTAACACCCACATCCAATCAGCCACGGAAATACTTTAAACTCTTTATTGAAACCCTAACCCTTTGGAATAAAATAAAATCATAAAATCCAAATTTCTACCAATATGTGACATACCCATGGGTGGCTTCAAGGCGTGTGACCCCTTGAATTTAGTGGGGGGGGGGGGGGGGGGGGGGGGGTGTTATTTATTAGTATCGTGTATGTATATTATTTAAAGTTTATTACCTTTATGTATTTGGTAAGTGTTTGAAAGGCTTATTTTGAACAAACACTTCATGGTATTTGAGTGTTGGCATATAGCATTACAACACAAGAAAATAGAATTAAGTCATATTCTATCTTATTTGAACGAAAAGAAAGAAAGAAAGTTTATCACAGACACAAAGATACACAAATGAATAAAGAACACACAAAGATACAGAGATGAATAAAGAACACACAAAGATACAAAAGTGGGTACATACATAAGAAGTAAAGAGCTTAGAGTATATAATATACGAGTTGTAGTGAGTGGATCCCAGTGCGAGCTGTGCCGAAAGGCGTTTGGCTCAGCATGAGTTGGTGGGGAACGGGTTCTCCACCGTCTTAAAAATAAATTTATTAAATTAAAAATTTAATACCAAATACTAAATTAAAATAAATAATATAGAACCTCAAATCCAAAAATGGAAGCAGAATTTCACAAATAAAATTTAACAATTGAACGATTATATTTTTTTTTTCTGTTGATCGTAATTAATTATTTTTCAACATATTTTTCAGTTGAAAAGCCTCGAGGGCAACAGGCGGAACCCTTCTTACGAAATAAGTGATACAATCAAAGCTCAAATGTGGGTCAATGCTTGGGTGTGCGTCAATCTGTCCAAGGTTCGATGCCGTACCTGGATCGCGATATTTTTGGTGTCATTTCGTAATGTTTACAGTCATAGTGAAAAATGAAATGGATGATGGATTAGCTGGAGGCGTGAGATTGACGTCAGCCTATTGTTTTTAAGAACGGACGATGGGTTGGGTTCGTTTCTGTGGCGTAAAGTCTCCCGCACACAAAAGCGGCGAGTCAAAATCATTTATTTTTTTTATTCGTGTAGGCCAAAAAGCACTTACAAATAGTCAGATTCTACCACCCGTTCAGAATGCTGCTTCCACTGAGAAGAGCCGGTAAGAAACTCAATGGTTACTCTTTTCAAAATTATAAATAGTAATTATTGCGAGTAATACATTCTCAGGAGCAGCAACGCCATGAGGCAGCACCTTTGCCACAATACTAGAGAAGAATTATACTCACGCAGTCAAATGAATAAAGGCATTAAATACGAATATTGGCATTACGCTCAGGAAGCTAGTATAGTAATTCCAAAATTTTCCGCTGATGGGATTTGAAGCCGAAACGACCTGGTGCAGTGAATCAAGCGTAGCGTAGCCACCCTTGAGCCACTCTACCAAGCTGTACTCGATAGAAACAATTAAGCCCTTGGTTCCACAATACTGTACCCTGCAAAACTACTCTTATTTATTGAAATTAAACTATTTTACGGATTTTATTAATAAACGCGATAAAATCCGTAAAATAGTTTAATTTCAATGTATAGTATTCGCGTAAATATAAGAAAACAATACTCTTATTTAACTAAAACCTACCATATTATCATTCGATCCCTTAAAATAATAAGGAACTACGTTCCAACAGCCCCTAGCGTCTAATTAAGCCAGGTTATAACTAGTCCAGCAATCCAGTTAAGTAAACTACGTTTATCCAGGCCTGTTACGTCTGCCCACCCTATCTTGCAAGGTAAATACTCCCTGGAGGCTGTCTATTTACCCTCCTGACTAATATATGACGGTCAAACGTACGAGCATACGAAATTCTAGGTACCTATAATAATCTTATGATCATCAAGATGTGATATCGATTCTGGGGTTAGCACGCATGGCAAGACAAGACCTTTGTCACGGAGTTACTCGTTCGCTCTCTGTCTAATTTCATACGAGAGAAAGAGACAACATCAAGATATTTCGTGACATACGTCTAATCTTGGCGCTCATGCTAGAAGTGCAGTTGTACACAAACTTCAACTATATCTGATAACACTGACAATAATGCCACACATATATTTCGGACGAAAGAAGGAGCGCAATTAGCTTACGTTAGTTTGGTGCTAATAGAATCTGGTCAAATACCTATAACAGAGAATGTATACATATTTTATCCTTGTACAAACTGTCTACAATAGCTTTAAGCCCCCGGGAACAGTTTCAACAATAATCCAACACTTTGTCGCACACAAGCAACCCTAGACAGCATTAATTGCTCTATTTAAGTAAGATACCTAGACTTTGAGTACGACAGGGTTATAAGAAGTCCGAAATAATACTTTGGGTACATATACGGTAGCTCATATGTAGATGCTTAGTGAAAACAGTTTATACCTAACTATCATAGTTTCGGAGTTGTATACCGTTGAATATTTGTCGCAGGTATCGTGTTCTGGCCTTTGGGGACATCCATAACCCTATTCCGCAGTGTAAATTACACTTATTAGGGGCGACTATCAATATTCACAAAACAGAACATGCAGACTTTACATAGAACTCGAGATATTACCAGTTCCCTATATTGACGACGAAAAAAAGTTGGAAAAACATGGTCGAATTTCGATAATTTTTTTATACCATTCAGTTCACATATTGTTTTCTTATATTTACGCGAATACTATACATTGAAATAAAAAAATAAAATTTTACGGATTCTATCGCGTTTGTTTAGAATGCGTAAAATAGTTTTATTTCAATATACCATTCATTTCTTTACCTGATACTGATGCAAACGTCAAAGTATTATTTCGGACTTCTGAAACACCCTGTATAAAAATGTAAAAGAAGTTGTGATTATGATTAAAGCTCCATTCGCGTGGTGAAAGTCGTGGAGTTATTATGACTTCATTTTTCAAGGCAATGATATTCTAGTAACAGATATGTTATGAGCGCGCACTAGTGAAGACTCGAATACATCCTAATTGGGACGTATATTGATACCAACATGCCGATTGGTTGACAGGTGAATGTTACATCACATGGAAGCGCAAGTGACAACACCTAGCTATCTCTTTTTTTCTCGTTAGTTTTATCAAGCCATCTATTTTGCACATTTATACGTGCTGTGAAATGTAAAATGAATGAAAAGTGTGTATGTGAGCTGCCGCTGTTACGCGGAACACTTTTTTCGGTTGTTTTGTGCGTGTATAACATATCTGTTTACTAGAATATCATTGTTTCAAGGCATCAAAATTGCATCTTTTAACAACAGTAGCTAGAATAAGACAAGTCTAATGGCTTCAAAGTGACAATATCTAATGTCTCTTTCACTAAAAAACTACTCAATGGATGTTGATGAAACTTTCCAGTAATATTTTTGATGCATCAGAATAGCAGGCTATAATGTATAACGGTGTTGAATAATCAAAGCCTGCGCGGATGAAGTCGCTGGTAAAGAAAGAAAGAAAGAAAAATGTTTAGTAGGCAACACAAAAACAAATAAAAATAGAAGATACACAAGGTACAAGGTACACAAATTCTGCATGCCTAATAGGTCTCAGCTCAGCATGAAGCTGCAGTAGACTACAGCGCCGATTTTCAGCCGAGGCCTCCCCTACCTCACGGACGACAGATCAATATGCATTTATAATAAGTTAAATAATAATAATAATAGAGGAAGTTCCTCTCTCTGGAGCCCTAACCACTGGTAACTAGGACCCTGTTCCAGATGCCGGTGGGGAACTGTTTTTTTATATTTTTAAATGTATTTTTTATATATATATTTAAAAATGTAATTTATAAGAAAGATAAAAAATAAAAAAGATAATAATAATAGATAGAATATAATATTATAAATATATTTTTTTTTATATTTTTAAATGTATTTTTTATGTATATATGTAAAAATGTAATTTATAAGAATGATAGGAAATAAAGGAGAATAGATAGAATAGATAGTGTATAGTGCGTACTACAGATATACATATATATATATATATATATATATATATAGAAAAATTACGGTACCTATGTGGTTCTTATGAAGAACCTAGTTATGGTAGAAGCTAGTATTTTAATATATTTCACAATTATCAAATATTTTTCTATTCTCTTGATAGCAGTGGTAGTCGAGACTCGAGTCTTCGAACGCACGCCTTGCAATCAAAGTGTGCAAGTTCAAACCCCGGCTCGCACACTCGCACACTCGAACGAGATTATCACTTGCTATAAAACGGTGAAGGAAAACATCGTGAGGAAACCTGCACGACTCAGGGAACTTGACTAGTTCTCGATAGATGTGTGAAGTCAGCCAACCCGCACTGGGCCAGCGTGGTGGACTATGACCTGAATACCCCTCACATTGAGCGGAGGCCCGTGCCCAGCAGTGGGACGTTAAAACGGATGTAGTTAAATGCTTTTCTATGAACATTGAATAAATTTTAAAACAATAATACACTTTGTTACCAAGCGTAGAGTCTTAGCAATGGTATATCTTAAATGTATTCAAAACTAATCGATTGTAGAAAAGCATAACCCAGTTTCGTAGTTTCGGAATATAAAAGTAAAACCCTAAACCCACAGGCGCAACAAAACGCATGCGACAAGTTATTGCCAATTCCAAAACGAACTGTACTAACTAAAAAACAAATAATAAAAATATTATTAGCCCACTGAGTTTCTTGCCGAATCTTCTCAGTTTAGTGTGTCGATCGGGAAAAAAAAATCACTTGTCAATTTGTAAGAGTCGTAGGCGCTTTTATCACAGAAATTTTATTTTACACACTAGCTGTGCCCGCGACTTCGCCCGCGTGGACTTTAAGGAGATTACCCGGAAATATGGGTATTATGTTTTTCCCGCGGAACCCTAACGCTTTTTCTAAAATTAAAGTAGCCTAAGTTACGCCTTGGAACGTCAGCTATCTGTCAGTGAAAGTCCTATTGAAATTGGTTCAGCCGTTTAGAAGTTTACATCAAACAAACAGACAGACAAACAGACAAAAAAAATTAAAATTGCGTTTTCATTATAGGTATCGTATATACTTTCATACGCATTTGGTAAGAAAGTGTTATTTTGATATTACAAACAGACACTCCAATTTTATTTATTTGTATGTATTGTATGTATGTATATATATAGATAATTTACACATAAAGTACAAAATAAATAATAATTAAATAAAATGTATCATGCACCAATATTGGTACACAACGAGTTACTGTGGAACCCAAACTAGGCGTTGCATGTGTTTTGGTTTGGGTATTGAATTTCTGTATTTCACAGACTTATATCATACTTTCAAACAAAAGGAGAGATAATTCGCTCGCTCGAGTAGATGCAGAGCGTTATAGGATAAGTTATCCTATTTCCCCTCCTCCACTATTGTGTTCGAAGTTCGGGTATAACAAATAAGTTTTTATTCGACGTTATATCATCGTGTTTGTTGGGTAGACTATATTTATGGTGGCGGCAGGAGTAGGTCACAATTTATGGTGTATTTCTTCTTTAAAATGGATTCCCCAAACTTGCCGCATACAATTTTGCGTACACCAAAACGAACTCAAACAACTTGTTAGTAAAACACATTTTTCATAGAAATATAATTGATGTAGCAAGCAGATTATGACGCAGAAGATCAATATTTTTTTATATTTTTTTATGGCTTGATAAAGTGGTTCAAGTGTAGACCGCTTGATTGACAGCAAGAGTAGGCTTAGCATGACCGTGTAGTACATAACATAAGATTTATCTCTTTCATCTGTCAGATTTGTCGAGAAAATGACGACACTTTGAGCTTTTTGTACTGGACATGGCTCGATGTAACGTCAATTTCTTGACAAATCTGACAGTTGAAAGAGACATAACTTACGTCTACGAGGTCATGCTAAGCCTGCAGGGTGGGGTTCAAACCCGGAACTTCTTGTTTATCAGGGCGGCTGGCCTAACAACTAAACTATTGATGTCTTTTTCGCCAATATTGCTGGTAGTAATATCGTTGGTATTGGGTATCCGGAATTTGATAAGGATTTGGCTCCAGATTGCTCTACAAACACTTGAACGAGGGAATTAACTTGCTTTTCGATAATGGACTCTATTTCAAAATACATTATGATTGAATTTCTGTAGTAAATGTCTCGCGACCACATGTCGATAGTCGTTCGCGCCATCGATGATAATTTCATTGAAAAATGTGTTTTTTCTGTAAATCAAATTAAGTCAATACAGGGGGTGAATTCTCGCATGATCGACATTATCTCTTATTCGACATGTTGCAACAAAACGCCAAATTAGTCGTATTTTATCGTTTTGTTTTGACATAATGTCGAATTAGTTCCTTTTGGTTTTGAAAAAAAAAATACCATACAAAATTTAGCTACTGGAAATCATTGGGGAGCCGGCGTTACCGTGTGGGTGAAGCCTATAGTTCCAAAGTTACACCGCCATTTCCACTTTCGACTATTAATTGGGTATTTTGCACGAAAGCGTGTTTTCGATCTATGCCCCGACAGAGATAATCCACGCTCCCCCCGTGACTTGGGGTTGATATATGAGTATTACTTAAGTAGCTACAATAGATTGGGATCTTTCCTTGATATTATAAAGAGGAAATCAAAAAATGAAAATCCTTGTTTCCAACAAGCAACCATGGAGTTGGACATGCATTCCGAATGGGTGGTAGAGATACTATTATTATGATTTATTGACGATTCATAAGTGCCTGTTTTGGTTTACATGAATAAAAAATATTCCGATTCTTAAAAAAGGAAAGATTTGTATTTTTGTTTGTAACGAATAAACTTTAAAACTACTGGACCGGTTTCAATAATTCTTTTGCCGTTAGAAAGCAACATTATCACTGAGTCATAAAGGCTATATTTATTTAGCCTAAAATGTTAAATGCGAAGCCGGGATGGGCCGTTAGTTATACAATAAGTATTTTTTTTATATAATCTGTAGAGATTTTGTAAATAATCTTTATTAACATATGACTTAGGTAGGTACGTAATTTCTTTACGCAATCAATATCCCTAAATGAGAGTCATGGTTCATTTACAGGAGCATTAAAGCCCAATTTCGACCTAAAAATTTATTCATATGTCTACAAATTAGAAGGTAATTTTAAGTAAGGTTAAGGTAATTAATACTGTATTTTTTTGTTAATATAACTTTTTAGTTATTTTATTCAGCTCTCCTCCAAAATATGAGACAAAGTAAATAGGCAGTCAATTCTTATGTCTGATACAGGGTAATCTATTTCATAATAATATTATTATCTGGTACTAAGTTATCATTTGAATTGTAAAAATAATAATCCAATTATGTACGACGAATTCATTACTTCACAATTCAAAAGAATAATAAATCGTTCTCGATGCTATTCAACGTATAACTGCCATAACTTCTCGGCTGTCGCATTCATACAAAGAAATCAATAAATAAAATATATTCATTATTCTATAAATTTTCAATTACATACAGAAACATACATACTTTATTCTTGATACAAAGCAGAACCCGGAAACGTCCCACAGACAAAATATTTTAACAATAAAGCCGCGTTTCGTATCACAAGCCTCACGAGACTCCCATTTACGAAAAAACATTGTAAAAAAAGGTAATTAATCCGTTATGAACACAGCAATAATCCAAATCCAAGTTAAACATTTTACGGTGCCCAAATCGCCGCCATGACACTTATTTTCCCACCTACATATTTAATGGCGTCGACAGGTGTCAGAAATGCGCAACACTTATGTTTTTAAACTAGTTATGTTTACGACTATGGCGGTTAAGATGAAAGAGCCAACATGAACACGGTTAAAATGAGATCTGATGTTATTTGCATCATAACCTAAAAACCTAAGCTAGAAAAAAACAATAAAAAAACAGATGCGAACAGAAAACCGTTCGATATTTCAAATTAATAATGAATATAATCTATGGCACTCACCCCAGTGTTGTCATTGTCACAATGGTGTACCAGAAAGCGGCGGGAATCGACGTGAAGTTGGTGTCTTGCTCATTCTTCTCAGCGTAGAACATAACAGTCGCGAAGATGATGATGGCCATAGCCAGCGAGAAGACCAGGAAACCGAGCTCACTCGCACATGACTTCAGGGTATACCCGAGGATCCGCAACCCTTGCGAGTGCCTCGAGAACTTGAAAATACGGAACACTCTAAACACCCTGAGGGTCACGAATGCTCCGGACACATCATCATTGTCAGTGATCCCCAATCCGATGTAGTATGGCAATATAGCCACTACGTCGATGATCGACATGACGGATCTCACGAATTTACATCTGTCCGGAGCCGCGAACAACCGAAGCAGGTACTCAGCCGTGAAGATCATCACACACGCTGTGTCCAAACAGAAGAAAACGATCTTGTACCTCTCCCCGCAGGGTAGAGTCCCCGCTCTGCCGGGTCTGTGCCCGCAAGGGACAGTCTCCACGACGTTAGCCATCACTGATACAGCGATAAAGAAGCCAGTTACATAGTAAAACACCAGGGCGGCAGTCGACGTGTGGGGGTTCTCGAAAGCCCTCCACATTTTCTGCCGCAAGTCAGTCAGTTGCGGTAAGCTCTGGTCCCCCGCTTCACTTAATTTATCGTCCATAAGTCTCTCTGCGTTCTCCCTCTTTCTATCTCTGTAGTCTTCATAGCAGCAGTCTCCTATCACATCAGGAAGTATACCAAAGAACGCTAACTCCTCATCGTATCCAGTCAAACACTCGTGTTTGGGGTAGTGCAGCTTGCCCGTTCTGTAATAGTTTAAAATGTGTCTGAATATATCTGGATCTCTGTCGAAGAAGTATTCCCTGCTGTCTTCGTCGTAGAAGAACTCCCTTTCTGTGGACCCGAGAAGTGAATCCGGATATTTCTCGAGTGTGTTTCGCCATGTTTCAAAGCGTCTTCCAGAGACGTTGATGAGGAGTTTTTCGTCTTCGGCGCGTCGGCGGTCTTTCGGGACCGGTGGAGGTGGGAGGGGGTGTGTCGCGATGGGCACCCATCCGATGGCAGCAGCTCTGGCGAACGGCAGCCAAGCGGCGACGGACGCCATCGCGCGCACGGTGTGGCCGCCACCGTCGCGAGTACTGACGCCTCTAGTACCACTATTTCGGGCCGCCCAGATGAGCGCGGGGTTGCCACTCGCCAAAGCGTACACTGCACATTGTTTTCGTTCTATTTTCGATGGTGTTTAGTCTCGTGCGTGTTTACGGTGGTTGCACTTTCCATTTGTGTTTGTGAAGCATTTCCATGTTTACTACGATGTTTATTCGTTGTGTGAGTGATTTATTCGTTTGTGAGTCAGCTATTCAGGTTTTTATTTATGCTGTTCATAATTTTTGACAGTTGTTGATGTGAGAAGTCAAATTAATCACTAAAATCAAAATAAAAACAATGAATCTGAATTTCAAATGCTACATTTCAAGTTCAAGAAAGGGATTAAAAAACTTTATTTGTAAATAACAGTTTTAGATCTTTACAAAAACTCAATTAGCAGTTCATTCCACATCATAGTTTTTTTGTTACATAGATTTTCCCAAAAACGGGGAGTCTCTCCCGCCGCAAGCAACTCAGCCCCGGGAACGGTCGCAATGCGCTTGCGTGCGCCGTGACGTCACGGTCTAATAAATTGATTTTCAGCTACCCGTCTCACTCCAATAGAATATCACTCAGATATTGCTGTCTCTGTCACACAGCTTAAAGCTCTAGTGACCTTTTGTATATTTTTCAGTGGTCCGGAGCATTTCGTCAAAGGCTTTTGTCTTGGGGAAGTGAAGAGATATGAATTTAGCTCCGGGCAACTTTTTAAGGCGCGGCGTTGTGAGTTAAGCGACACATAGCGGGGTTTGGAAATGGATGGGTGCCCACCTTTTGACAAGATGACTAAAACTGGAATTCACACTCAAAGGAGCTCGGACCTCTATCTTGTCTATGAATTCCATTGTTAGCAGACGTCTATGCACCTATATTGCAAGCATTGGATTATGTATCGTTGAAGTTATACTTTGTAAGTTTGTATGTTGACGGTAATCCCCGGAACTGCTAAACTCATTCCAATTTTTTTACGCGTGCAAAACCCTATTTATGTAGAACTATGGAAAGAGGTAAACTTAAATAATAACGACCCACTACGATGACATTTTACGTAGGGGTAGGCAGACAGGTATATAAAAATAAATC
Source organism: Ptilodon capucinus (assembly GCA_914767695.1). NCBI lineage: Eukaryota > Metazoa > Arthropoda > Insecta > Lepidoptera > Notodontidae > Ptilodon > Ptilodon capucinus. The sequence continues at coordinate 7,912,279 of OU611831.1, forward strand.
CACGACTAACTTCATGAAATACTACGATACTAATATCCACAAGTAATGGCTTCAATAACCTATCTTATATTTTGTTACTGAAACCCTGAAACCATATATCTTTGTGTACTCCTGAAATTAGAACCATTATCAAACAAACTAAGCTTCAAGAGAGTATTTCACAGAAAATGTTTCCAAATGGTAACACTAGATGTCGCTACCAATAATTTATGATTTTACAGCACAGTTTTGTATAGAGGTTTTTGCATTTAATTCAGTAAGAAAATGATTTGCAACGCCATTTTAATTATAAATTACATGTATTGGGAAAGTATTTCTACATTTTCGGGTTACACTCTGTAGTTGCTACCGCCAAAGTCCTACAGTCTACACCCCCAGGCGCGTCAATAAACGCGCGACCTATTTTCTGCCAATTCTAAAACAAACTATAAAGTTATAAAATAAACACATTTTTTCAACGAAATGTCATCGATAAAGTCGAATCGAATCGAAGACTATGAAAAGTAATCATTAAAAACAACCGGCCAAGTGCGAGTCGGACTCGCGCACGAAGGGTTCCGTACCATTATCTATAAAAACGGCAAAAAAATCACGTTTGTTGTATGGGAGCCTCCTTAAATAATTATTTTATTTTGTTTTTTAGTATTTATTGTTATAGCGGCAACAGAAATACATCATCTGTGAAAATTTCAACTTTCTAACTATCACGGTTCATGAGATACAGCCTGGTGACAGACGGACGGACGGACGGGCGGACGGACGGGCGGATGGACAGCGAAGTCTCAGCAATAGAGTTCCCGTTTTACCCTTTGGGTACGGAAGCCTAAAAACGAGCAAAAAAAACACTCTTGTTGTATGGGAGACCCCTTAAATATTTGTTTTATTCTTTATTTTAGTATTTCTTGTTATACCGGCAACAGAAATACATCATCTGTGAAAATTTCAACTGTCTAACTATCACGGTTTATGAGATACAGGCTGGTGACAGACGTATGGACAGACAGCGAAGTCTTAGTAATAGGGTTCCCGTTCTACCCTTTGGTTACGGAACCCTAAGAATCGATTTATTTTTACAATAGAAATTCCATCTTTATGTACAATTACACAGAGTAGACATTTTCAAAAAAAAGTCAAATTAATACTTACGCTTGCCTCAGTGGTTCAGAGCCCCCTACTGTAATATCCATCCATGTTTGCATACAAATTCTCGATTCGGTTAATCCAATTAAGCCGCAGTTAAGCCCAGCCAAACCCGGCTTTGTGGCTTTCAACACTAGCCACGGGTGCTTCACTTACATATTTGATCTTTATATAAATAATGATTTCAACGTGTACAATGCGATCCAAATAAGAATAGGAATGTTAATAACCTCTATCTGTCAATTGTCACTTGAAAAGTATGAAACAACAGTAAACTTATTTGCAATATCAATAATAATAGTCTTACATCAAATTTAAATAAAAAGGTTAAATTAGTTCGTCACAATATGGCGCAAAGTTAATCCTATTGTAATTTGAATCGCAAAGTATTTAAAGCTTCAAACACAGAATTAGATTGTGGCTACTCCTTGTGACAAGATGCAAAATAAATACTTTTTGGAACGTAGTTCCTTATGGCGCGTTGCGAAAGGAGGCCAGACGGAAAAAATTAAGACTAAAAGTGTCGACCGACACTTTTGTAAATGTGTGTGTGAGAGTAGATAAAAGTTTTAACGACACTTTTGTAAATGTGTATGTGAGAGTTAAAGTTTTAACGACACTTTTGTAAATGTGTGTGTGATTTCGAGTGTGTGTGTGATTTCGATTTTAATTCCGATTCCGATTTCGATGTGTGTGTGTGTGTGTATGTATATGTACAATTTTTTTGCTTTTTTTATTTCAAAAGGAACTTCGTTCCATCCGGGTGTCCCCTGACACCTCTCAAGTTTTTTATATCCCTAACCTGTGGTAGCCAATAAAAGCTTTAAATTCAAGGGGGTCGCACTTAAGGGATTTTACTATTTCAAGTGCTAATATTATTTTCAATTTCACTTCGTTAGAGAATGACCCTTTTCTGATGAGTCACCTTAGCCACACGTCTTAAACTATTGTTGTTACAATACTGTATTTTTTTATTAAATGTTGTTGTAGTAAACTCTTTACTGTCAAAAACGGAAAACAATATTAAAATAATTTTTTCAAGACAAGGACACCCAATTCTCGCATGATCTACATCATCCTCTATTCAGAAAAAAACGGAAGAATACGACCAATTTGACGTTTTGGTTCGACATATGTCGAATTAGAGATGATGTCGATCTTGCGTGAATTGCCCCCAGGTGGGGGTAAGAAGGCAGTTCGTTTTGTCTTTTCCGAAATTTGCCACAGGCAGGAATCATACCTGCAACCACCCGGTGCCGAGCTGAGACCTCAGACCACTGGACCTAGCCGTCGTCAATTTCGCATTTGACGGCAGTGAAGTGGCAGGAAATTATAGATAACTAGCTGACGGGGCGAACTTACGTACTGTAGTGACATACGAAAGCAGCGCCATCTACTGGAAATATACACACAAAATTTCGTCCAGCATTCTAGGAGGAGTTCAGTGACATACACACGTACAATAGAATTATATATAAAAATATTGCAGTCAAAGCTCCCATTAGATAGATAAATAACTCTTTATTGTACCATCACTGAACGAAATACAAACTATACATATGCAATACAATACAAAATGTAATTGTAACAATGGGCGGCCCTATCACTAAAAGTGATCTCTAGCAGTCAACCTTTGGATGGAGAGGAATTATAGTACTAGTAAGGACGAGGTGTAGTAAACAAATCACCGTTCATAACTAAGTGAAATAATTATGAATCCATAGCATAGGTTTTCAAGATTTTTTAGGGACAAGGTAATGATTCAATAACACTCATCAATCATTGTAAAATGTACATATAATCTTACATATAATCACCAACTATGTACATCAGAAAGCGTACTACCTATTTAATACTTTACATACACAAAAATATTGTTATTTTTGTATTATTTTGTTGAACGATCCAACAAAGCTGCAGGAAAACTGACAATTATCCAATTATTTATACAACCTTTTATACATTTACATAAATAAATATCGCCAGACGACACATATTTATCGTGATGATCCCAAACTAAGGAAAGCTTGAACTAATAGGTACCATAAAGTGGACTAGGGGCGATACTAGTTACACCAAACATGGGCAATTTCTGAAATTTGCCACTAGTGGTAATTGAATCTCTAACCTCTGCAGTGAGCCATGCGGCCGACTCTCAGAACACTACACCAAGACATCATTGTTCCAGTTATATTTAAGAGCTACCCAAACGTATCAGATTTAAAATTCATTTTATATAACTTTACAAAGTACTTCTACCGAAAAATGCACAATAGTTTAATATTTCGGGGACGAGTCTCATTTTCCTTGAATATCCCTATTGATTTCTCTAACAGGACTATCCCGCACATTGTTTGACATATCAAAACGAACTGTACTGACATATACAAAAAGTTAGTTTTACACTGACAGCGCGAGCGTTTGTGTCGCGTGGGGGCTTTTAACACAGAATTTCAATCTTTATGCCCATTATCACAGAGTTCGTTTTGTTATTGACAAAAATTATAACGCGCGAACGTAGACGTATGCGGAAGGCTTAACGATACAATTATTACTTGAGCCACAATTAAAATGGGTTTAAAACACTGTTTTACATTATTGCAACAAGCATGTACATAGTCACGGCTCTACAGTAGTTAGGTACAAAATCTTTGTGCGTAATTTTACAATTTTCTTTAATAATATCGAAATCTTCGAATTTATAAATCAGTTATAAAGCTCTAATTACACGATAATGCCGAATGTCCGATGATACCGGGTTTGACAGGAACGGATTTGCAGTTAAAAAGGATTGTTTATAGAAGCGTTCACACAATATCCCGTTACTATCAGGCAGACGGCTTTACCGTGCGAATATAGATTTTTGTATGCCTCATTTATAGCCCTATACCTGTATGATGTCTTCTGGAATTAAATAACTAAAAATAAGTAAGTACTTACATTTTAAAATGGAATGTTTTTTTCAAAAGATAATAATTTTCATACCAATAAATAAAATATATTAAATAAATATTTCTTATTTTTGTATAATAATAAAGTATTAATTGTAACTTTCTGATAAAAATATTTCCGTAGGACGATGCAAAGCTTTTAAAGATAGATCACATTCTTCCAAAAAGTCATTAAAGTTTTTTAATATAATATACCATAACTAATTACCTATCTAATGATGTCAAGAACTACATTTCTGTTTCCCAAATTGGTGGTATTTATAAGCATATTTAGATAGAAGTACTTACGTGGGCATAAGTAGACAAATAAATAACATACTGTGATCCCAAAATAAGCAAAGGTTGTTCTATGGATACCGTATGACTGGGGTCGATTCCAGATACACCCAGATCAGAGATAATTCCGTTAAGATCGAAGGGAATAGAAGCCGCAACCGCCCGCAGTGAGCCTATGCTCTAACCGATAGACCATCCTGTCCCAAAGTGGGCGATAACGCCCCCTTGTGGGCGCTGCAGGCCTAAAGGGGGGCGGTAAGAGACCCAGAAAAAATGAATTGATCCGTCTTTTTTATCGCGTTTCGGATTTTATCGCGTTTATTTACTAATTTATTTTCCCGACGTTTCGGCTGCTTTACAGCAACCATGGTCACGGGGGGACTGAGGTATATTGTTAGTAAATATACGCGATAAAATCCGTAAAATAGTTTTATTTCAATGTATAGTATTCGCGTAAATATGAGAAAACAAAATGTTTAATACGGGCTTCAGTAAAAGTCTCGTTTAGAATGAATGTTGAATTGCCGCTAATATAACTCACAATCATCAATTAATTTAATTTGACGTTATAGTAGTTTTTAAGTAGGTTAAAAAATGGGAACACTAAAATATAATTTATTAATACAATAGTAGAGAAAAGGACCCACCACTCACGCTCGGAATTGTTAGAATCCCAAATTATAAATCAAATAAATTTAATCGATAATAGAGGAAACCAACAAGACCGAACTCCCTGTCAGTCGAGAGTCAGTATGTCACAAGTCATGGGCCCATTATAATTTGGGATTCTAACAATTCCGAGGGTGAGTGGTGGGTCCCTTTCTCTACTATTGTATTAACAATGGATTTCCGCAATATTACGCCTAATTCCATCAATTATATAATTTATTCTCAAAGTGGACAGTATACAAAATAAGTTTGGGAACCACTGCATCAGACCACCCGATCCTACCACAGTATCTATCTTTAAAATCTTCCTTTGTCCATTGCAAAGCTACACCGTAAACTTAGAATGTAATAAGGTTAAACTTATCTCAACAAAATTGCACTTATCACGTCTTTGGTGTTAATAAGTAGACTAGCAGATTGTCACGCTAATAAATAAATAAATTAAAATTAACTATACTTAAAAATTAACTTAAATACTTTGAAAATTTAATTATAAATCTATTGACTACAAAAGGTAACATTGCCTAATGCTGTTTTTGCACTGAACAAGCGGTCTCAAGAGCCATTTTCCGTGAGATCACTTTAATTATTATCAGATAATTATTTTGTATAACATGTCAAAAATTGAAAAAAATAAAATACATTTTATTGCTTTGAATACTTAGTCAATCTTATCCACCCCGTAGAACCATTGTCTAAAAGTGGATCATATATTGTTACTTCCGGCAGTATTGTACTTTCGTCAGTAGGATTGCACTAACAAGAAATAGTGACCATTTTCCAATCCCTCGTAGCTATGTTATGACAGTAATCCTTTAATATTTTGGATGAAGAACTATTGTTAGTCGAAGGGTCGGTATCTAATCGTAATCGATCATCGCAAGAATCGATAACATATATCGATTTCAACGATGTTTTTGATTAATACCTCATGATATCTAACATCCAGTGGTGTTAGGACGCATCAAGACGTTTGTTACGGATTTTGTCGCTCGCTCTCTGTCTTATTTCATACGAGAGAAAGAGACAACATCAAGATATTCCGTGGCACACGTCTAGTCTTGGCGCGCATGCTACAATTACAGTTGTGTAACCGCAAGCTATTTTTAACGGTATTAACGAAACTTGTACAGTGTGTTTTATAATGGGTATAACAAGGGTGTAACCGTTCATGTACAGTATATAAAATCATTTTAGGTATAGGTACAGGTCGAATATCGATAACATAAGTATTTTTTCAGCCACAAAATTAAAAAGTTAATTTATTTCTAGGCTTTTGAACACCTAGGCATGTACAATTAGGTCGCTTGTACCTCGTGCTGTGTTAATTGATAGACCAAAGTAGGTTTATTATTTATTAATCTTAGACTCGCGCCAAAATTAAAAAGTTAATTTATTTCTAGGCTTTTGAACACCTAGGCATGTACAATTAGGTCGCTTGTACCTCGTGCTGTGTTAATTGATAGACCAAAGTAGGTTTATTATTTATTAATCTTAGACTCGCGCCAAATACGTCAAAAATCTAATTGAAAATGATAATAAAAACCTTTATTTTAAGGGTTACCTATTTTAAATCACATTGTAATATATCTTAGTATCCACTGCATATAAGTTTCCGCTAATATCGTGTAGGCGGCTCGACCGTGTGAATATGTCCTCACCTTAAATTCTCATATCACTCATTCAGTGCAAATCCAACATCACATCATACACACCATCTGTCATTATTTACCTACATTTGCACAAATCAGACTAGAAATAACTTTGAAGCAGTCCTTAAATAAATACTATTTATATCTAGGTTACAACTAGTTAATATCACGCTTAAACTTGCTTCCATAGATAATTGTTCAGCCGATGACAAATAAATGGAATGTGTTGGAGATCAGATGACTAGGACACGACATACGTCACACGAAATAACATATAAAAATTAAATAAATTAATGATAAAAAAAACTTTTTTTATCATTAATAAACATAGGTAAACGGTCAAATATTTTAATCGTATATTTGTTATTAGTCTCGTTTATACTTTGATTATGCATTTTATATAAAAAAAATGTTATTTAGACGTCACAAACGGACACTACAATTTCATTTATTATGTATAACTCCTGTCATACAGACTGCAATTCAAATTGTATTATTAACAAAAAGTACGTATAATTTATTAAATATAATACTCGATATTTAATTATCATCGTGTGACGTATTCATCATTAAAACAATATTGTTTAGTCGATCCGATTTTATCGGATATTTTTACTACATTAGAAAATTCCACCATTCATTACAAAACGTTTAGAATTATCTAATCTTATGAATCACTGTCGAGAAATAGCGCATACCTGTACCCAATGATATTTCAAAGTATAGATACCTAAATCTATCATAAAAACATCGCAAAAAATACACCAAAATCGGTCTCATTGATGCCACTGGGCCGTCTAATGTTATATACATCTTGACATAAACAAGGTAGACGTTAAAGTCACAGGGATAATTGGACGTGTAAATATGTCAAATGTTACAAAAAGCTCCCTCTTTATTATAATAAACCGTTGCTTAAATCAATACCGGCTCTTCTCAGTGGAAGCAGCATTCCGAACGGGTGGTAGAATCTGACTATTTGAAAGTGCTTTTTGGCCTACACGAATAAAAAATGTTTAATTTTGATTTTGAATAACATAATATTTCTAAATCTGCGCCAAATCTCAAAGTGATTCAGTTATTTAAATACTAAAAATACATATTGTCGTTCTAAAATAAAACTTAAGAGTTACCATTTCTTCGTGTTTGACTAGTAAAGTTTGATATAGAGATCATTCCAGGGCGTCTACTCGCTGAATCGGACACGACAAATGTCACTATACATGGTGTTTCAGAAGTCCGAAATAATATTTTAGGAACATATACAGTAGCTGATATGTAGATGCATGAAGGCAGGCTACAACTAACTATTACAGCTTCTGAGTAATAGACCTTTGAATATGTGTCACAAGTTTGGTATTGAGGCTTTAGGTCACAACCATAACTGCATTAAACAGTGTAACCTACATTTGCAAGATGCGGCTACTAGTATTCATAAGGCAGATCATGAGAATTACATTTAAGTCTTGGTATATTGCAAGTTTTAAATTGGTTTTTAGGGTTCCGTACCCAAAGGGTAAAACGGGAACCCTATTACTAAGACTTCACCGTCCGTCCGTCCGTCCGTCTGTCACCAGGCTGTATCTCATGAACCGTGATAGTTAGAGAGTAAAATAAATATTTAAGGGGCTCCAATACAACAAACGTGATGTTTTTTTCCGTTTTTATAGATTATGGTACGGAACCCTTCGCGCGCAAGTCCGACTCGCACTTGGCCGGTTTTTGAAAAAATATGTTCGAATTTTAATGGCATTTTTAAACCATACATTTGTAAACCAAAAGTTAAAAGTATTATTTGGGACTTCTGTAGTTATAGCATGAGCGCCAAGACTAGACTTATGTCACAGAATATGTTGATTATATCTCTTTCTCTCGTATGAAATCAGACAGAGAGCGACCGAGCCAATCCGTGACAGAGGTCTTGTCTTGACATGCGTGCTATCACCACTGATACATTCTGTATATCGATTATCGATATGGATAAACCCCAGTAGGACGTGGATAACATCGATATCGGAAGATGATACAAGTTAAAACTAAACATCACCTACCTGGCGCCGCACTAATTCACGTAACATTAAACTGTACAGTTTTTCATAAGTTGTTAAGGGTTTCGAATGTTTTAAACTCCGACAAGATTGAGAGGAAAAGCTAATTATAGAAACATTAATAAATTAATATCCACTGTTCTTCTAACAAACATGTTTAGAAATCACTCAGGAAATACATTATGCTAATTTCACATTTCTAGGATGAGAATATTTGAAATATATTTGAATCAAACATCAAAAATTCTGTTTGCAAAGGACATAGCTTACCAATTGTAAAGTTTTATCAATAACCTTATTTTCAATGTAACTAAAGAACTGCCTCCTTACCACCACTTGTCTTCCAGCAATGCTTTAAATATTACTGTCAATGTTTGACAGTTAACTCAGTACACACTCTGTCATACTCTGTCATTACAGTTACTACTGAAACAACAATACTTTAAAGAGCTGGTGGTAAGGTCTCAGATCCAATTCTATGAAATCAATGAAGATACTTATTTTTGTTCAAGAATCAGAAAAACAACTGGAAAAATATTTATAAGATCTATGCCCCAGGCACATTGGTACGTCAAGGACTGTATTGACTCACAGACAAGGCTCATTCTTCAACGAAACCTCTTTGACAGCACTAGCAAATTTTGACGCGTAGTCGTTTGACTTTTACTACAAAAGTTCAAACTTTATATACATTGTCATAGATTTCTTTTTCGCCCAAATGTGTCCGGGGCTTCGTGATATTTGAGGGCAATCTGGTGAGTAGACAGTGGTCATAATACTTGCCTTCAAGGAGAAGGAGAACATCGGAAACCCTCAACCCCAAACGGGTCTCATAGCACTAAAAGTTGCTGTTGAGGTATACGACGTCACAAGAAGTTGTCGTCCTGATAGTCTTGATCCTCGTCGGATTCCGCCGAGTCCATACCAGGACACATATCTTGACCATCGCATTGCTGGTCCAAGTCCGGCGCGTCGTCGTCTTTCCATTTGTCCATGGACCTTCTCCGCGCGTTCATGAAGAAGTTCCCAACTGTTGTCGGCTCGAGACCGAGTTGCCTTGCTATTGTTACTTGCATTTCTTTTGATGGCCTTTTTGTTTCCTGCAAAATTAATAGGAGCTCAATTAGTAATTAGAGAACTACAAATTTGTACCTTACAACAAAACTGCGCATCTCCTTTCTTTCACTGCTTTCTTTTTTCCTTTCTTCACCTTATTAATTATTGAATTTTAGTAGGCTTCCAGTTCATTTTGAATTGGCTACCGATATTAACAAGAAACGGTCCCTATCTACTCTTTAGAAGTTCAACTAGTGGAACTGGTGGCTTACCGTGCTTATGAACAAACGGAAATGGCTTAAATGCTGTATTTGGGTCATTTAATGTCTCTCTGAGGTAACAAGTTTTAACTGATCGAATATTATTACACGTAATTTTAATAATAAATAGTGATTTAACCTTACCTTAAAAATAGCCTGTAGAGTACGCCGCTGGAGATCTGTGAAAACCAAACGCGGCTTCTTCGGGGAAGGCAGCGTATCCGAAACCAACTCCTCCCTGCGTTTGCAACCTGAACCAAACAATGAAAATATACTTTATAACAGTTTATAAACCCACCAACCTAACCGGCATATTCATGACATTTTTGTTTATGAGATAGTATGATAGGAAATACCACATGCTATTGCGGCTCTGTATTGCTATAGTTATAGCAATACATATATATATAACTGTATTTTTATTTTATTTTATTTATTGCTATAACAAAACTGATACGCGTAGCCAGATTCCTCCCATTAACCCCTAAATCTGTAATATATGTACTAACATGTGATCCCAGAGGGTTAAATTTCAAATCAGTTCATGGTGGATAGATTTGAAGGTTACGTCGAGGGATTAATCTGGTTTGAATTAATTAATTAACCTTAAGAAGTTGGCTAAATACTGAATAAGTTGAATACTCACTGCCTCTCTGAGGAATTTGGGCCGCTGCAACAAAAAAAATATAATTAGTTAATATAGCAGTAATTTCAACATTAAGTCATAATTTACTAAGGCTTGACGGTCTCTATCAAGCTGTTCATCTATTGACAACAAACATGCTGCTAAACGGAGACTACACAGAATAGCCTTTACATCACCATCATCACCATCTCCACCATCATGATCATCACAGTGAGAACCAGATGACTGGTAAATATTCTGTAAATTAAACATAATATCCTAGAACATAAAGACGGCTAATAGCGTGTAAAGGCTAATAAAATTAATTGAAAAGTTACAAAAATGAATCGCATGTTCTATGAACTAGACATTTATTTCCTTATTATCTACGTTTCAATTTGATGTGAATATCAAATGACATTCCAGTTTAAATTTTACATTTCTATTTTAGTCGTGATTTTGTGTTTTTATATTAAAATCAAACTAGAATGATTGATATGTTTTCCTAACTAGGTATTCTAGTATCAATATATTGGAACCACAATGGAATTCAAATATAGCCTTTTTTAAAGATGCTCGTAACTGGAATAGTTAGAATAATATCATTAATTATATTACAAAATAAGTTTTTGATAATGTTCCAATATATTATAAAAAATAATCTAAGTATTGAACTTATTATGTAAAAACGCATACCTGGCGACAATGTAAACAACATTAACAAAGGGTTCTGAAATCTCGCAGGCACCTATAAAATCATATAATGAAAAACTATTTGCAGCCCGGGCGTAGGGATGAACAAAAAGGGAGGGATGGGGCGCGGTAGCAGTCTAACATTCATCTTGGCCTCCTGAAGCTAACAAAATAACACTTACCTATAGCTAAAAATAATGTTTCCAAAACATTATCTAAAATAAACAATGATTTAGACAGTATCGTCGCCACTGAAGCGGAACAACAAAGCTCGGGGAAGGATACTGCCTATATAGAAACTAATAACATCTATGAGCAAAATGTCTATACATATTTCACATTTGACAGACAGAAATAAAAATGTCCATTCAAACATTCCCCTCTCAAACTAAGTTGACTTGTCACAAAGTTATTCTGCGAATCAAAATTTATTATTAGTATAATTAGGGCTATATGTAAGGATTACATCAATTTTACCTTTGCGACAAGCTATTTACAAGTATATAATACCTATGAGAAACCAAGTCCACTGCTACGCAGCCACGGGGTATAGGGTGGTATGGAAAGGATTTGGATTTTATGACTTATAAGTTGTATTAAATAAGGATGATCAAGTCATCCACATAAACCAAATTACATAAAAACACAATTTATTAAAATACTAAAGTAAAACAAAACAAGACATGTGGTGCATTATACACGCCAAAAATTCACAAAATAAGAATAAAAATGTATACTCTAATGAAGTTAAAAAAGAAATAAGGATTAATGGTAGGTCACGGGAATTTGAAGGTATCAAGGAGTGAGATCAAGTCGGGGAGGGACTCACAAGCACGAAACGTCCCCAGCTGGTTCATATGGCGCGTCCCAAGAGGGTGGAGGCCCATGTGGGTACATAGCGGAGCCCTGGGGCACGGGCGGTGCACCCTGGTACTCCCTGGGCTGGCAGTAAGACTGTTGAGGCATGTTGTTTACATTGTCGCCTTTTATCGTTTGATGTTGGCTGGGCGTATCTGGAAAATTTAATCGCGTTATGTCCCGATTACTAAAACGTTATCACATTCCAATTCGGTCAAAAGTGTTACTAGTATTATAGACACTAGAAATGGGGGCATAATATCAAAATAGTAACTTTTAGACTTTTTCTTGCTTTAAGTTTCTTTGCAATAATAATTTTATCAGTTATCCTATATGATCCATGGTTGTGACTCCTTAAAAGATACACTTTAGCCACATTTTGCTAAGTCTATCATACAGATGTAACTTGCTATATTAATAAAAATGTAAGTACTTATTAGTATTATTGTTAGCCCTTTTAACTTGGAAACTAAGTGATTTTCAAGGCAATTAAGCTGTAGTACTATATTTTGTATGAAAGCATAAACCCAGTAGAGTCAAATAAAATATTGGTTGCGATAAATATTCACATTACGAACTCTCGAACAAAATCTGATTACACGAGAATTTTACGCCACAGATAAAAGGTTGTATCTCTGAAATTGAATTTAAGCGGCATTTCGCTGCGTTCCGATAAATTTTGTGATAGTTTATCTTCCACTCGAACACGCCATCTTGCAAATTATGGTTAAAGTACTAAATTAAGTTGTACTTTTGCCAAGCTAGGCTATTTAATGCTGATGTATTATTATCCTGCAGCAAAGAAAATTCCCAGATAGCTCCATACTACCAAAAGGTAAATTTTAAATAAATCCAAACTGTTCCTTGAAATCAAGTCCTAATTTTAAAAGTCTGATCGGTTTCCTAGTTTTTCTATGTTTACCTTTTATTAAACATTAATTTATGTAGAATTTTACGATTACATTCTAATCTAAATGAAATATACCATCTATTTAACATTACAAGATATGAGTATCAAAAACCACATTCGGAATATGGAAGGTACTCCGAAATCCCATAATTTGTACATATAACTGCTGGAGCAGTCTACCGGTGGCCGAGAGGGGAGAGAGGGCTACGATCGATAAAATGGGGACGGCGCGTGGTGGGGGCATGACGTCACGAGGGGGGCGCCATGTGCCACTAACGGCGCCTCGTTTGCGGTGGAACCTTTTTGGAGTTTTGTGGATCTGGTTATTTGGAGACAGAATCCTGATGAAATGGATTTTAATGCCCAAAATATTTAAAATTAAGCATTTGTAGTGTATTCATATTTAGGCATCGAGTTAAGGCGACTCCTATTACCATGATAACGGACATCAATGTGCTATGGGCAATGTATTGTTGTGGGCTAGCAATATTAGCACACCACCATTTGCATCACTACTATTTCATCTATTAGCCGGTTTTAATAGTGGCACGTAAGACTAAGTTTTGGTACTCAACGTGTCCTGGGGTAAAACATAAACCAAACCTGGCTCATCATACGATTTCAACACTGCTTCTCCTGTCAGCAAGGATCTATAATAGTCACGACCGTTGTCATCGAGGATTTCCTTCAAACAATATCGGCTTCAAACCCTCAAGGAATTTAATCTCAAGTAAGAAATGAAAGACAACAAAAGTAGGAACTACAAAAATATTATTCTAAGCTCTCCACTAAGAAGTGTTGAGACAAAAAACTTCTGAGACAAGGCAACAGAAAAGGCATTATTTATTTATAACTACTGAGTCTGCCTCGTCGTTCGAGCTGAATATAGGAGTCCTTATTCTCGTCTATAATAATAGTAGTCTTAGTTACTTCTAACAACATCAGCTATCTGCCGGTGAAAGTCCCGTCAAATTCGTTCAGCTCTTTTGGACACTTCCCGTACCACATAAACTTTCATATGCACTTAGTAAAAAGAACTTCATTTGATATTACAAACAGACACATTAATTTTATTTATTTGTTTAGATTCGATTTCTGTATTTCATTTAGAATGAAACATAAACTAGACACAATACAAGATACTGTTACCTAATACCTCGCAACCCAATAAACGTTACTGAAATATACAGGGAATAGACAGGGCCCCACGTGGTCTAGTCGCACTAAGCTCATCAATTATTTACAACAACGATACCCTGTACATTGCTGGTTCTATTACCCGTCTGCTAGTAAAGTACTCTAGTGAACACGCAATGTACAAAGAAATTGCCTGTTACCACGTGATTTGAGATGTAGTAACAGCGAAATAGGACATTATATCATAGACGTATGGACATTTTGTGGATAAGAGTTTAAATATGAGTATACATAGAATAAAATGATTATATCTGACTAGTAAGACAAAAATATTAGACAATAACGAATAGCTATATTTTTACAATTTCAATAATATAACTCTAATCATAAAACTAATAAACATTTTTAAAGATAAAATTAAAATAAACAGATCCTATACTATTTGAAATATCGATTTCAAGTTAGCATAAAAGTCGAGGTGGCAACCCTATCGCATATCGCGTAGTGACGTGCCGCATCGACCGGCGGGTGGGTCACCGCCGCCACCTTCGCCGCATCGATTGTAGAGAATCGATGCACACAGCTGACGTCGCGACTCGCGCCTTCGACCGCCCACTGTTTGTAATCTGAGTGCATTCCCTACTCGAACCCTTTCTTTTAATCGGAAATCTTTTTAGTGCGTTGAAATAGTTATGTTCTAGACAGTATGCATTGCAAATAACTTCAATGCTTCAAAATATATTTATACACAATTATCTACACTATTTGTAATTGTTTTTTTTATACACGTACCTATAAAAAAAGTATCTTTACTATTAGTGAAATGGATTATTTGACATTTTTATGAGAATAAAACTTTAAAGGTATATAGTTTTATAGTCTTGGACCGAATAGCTACGTCGCATCGATTGGTGAGTGGAGCGCCCCAAATCAATTATACGGAATCGATGTATGCAGTTGGAAGCTGAGGTAAATACCGCACTGTGTAGTAGTTTCATGCTGTTTCTTCATTTTTAATCCGTTTCACGAGAATGTTCTGCTTTTCTGCCTTGCATACACACGGTGAAAAAGTTTAAAATCATAAAGCGAGGACTTTGTTTGATATATAAATGTATTTTCGGAATATGTATACAAACCCTTAAAATATAAGCTCTCTAACTTATTTAAAACAATTATGTGTAATTAGAAATATTTTATTATCGTTTTTAGTAAGATATTTGATGTTTAAATTTTCCTTAAAATTGGTTGCAACACACCTCTTAAACCTGCTGTTAATTTTTAACTTCCTTTGATCAAAGCTTAACAGAGCAGAAGATAAAAACACACTCACTGACCATGTCTAAGTTTCTCAAAGTGAAAAAAAGTCAGAAAAAAAAAAAGGTTATTCCGTCTTGATAAAATTATTTCATATACTATACGAGACGAAGGTTTACAGGCTTGTTATACCATTCTGAGTTACATTGTATAACAAAATTTAAACGTAACATAATAAGACCTGAGATTAATAGGTATTACAAAAGTAAGGTAAAAGTAAGATAAAAGTAAGTAAGGTAAGCTGAAACGTCGCGTCGGGAAAATAAAATAGTAAATACACGCGATAAAATCCGTAAAATAGTTTTATTTCAAGGTATTATAATTTAAATTGGCAGTATCTAATCAAATTCGATTCAAGTTAGCAGTGGTAGTCGACAACCCTAGTACAGCACTAGTGACGTGCCTCATCGACCGGAGGGCGGGCCGCCCCGCATCAATTCCGTAGAATCGATGCGCGCAGCTGACGTCTCCGATGTTTGTAAACTAAACCATGATGCTGGTTTTTGTTAGTGCACACAGTCACTAACCTATACCCTGTCTAATCCAATTTACCCATAGAGTAACTAGCGTACCCATAACGACTCTACTCTTCGTATGGCTCTGCGGTAATTATTCCTCCATTTTTGTTATCTCATGCACCTGTAGTATACGGCAACTACATGGGAAAACAACAATGGCGGGGTCATATAAACCAGAAAAACTTACCGCAGCGCGGGCTAAATATGACATCTCCGTTATAATATCTCTATGAATTTAACGCACTTAGGATAATATTCTTCCTATCTTCCATATTTGTTGCTACATTCTTGTGAGTTTACCTTTTACCAAGGATGGGGCTAACATAACATTAGTCCCAATATATTGGCTATCCATGTAAACTTCTAGCTTATATTCCTTCGCAAACTATCACCTATATCTGTCCAAATAATATTTTTCGGCTATACTATGGCCAGAGATCGGAATAGGTAGACTATCTTTACCTAAACTTCGGGTAATGTAGTAACATAGAGTGGTAATACCTCCTTCAAAATTCCGGAAGAATTATAATGACGTTTTAATCCCGGGAATTAAAAATCATGAATTTCTTATTGTACTTTATTTAAATTTACACATTATTGATTTAAATAATATTATAAGATTTCTAAGGGTTCCATTAAAATTGTGTCAAATTCAAGAATTTGTTACTTTGAAGCTTACTTGTAAGGTTAACGCTAAAACTGTCACATCACTTTTCAAGTTAATAAATTGTTCTTACTATAAATAAAGTCCAATCAATAATTCGTGAGTTTTAAATACCGGGATTCGTTATGATTATTCCGGGATTCTTGATGAGGTAGTATCCACTGTATTTACTTTCTTCCTCAAAGTTTAGGTAAATATAGTCTACCTATTCCGATCTCTGGCTATGACACACTCCCTTATCTAATTAAGTATCTTAAACCTTTTATACAACCTTTTATACAATTGCTTTTACCTCATATATGAGGTAAAAGCAATTGTTTCAAGAAAGTATATTCTCTACATACTCTGTACGTCAGTATTTTATTGTAATACTAGCTGAGGCCGCCAACGCTAATTATATTTCAAAAATTAAAGTAGATATTAAAAGTAACTTATGCTTCTTATAAACTGAGCTCTCTACCAGTTATATTTTTCGTTATAGTATTATATAATTTCATAATATGCATTTATAAAAAAGCGGTTAATTTAACATTAAAAACAGACAATTATTTATTTACTATCGGCCCGTCCTGGCTTCGCAAGGGTTTCCTATGTTACTCAGTGATAATATAGCTTTCTAACGGCAAAATTTACATAAAAAAAAACAAAATATAAATATTGACATACGATACTAAAGTCACTCAATTGTTTTTCCTGTCCGGAACTCTCTCTGCACTTACACTTAAACTTTATCGTATGGTATTAAAGTTCAAATTGACTTTTAAGTATTATTACGTATCTTTTGTATGGGAGTATAGAAAAGTGTTGTTTTTAGACATTTTTAGTTAATTTATCAAATTTTTCTCTCCGTAAGAATTAGCGAAATCGGTTCATCTGACCAATCAACACATTCAGCGATTCATTTTTAGGGTTCCGTACACAAAGGGTAAAACGGGAACCCTATTACTGAGACTTCGCTGTCCGTCCGTCCGTCTGTCACCAGGCTGTATCTCATGAACTGTAATAGTTAGAGAGTTGAAATTTTGACAGATGATGTATTTCTGTTGCCGCTATAACAACAAATACTAAAGAACAGAATAAAATAAATATTTAAGGGGGCTCCTATACAACAAACGTGATTTTTTTGCCGTTTTTATTGATAATGGTACGGAACCCTTCGTGCGCGAGTCCAGCTCGCACTTGGCCGGTTTTTTATATTATAGATGTGTATAGATTCACATCGACATTGTCAAACATTTGTAACGATAAACGCCAATGGATTAAACGGAATGGAATTTCTTACATTTCTGCGTTCCTTCTGTAAGGGTGAACTATTTCTGAGCAAGATATACTGCACTGAATATATACGACCTGTCGGGTAGTACAAAGACCTTTGTCGCTACTCAATGGCCGATAATGTACAGGGGGTGTGAAGTGACTCACGCGGTAACTAGACTATACAACCCACCCTATATTCCAAACACCCTACACCCTAAAGTTGATACGAATAATATTAGTTCGCGAAGTAACGCTACCAACAAAATTGTATTCCGTTAATAAAAAAAATATGGGTACATTGCTGTATACACACATTACACTGACAGAACATTCAACACTAGCTCGACACTAATTAAATCTTATACCTTTTAATTTTATTAATTATGTAAAGGAAGAAGAATAAATAGTCATAATAAGTAGCCTCGGTGGCAAGAACGCCTGCCTTGAACGTAAGGGCTGCAAGTTCAAATCCTGGGCCCGCACCTCTGAGATAATTTTCATGTGCGAATGTCATTTTCAACAATGATTACCACTTGCTGAACGTTCACCAACCCGCACTGGGCCAGCGTGGTGGACTATGTCCCAAATCTCCCTCGTATTGAGGGGGAACGTGCCCGGTATAATGTCAATAGGCTCGCCTCCTATTACATTGGGACCAAAATACATCAGCGAAGTGTGGGCGCACTGCCGTGCACCTCTGCCTTCGGGGAATACAGGCGTGATTATGATGTATAATAAGTAAACCCTTAAAGATAGAATAAATCAGAACCTTCAAGGACCTGTTTTATCAATCACCTTCTATTTTAAAGCGATCAACTTGTTTCTGGCAGATTCATGACACGATGTGGAATTCGAAGCACGCTGTCTTCTTTTAAATTACTGTCATATGTTCATTCTAATAGGAATAATGTAGGAAACAAAATCATAACAATAACCAGCTCCCTTCTCACCACTATTCTTGCAGTAATGTTTTAATATTACCTTCAGTTTTGACAGAAAATATTAAAACAAATAGTGCTATGAGAGGTGGTGACAAAACCCCCTGTTGTCGTGTCCTCGCCACTACGTTGACATTGGCAGAATCACATTGAGCCTGACTCAATGGAAAGAGGCCATTAAAAAAAAAAAAACCCCTGTTCGAGTAACGTGACATATTGTATTTTATAACACTGCTTATGAACAATTGAAAATAAAAGCTCCCTTGATTTGTGATACAAATCAAGGGAACAAAGGACTTTCGTTGAGGCAATAAAATGCTCCCTGGCATTTAATGCTCTGCTCACACCAAGCAAATGCTAACAACAACATGAGCTGCTTTTGCGATATGGAATAATACCTCAGTTCACTTGATATGCAAAAACATTACACTACCAATTTAAATATCACAAACGTGCATCACATACCTGCTAGCCTCAACGCCGACATCCTCTGAAACTCCGGTTCCTGCAGCCATTTCCACATCCTCCTGAACGTTTCCCTCCCTGACTTGAGCTTGGACCAAGGCTTTGGGTTTCTAAGGAGATCACTGAGCGTGCCCTGTGACCTGCATAACACCCTCTGAGCAAATATCGCCTGCGGTATCGAGTACCTCTTTAATTCCCCGCTTATCCTCTGCGCTAACTCCTTCGTATTTATCTCTTCCGTGTCGTTCTGTGTCTGCTGCTGCTGCGCTTGCTGCTCCTCCCTTGCCAATAACGCAGCGTTAAGATCCAACCCGGGGCTTGGTAATGGCGGCGTGGGTGATCGTCTCTCGAAGGAATTCGGCGACACACTCCTCCGACTGTAGGCGGACTGTGGCGACAACGGCTCATTGTATGGAGCCGGTGACAAGGATGCGTAGGACTGCTGATGCTGAATGACAGTAAACGTGCCCCCGGCATGGTACGCAAACTTGTCAGAGACAGTGCTGATCGGGGGCAGGGGTAGGAGAGGGGTCAGCGTTGCGTACGACGCTGGTTCGAGCCCCGGCGGAGTCAGGCGGCCGTTGACTGCGGATAGAGGATGGAAAGCTGCATCGCCATCGGGCAGGAGGTCGGCTGGCGACAGTCTTGGTGGTGACACGTTACTCGGGGCGACTATTACCGTGAGTGGAGCGCGGTCGCGCGCTCTTATCTCGTCCATGGCGCGCGGCCGGCGGCAGCGGGGTCGCGCGGGCGACTGAAGCACGCCTGCGCGACGCACCCTACCTTCTCCTCGCCCCGCATCCTGCAAACACCCCTATTACTTCACCCTCGTTACAAATAACCTATCTCTTTATCCTATTTAACAAAATTGCACCTTATTCTTGGAGCATAGAGTTTATAGTAGATTGGTTTTAGAATCTTAGTCGGGCTAGCTGTCGTGAGGTATACACAATGCACCCTTCACCTACCCTGGGGCGTTGTGCGAGCAGTCTTTTGTAACTATACCAAATGTTTAATGTCCATTACGGTGTCTACCTGCTCTGAGTTGATAGATCTAAAATCTAACGGGCAATGGATATCCTTCGCTATGGTTTGGTCGGGTTTGTGGGGTTACTTTGGTAGCAGCGTTGCCCTCGTTCAAGCGTTGCTGTCACTTGGCTGCTTGCTACCCAAGCTTACCTCGTGGAACTTCGAAGAGGGAAATAATTAACAGTTCAATGCTTTATATTAAATATACGTAAATTAAAGAAAAAAAAATAACAACAAAAGATCTTACACTTTTCTAACTTTTATAGCCCCGTAGATAAAGTCCTATTAGAATAAAACGATGAATGCATATAATTGCCTCGACTCAATAAACAGATTGTTAGGTACGTATTTGCTTAGCTAATATCTACCTAGGTAAATAGAAATAATGCTTGTCGTTACACTCAATCATAATGCCTAATTCAGTCCTAAAATTTACTTGCGATCATCATGCCTTTTGTAAATTTGTTTTTATACCACCAAGGATGGAAGCTCCTTCTTTGGTACCATAACTCGTTAGGTTAAAATATTACACATTTTTTTATTCTCGCTACAACAGAAAAACATGTGTATTTAAGTCGGTGTGGTAGACGGGAGCTGACACAGACGCACGCACGGGCGGGTGCTCTGAATGACCCGGCTCGACACCTGGCTCGTAACAAAGGGCTTTCTGGGGTGCAATACCGTATTTATAACTATCGATATCGATAAAATAATATCACTGCCCTACATACCTATCATATTACGGACATTCTAGCTCCCTTATAAACACCTGTCTTGCTGCAATGTTTTCGACAGTTTATGCGGTACAAAATCTGTTAAAAATTAAAACAACAGTGTGGAGCGCCTCTGACCTATATACCTATCAAAATACGGACATTCTATTGTGTCAAATTATGTATGATTACATTACTATTTCAAGTATAATTTTACAGAAAATAAGGGAATAACCTTATACAGTGTCATTAGATACAATGTTTTTTCATATGGAAATACAGTCTAATAAATTATATTAGTAGTCCAAAAATTTATTTTAATATTAACAAAATACTAATCGACTGCTATTTCGCTAAAATATTATTAAATATTGAAGCAATATAAAGTCTATAATAAAAATCAATCGATTAAATAAAAACAATCAAAAATCTCCCGTATAAATTTACAGCTATATCAGAATGATTACCAAATATGACTAAATATCAGAGAGAGAGAGAGAGAGAGAGAGAGAGAGAGAGAGAGAGAGAGAGAGAGAGAGAGAGATGGAGATAACTTTTGTGATAAGGATACTCATTGTAACATTTAACTTTTTTATCATAATATGTAGCTATAGAGCAACATAGAGCTATCTATCTATCTAAATATATCAGAATCAGGAGCAGATTTTCTTATTCAACTATACAAAAAGTAATAATAGTATCTCTACCAACCATTCTGAATGCATTTCCTATGGAGAAGAATAGGCAAGAAACTCCATGGTTGCACTTTTCCAATAAGGATTAAAAAATATATGTTTTTAATTAACAATTATACAATGTATCGATATAACATGTCGCAGCCCTATTCACAATAGCAACCTCACCGCCCCTATGCCACGTCCTGCCTACACCAGAGAACCGCGTTACGTAACCTTCCACGCAACCGTACCTACTAATACCGACAGGATGTGTTTATCTCTAATGCGTTTTGCTAAAGAGCTAACTACTTACGCTATACACAAGCTGTATCAGGAGTTCGAAATATTTAGGTACGAATAATATCTTAGGTACTTTGAGACGACTGTTTGGTGTAGTAGTTTGGGTGTAGACCGCTCGGCTCACTAAACCGCGTGGTTGCAAGTCCGATCCCCGCCAGTGGCAAATTTCGGAAATAGACTTTACTGAATTTTCCCTGGTCTGGGTGTTAACGGAATCGCCCCCAGTCCATTGTGTGTTACCCATGGTACAAGCTTTACTTAGTTTGGGATCATAATTAGAGGGGTGAAAGGCTATTTGTCTTAAGCGATATTTTTTTTAATTCACAGGAGAACATACTCATTCGGCGCAGAAAATTTCGCTGATTCCAAATATATCCTCCTCCTCGCGTCGTGCTCCTCATTACTGAGGGTCGTGATTCCCCCATGGAATTATTTTCTCCTTGACTGTCTTACGCCACCTGTGCCTATCTTTGGCGACGTGGAGAGCTTCGTGGAGATTAGTGTCCAGAGATTTGCGGATTTGGTCAGACCATCGAATGGGACTTCGACCTCTGGAACGTTTTCCATCGATTTTTCCGGTGACCATTAGTTGCTCGAGGTTGTGACCATCTTTCCTGGCGACGTGACCGAAAAACTCAAGTATCCTACGGAGACAGATGGTAGATAGTCCAAATATATATATAACTCAATATCGGCTAAAAGTGTCTAAGCGACAAAGAGTCTAATAGCCTTTCATCCCTCGATATGATAAGTATGTGTTATCTGGCGATATTTATTTGTATATTATTTATTTACTTATATGGTAGCTAATATCTAGATACTTACAACAAACTATACCTAACTATCATAGTTTCTGAGTATTTTTGTAAACTACATATATAAGGGGCGACTACTAATATACAAAAATAGAACTTGAAAGTTTAGCATAGAACTCAAAATAACACAAGGTTTTAAAAGCGGCGTCGATTCTTTTTCCTAAAAAATCATGTTTGAATTTCGAGTAAATTTTTACACCGTTCAGTTATTTACCAGATTTCCATGCAAACGATAAAGTATTATTTCGGACTTATGATACAATCTGCATATATATTAGTGATGTATACTATTTGTCTTGATCTCAGTTTTGTGCGAGACTCTCGCAACGTTCTTACAGGCAGTTCCATTAGGTGGGACAGCTTTTCATAGCATCTTCCCAAGATTTCTTGGCTTGCCATTGTGTCTAACTTAAGATACTTTCCGATTCGTGACTTGTCTATATTTAGGCATGTAGCTAGAGTTTGCTACCGTTGAACCTGATAGCTGTTGTAGAGTTAGAATCAGTTAATTACATCTCATACTTAGTTAGCTACATTCGTCTCAAAAAGACGAAGAGGAATCAGGTCGTAGGTCCTACTACGCCTGGCTTCTGTAGCAGTTCGTAGCACATCGTAACCAAACGTCGAAACAGAGTTATGATCTGTAGTACGATCAAACGAGGTTAAGAAATTTAAATAAATTGAGCCTTTCTATCTTCCACATAAACATGTAAATTGCGCACAAGTCATGTTATTCATAAGATGTAGAGAATTACATGTATATCATAGAACCATTTAGTAGTAGTTACGATACTAACCGCCCGTTTAGGAAAGTGGTCCCTAGTATATTTTGGTATAAACGAAAAAAGGCTAGCTTAAATTTTTTTCATCAAAAAATATTAAAACAAATATTCAAAATAATTCACTAAATTATTATTATACCGAAATAACCAGTTTTAATCTTTCTATTGTAACGTACGTAAGTATCTACTTATTCGAAAAAAATAATAAATTACCCAAAAAAACTCAACGCGTGTCTAAAAACTAATGTTCATTTTAACCCCTAGTTGCATTACCCTATTTCATTTGCATAACACGCGCTTTTTATCGGACGACAGCTGCGCGCGCAGCCGCCATGTTCGTGACGTCACGGTATCGATTCCCGCTCGAAAATCGATGGTATCGAGCGCACACCTGTGCGGCGCGTGCCCCGCACTATCTATCTTCCGGGAGCATTGACCTTTTTCGCTTTCTTTGGGTACATAATAAAAACTTTATGGGCAAAAAGATTTTTCTTTATATTTTCTTATTTTTGAAGAAGTCTTCTAGTAGAAGTAATATTACAAGAACTTTGAACGATAGATAAAATATAATGGGGTAGTAGGCTTGAGAAATAAGATTTATCTTTTACAACTGTCAAATTTGTGGAGAAAATGACGTCACACCGAGCCATGTCTGGACATGTTTTGACACTCTTTTTGTACTGGTACAAAAAGGTCGAAGTGACGTCATTGTCTTGACAAATCTGACAGCTGAAAGAGATAAAACTTATGTGTACATGGTCATGCTAAGCCAACTGGTTCTCTGATAGCTAAGTTGTCAGAATATTAAGCGCACGGGCATACTGCGGCGAGAACACGCGCGCTGCAAAAGAATACCAAATACTTGCCAATACCAAAATGAACTATATTAATACATAGAAAAAGCTTATTCTTCAACGGCATGTCATTGCCAGCAAGAGCCGTGGTTGCGTAGCTTTTACCACAGTAATTAAATATTTGTGTATATTAACACAGAATCCGTTTTATATTGGCAAAAAAATCAACGAGTCTTAAGACGCCTCGCGCCCGTGACTTTAGTCAGTCTTTTGACTGCTAATGACCATGATGACCATCCTACAAATAAACACAACATGACGCCTGTATTCTCCGAAGGGGTGGACAGAGGTGTGCTGCAGTACACGCACTCTTCACTCCTATATTTTGCTCCTAATGAAATGAAGAGCGCTAGCCTATTGCCATTATACCGAGCTTATTCCTCCTCTATACTAGGAAGATTTGGGCTACAGTCCACCACACTGGCTCAGTGTAGGTTATTGAACTTCACACGTCTTTCTATAGTCAGATTTCCTCACGACTTGTTCGTTCACCATTCATGAAGTGGTAAACATTATTAAAAATGTAATTTGCACATTAAATTCGAAAATCCCGAAAGTGCGGGCCCGGGATTTTAACATGCTCCCCTTGCATTCAAGGCGGGCGTTCTACCCACTAAGCTCCTACTGCTATTTCTAAATGGAGACTTATTTTTATATTTTTTTGTAAAGAAAAAGTTATGGAAACCGTAATAATTCTAAATTTCCTTGGCCATGGTTACCCTTTAATAAACCCTTACATTACCTTGAGGATATTAAAAACTTGATTTTGTCTGGCTTCGTGGTCACCGGGAAGTAGGGAGGGGAGGGGTCTACCTACCGATTCCTACAACAAAGTTACGAGGCATTGTTCTTGAATGTTACCCTTTTTAACCGACACGCGACGTAAATAATTGTATTCTGAGTTTGACCTCTTTCACTGTTACTGTCCCATCAAAAATACAAAAGGGCAATTCTCCATTATCGACATCATCTGTAATACAACATGAGTCGAAAAAAAACCGGTCAAGTGCGAGCCGGACTCGCGCACCGAGGCTTCCGTACCTAAACTGTGAAAGCATTACTCTAACGAAAAGATAAACTGGATAGAGAGACAAACTGAACTCTGCCGTTGCTATACTGGTGTCCCCATACAAAGTAACTAAAAAATAAGTTTGTAATCGCAAAAAAAAACTATTTCTAACAATAAATTAACAGTTTTCGGATTTTTTCCTTTACTTGTGCTATAAGACCTCGCTTCTTACTCCTCTGGTAAAACTGTAAAGGCCAACTCACGGCCAACAGCGTAGTCCATTAAAAAAAAATCCTCGGTTCTTGCCAAATTTCATGATTCTAGTTCAACGGGAAGTACCCTATAGGTTTTGGATTTCCGTGCAAATATACTGAACAACAAAATGCAACATACACCGCCGGTGCCGTACCTTTTGATTGCATTAACCTAGAAGTTTGAATTTTTTAGGGCACCAAGGGATCGCAGCCTGTTCGACCAAAGCATCCCCTGGGCAAACCAAGTCAAATATCTAGGTGTCACTCTTGACAGATCCCTTACTTTCGGTCCCCACATTAAAAGGGTGAGCAGCCGAGCCGCTTTTGTGCTCGGCCGCCTCCACTATTTGATCTGCAAGCGGAGTAAAATGTCCCTTAGAAATAAGGTGACACTTTATAAAACTTGCATCCTTCCCATCATGTCCTATGCCAGTGTGGTTTTCGCTCACGCGGCGAAGACCCACATCAACCGCCTGCAAGTATTGCAGTCCCGGTTTCTCCGTAGAGCCGTAGGAGCCCCGTGGTTCATTCGTAACGTAGATTTACATTCCGATCTTGGCCTCGTCTCCATTCGAAAACATTTCAAAATAGCGTCCGAACGCTATTTTAAAAAAGCCGCGTCGCACTCAAACTCTCTAATTGTCGCCGCCGGCAATTATGAGCCAAACCCCGCGCACACAACAGCACAACGCCGCCGTCCGCGGCATGTGTTGATAGATCCTCCTGACACGATCACCGCCCTCCTCGACCCGGGCGTCGAGAGGGCCCCCAACACACCTACACCAGCCTCAAACAGACACCGACCTCGCCGGCGAGGTCGAGGAACCCCCTCTTCTGCTCGTAGGTGCATCTTTGCACCTAGGAGCGTAGTCATTACCTCTCCCCTCACGGCAACTGCCCAAGCCGAGGTCGTGCCCCATGTGGCGCCCTTGAGCTAGTTGCCCTCCTCTTCCGCCCTTAAGGCTTTGGCTGGAGTCGCACTCTGCACTCGCCACTCCTCCGGTGAAGCTGTAAAGGCCAACTCACGGCCAACAGCGTAGTCCATTCAAAAAAAAAAAAAAAAAGGATCGCAGACTTAAGTGTCTGTTATAAATTTCAACTTGATACCTTCACGTGTTTCTGAGAAAAAGGGTCTTGACAGACAGACGGGCATCAAGTGACCTATATGGGTTCCGTTTTGTCTTTTTTAGGTACGGAACACTAAAAATACGACCGATTTGTCATTTTTTTTTCAACATAATATGTCGAATTAGAGATGATATCTACCAATCATGTGAGAATTGGGTCCCATAACAGTAACATAAAGAAGATTTTCTGTTTTTTTTTGTTGGTTAATTAATTTTAATTGAGACGAACAAAGTATTATAACATGACGACGACGGGTTGGTCAAGCGTTTCAAGCGCTTGATTAGGCCGCTTGATTCACTGCACCATGTAGTTTATGGTTCAACCCCCTTCAACAGCAAATTTCGGAATTTGCCCTTGTCTGCGTGTAACTGGGATCACCCCCAGTCTACTGTGTGGTATCCTTAGTACAAGCATTGCTTAGTTTGGGATCATACGATGAGACTGTGTTGTCTGGCGATTTTTGATTTTTATTTAACTACTTATTATTTCGTTTAGTATAAAATGTTGATCTTAATACCTGCTTACAGGACAGACGTTAGGGTTTACCTCATACCTGTACCTCACCATAATAATCAATAATTTATCGATGATAGGTAAGCATAGACACAACCATGGGCTATGTCTTTATCTAAACAAATCGGCCATTTTGAATAACAGCCAAATAAATACATCGTAAACGTATTGTATAAAATCTTACCGAATCAATAATACAATCGTTTCTATCCATTTCCATCGACAAATTACAGCCGTCTATAGATATTTTAAGTTTCTTCTCATTAATTATTACGTTTAATACCAAATCCGACATTGTGGCGACCTAAAAATATCGAACAATTATATTGAAAACGATTGAAAATCATACCCTCCGTGACCTGTCGTCATGGCAACGCTGCGGCGGACGACCCCAGTTGAAGACACACACGAAAAAAATATCTTCCACTCTTTCTACACTACCAATTCCCCCCGTAAGAGTGAGGGAGATGACGGTACGTATCGAGTTGCGCTTCAGCGAAAGTAGCTGTTGTCAAAATCGATATCGCACAAGGCTAGGCGTCGATTATCTGTTCTTTATTTGAAATTTCCATAATGTTCTTACCCTGAATTCGCATCAAGTGATTTGAAACCTTATGCAATACAGCCTAAAGTCGGTTTCTGTAGTTGTTAAGATTGGAGTTAAAGCTTATTTTACTTATGGGTAGTTTGAGGGAACTTTGTACGACCATTGACTATTGATTTTTGCGATCCCGTCCTCCGATGATTGCGGAGAAATTCGATTTATTGGATTACTTTTAAAGTTGCGTTCCTTATTTGAATAATTCCATAAATTTCTTTTCATATCAATCTCTTTGTTATGTACCTAAGTAGCTGCATACGAATTGACTTATTTAAATCAATAGCTACCTACTTACTCACCGCTTGTTTTCTCTGTAGGGGTAGGCAGTTGCACTCATATTTCACCTATGTTGGTCTTAATACTAATATAATAAAGGCTTTTTTGTCTTAACCTAGTAGTAATATTACGTGATTAATTTGAGTTATAAGTAATTGAACCACTATTTTCTGTGGGTTGGTGAACTTCACACGTCTTTTTATAGACTTGCAGGTTTTCGACGATGTTTATCTTCACCGTTCAATAGGTGATAATCACAATAACGTCTTCGTAATATTAATAGAAATTTGCTACTTATCTACTTAATTTAATAGACGATGGAGTAACTTCGCTGCAACGAATAGCAAAGCGGATTAATAAGTAGGTACTTATCAACAAAGGTAACGTTTTTAATTAAGTTATTAGATACTTAGATACCTAATAAGTCCTTGTGAGGTTATGTAGAATATATGAGCGGTCTTTGCGCATTGAAATGTCACTATATTTTTAATCAAGTTTTTTTTAATCATCCGCCATAATAATTTATATTGAGTATTTATTGAATTTGCTCTTGCTAATAATTACTTGACACTTGCTGAAATACACTTGCTAATTGCAGGTGGAGCCATCTCTTGTATTATTCCATTAGAAGTCATTTGATTCATTTCGTAATAAATAAGCGTGTACCTCTACCAAATTTCAGCTCAATCGGTTAAAGATAACTGATTTAAAATTCAGTTGCAAGATTCCACCCGGACATACATACGTTGCAAGCTAATATATAGCTTGTAAAAACATGCGGATCGAATTGAGAACCTCCTCCTTTTTGAAGTTAAAAAGTCGGTTAAACTAGAAAAAAAAGACTTCCACTCCGATCTCATTCATATCACCATTTATAGTCCATCCATCTTTTTTTGGACCTTCCTCTCGCTCTGTATCCGTCCACATTTATACTCATCACTCTTTTAGTCACATGATTCTCATCTCTTCTCATAACATGTCCAAACCAATCTAATCTCCTACTTATTACTTTTTCTGTTATGGGCGCCACTTTTATACTACCTCTGATATACACATTCCTCACCTTAGCCATTCGCGTCACTCCACACATCCTTATCAACATTCGCATCTCGGCAGAGTGGAGACGTTACTCTTCACGCACTTTATACCTACATATTTGGAATCAGCATTTTTTTCTGTGTCGAATAACTCTCCTGTAAAGTTAAGAAATGTCACTTAAGTCAAACAGCCTTTCACCCCTCGAATATAGCGTGTTGGGGTAAAGTATAAAATAAAACTCAACTCTTGTTTGTTTGTTTGTATTGCATCAACTGTAACACTTTCAGTTTTCATCGATATTGAGCAAAGTTTACCTACATTATTATAACTGCTCACGGCGCGGTACGGAATCGTTTATTTTATTAAATAATTAACATTTACAAACGAAATAATCCATAAACAAAAAACATACCTAATTGAAAAAGATTCCGCCCGCGCTTACCTTGCAGCGACGGCGTATTACTCCCGAAATTTATAGAAATTCATATTATTATTTACAACGACATTTTGCTGTACAAAAGTGTTCTACAATGCCATTGTAATTGGATTGTAACTTGCTATAAATTTGGAAAGTTATAGTACTATAAAACAACCATAGTTTTATAAACGATTCTTTACCGCACGAAGCATAACAACGTATGCTATGTCATAATGCTCTGACCACCTCCATGACAATACACACGGGACACTCCAGTGCCGACCCATATTTTGTTTTAAGCTTTAAGCACCAATTTTCTTTATAACAAGTCGTTCGAAATAATTAAACGACTAAAATTCTATAAATATCTTACTATATAGGTTAAAAATACATGTTATAACATTTTTACAAGTCTATCTTTAGTTTATCGCGTGGATTGAACGATCTATTCCTTGTTTTTCGCAATTCAATTGTTATTTTGTTAAATATAGTTAACCCTTAGAATAGTTCGCTCCGCCCAAGAGCATGTATTTTAATAAAAAATAAAGAATAGTTGTAAAAAACTTATCGTGAAAATATTATGAAGGCGCGGAGGATATCGTGACGAACATAACTTATAAACGTAACTCTAATGTTAATTATATAAATTATAATATATATATATATATAAATATATAAGTACACTCCGTAACATATTTACATATAATGTTCATGGATAAAATGATAGTAGATTATTATTAAAAGTAAAAATTAATTAATAAATTCGCTAAAACAGTTAATAATAATTGCACATCATGATAAACTAAGGAAATTCGTAACTAGGAGTATTTTTTTCTATTGGTTAATTAGCCTTACAAATATTTTCATCTCTATTTACGTATTATGTATTCAATCTCTGAAATCCACGAAACTTATAAGACGGATCTTCGTTTCATATAGGTGAGTAACATAAGAAAAAATATTATTTAAGATTATAGAATAGATAAAGAGGGGTTCGAAATTTCTTTTATATCAAAAAGCCATGCGAGAATTAAATCGTGTCTACCTCGTAAAATAAAGCGTGGCTAATCCGAGTCGCGTAGATTATGAGTATACATGCCAGTAAACTATATAAGTAGGTACATAAATGGGTACAATGTTGGTAATTACTAAAATTATATAATATTATAGAAGTAGTTTTTAATATTTCAGCGAAACTACGCGTAGAAGCGTTACTTAATGGTACAATAATTATTACAAGAGGGTTACAATGTATATCTCTGGATTCGAAAACAATTTCCAGACCGCTGGGTGTTCAGTTACTTACAAATTTTCACCTAAAATATAAAACAACATGGTAATAATAAACTTAGACATAGATGTGCTCAGAAAAATTGGGATTTTTTTATGGATTTTTCCAAACATTGGGCCTAATTTCATAACATAGATTATCATTTAGGGATACAAGAAAAACTTTTGGGAGTACATACAAGCCTTTGCAGAAATGAATTCTAATAATGAAGATAATTATTTAAAGTCCAGGCATTGAAAATAATGTTTATTATTTATTTCTAGTTAGCACGTTGTATAGAACGCATCATAAATATAATACAATATTGTTGTATCTAAGGCACATAATGTTTAGGCTTTCAATTATTACTCCATATCGTATAAATGGTGCTAATAAATGAAATAAAAAACAACATACGTCGCGACCAATACAATATCTCTTATTTTTCTCTAATACAAAACCTTTGTATTAGTCACAAACCTGTAAATTACTGCAAAGCTATCAAAAGAAATCTACCTTCACTAAGTAATTATGCTGACAAAATAATTACACCACTCAGCTTACATAGCCGTCACCATTATTTTTATACATTAACAACAAATGCATTTCGTGCAACGCCATGTTCCTGTCTGTCATTTTTACTTTACATTTTTTTTCAGCACTCTTTGTGCCTTGCCAATCATACAAAAACAACTATTTCAATATAAGACACGTTCAGATCGAACAATTGAATCACAGTCTAGAATTTTCGGCACCAATGAGCATTTAAATTCGTCACCAACATTAATATCGCCTTACCACATTACAAGGTTACCTCGTGCAGCTCCATCACTGCCACTTTATCAGCAGTAGTAGTTCAATACTACTTTGTATTATGACAAATAATTTAAGAAAAGAAACTGTTCGAATCAATTGAATTAAAAAGTAAAAAGAAACTGCCTAAATGGATGAGGGCCATTTAAGTCTTACACATATTGACAAAGATTATCGGACGTACTTTGACGTCAAAGTCACACACAAAATTCGAATGTTAGGAAACATGTCGACTGACTTGTCTAACTTGACTTTTCTGACTTGACTTTTCAAAAACTGGCAAATGTTAGAAAAAGCTTCCCTCTTTGATTTAATAACTCGTAGATTGCAATATTGGAATAATACTGTTGAAAACGTGGACATGAGGAGCCTGATTTCGATGACGAAACTGGTTTTCTGTAATCAACAAGCCTTAAGTGACACTATTTCCTAACTGGTTTTTTTTATAGACTAATAATGTTTTCTATAGCTAGCAATTGACTAATTCCCGCTCTCTGCCTAGTTGAACTATACGCTGTACGTCTAATATAGTACTTTTTTCGTTTTGAAATAGCTATTTTTTATTGTACCAAACTGCATTACTAAATTTATCATTTTACACATAGAACCCAGTCTGTCCAGCCGTTTGTCTATAGAAAAAATATTGCGAACTGTTTTATATATTATTTTATGTGTTGGTTCGAACTAACTTCTGTACCAATCTCTAGCTGTCCTAAAGCTGATTTTTATATATTATTTTTTTATAATTACACTTTTACTTATTGCTTTTCGTTTATTGCTACGTTTTCTTCTATCACTATAATCTAAATTTAATAAAGAATAATGTAACGAGGCTTTAATTTAGGTAACTTTTAACAGAAGCCAGATATTTCGAAAATTAAGAACAGTGTGAAAACAGCGCCATAAGCTTATCTGTTTCGGTGGTTAAACTGGAACTAAAAAGATGCTGTTATAAAAATGCAGCTTTTTTTATTA
The DNA here is from genome assembly GCA_914767695.1 of Ptilodon capucinus. NCBI lineage: Eukaryota > Metazoa > Arthropoda > Insecta > Lepidoptera > Notodontidae > Ptilodon > Ptilodon capucinus. The sequence continues at coordinate 7,945,175 of OU611831.1, forward strand.
TTGTTGACTATAGCGACAGTTTCACTGAAATAAATAAGATTATAGCGTTATTTGTATCCATACGACAGTGACGTGAAAATTTCAGCTAAACGTAAAAGAATCTGTGCCTTCTTTGTTATTAGTCGAATTTGTCACATATCTTAACGTCATTATTCTGCTACAACTAAATCATACCACGCTTATTAAATCTAAATCTATTAAAAACGTGTATATATATTTGGATTTCGTTAAATGTAATTTGGCCACAATTTTAGTTCCACGCCCCTTACTAATAAACGTAAGGGGTAATTCATGATTGTAAATATTTTTATTATATTTTAAGTAACATTAAATTTACAATGTAACTCTAATGACTAGCTTTCCTCGTATGGCCACTGTTTGCAATAATATGACTGACAAATCGAAAAACCACTACTAAGGTTTTAGGATATAGGATTAAGTAAAGTTTTTTTTGAGATTCATTTTGTAGCGAAAAGCTATTATTTTTGACACAAAATAAAACACTTAGGTTAAATAGATTATTGAATCGTACGTAAAGGTATGAGCGGATGGATTGATCAATGGAACACTACAATTTACGAATTCCTATTATGTTAGTTATTTTACGTTTTTATGAAAGGCACCTATAACATGTCCCTCAATCAGGGTCGATCTACTATTGATTTATTGTGTCTTTCGATACGATAACATTACATCTGAATCATCATCTTATTATTTGAGATCAACGTAGAAAATAACAGTTCGTATTTTAAAGATGTTTGTTATAAGATAAGAAGCAAGTACACCCCGTTTTCATAAATATTTCGAATCGAAAGTACAACAAATCAGCTACTATAGGCTACTAATTATACAACTAAACTAATCTCTTAAGCAAGGCTCGTCTTTCTTAAATATTCGTTCAATAAATAAAAAAAAAAAATTTTTAAACCTAACCGTACCTTACAATCTATTTAATTTTTCATTTCCATTAAATCAAAACACACAACAACGAAACAAAAAACAACTTATAATATCACACTTACGTCGATCAAAAACGTTGTTTTTACGCTATTGGAAGCATAATCATTCGCTTTATCTGTCTCACAGCTCAGCAAAGAATAATTTATAAGCTGCACTTTTATTTAACATTTTATTTTCACTAAATTACTGGAAGGCTTGATCATATCATACTTGTTTTTTTTTTATATTCTATAAAAATATTAGAATATACTAATATGTTGTTTTTATTTCGTAGCTTTTACTTTTTACATAATTATCGTTGGAGTATTGTATTTTGTTACCGCCTTACATGGTAATAAATGAAAGCCGTGTCGACCGTTTGTATCTACCTGTCAGTGTAATACCAACCTCAGAAAATAGATGTCGCTTTGACACGAAAATTGCTTCCGTGCCGCCGCGACGAGGACACACCGCGCAGATAAAAACGAGCAACACAAAATTGTTAAATCTAAATTTCAACTACAACCTCATTCTTTTTTAACTTTTTTAAATATTTACACTACACTCACGTGACGTCTGCAACTCTAAAAAAATCCGAGAGAACTAAACAGTCCGATGGCTGACGGGACGCCAGTGCGGTAATGGCGCTGGCGTCCACCGAAGCACTGTTGACGCGGTCGGTCCGACGGATCCGACCGATCCGTCAGGTTCGACCGACGCGTGCGTTGCGTATGCGTGGGATCACGGGGAGCGCAAGTCTGGCGCCGGCTTATCGGGCGCGATATCGTCGGAGGTGTCCACGCCCACATTTGGGCCCACGGCCGACCCGGTCGTGTCCATAGCGGTTGCCTCTGATGTTATCACACTGGACTGGAAAAACCGTTCTGCGGACAAAGTTATACAATTCATTATTGTTGCAGGGTCGTTATCATTTTCATAGACAAACAAAAAGAGTATTTCTCACTGTCTAGAAGGATTGTAGTACTTAACTTTTTTTTTAATATTAGATTATTTTCCGCACGGGATCTAATAAAACATATCGAGGGGGGAAAGGCTATTTAAGCCAACTCTCATAATTCCCTCTACCTTGAATCATCTAGTGTTCACAGTGACTTCTTCGAGATTCTTTGCTATGGTTGTCACCTTATTTGAATCTTCGAACATGTCAGAAAGTAATATTAGTTAGCTATTGCTTCTGACATTAAAAGCGCAAGAGTTAATTTGTTTGCTCCTTGCGTTCCTACTTGTACTACTTGCTTCGGATATTAGCGATGCAAGCATTAGCTCACTAAAGCTTGCTTTGCATTTTCAGCGTAATCATTAGCTACTCTATGCATGTCTTGCTAACTGATGCTTGCATCTGCAATGGACGCATTAGCTATCGAATATTCTCTTCTGCCAAAGTCCGATTGAGGGTATAAGTGAGCTTAAAATTATCATGCGAGATGTATTTTGTATTGCTGATTAATTTTGTGTTTTGAGAATGTATCGCATCATTAACTTTATATTGTATAATTGTTAATTAAGAAAAACACACAAAAATGTAAATCCTTATTGGAAAAAAGCAACCATGGAGTTTCTTGCCCATTCTTCTCCATAGGAAATGCATTCCGAATGGGTGCTAGAGATACTATTAATATTATTATTTTTTTTACTGACGATTCATAAGTGCCTGTATTGGTTTACATGAATAAAAAAAATCTGATTCTGATTCTGATGAGCTTACCATCATCCAGCAACACGACATGGTCGGGACCATGCGGCGCTGTCATAATGTTGAACTCCTCCTCCAGAGTAGGAAATGGCGCATTCCATCTGCAATACGTCACGCTGTGTAAAATACAATTAAATAAATAAATGACATAATAATTTAACGACGAACATTGTGCTGATGTATCACACCTTTAAAAGTATAGAGATCTAACTCAAAAATAATGTTGTTGAAAAATGGTCGTTAGAACGACCCTTTAAGATTTATAGTCTAAATCCTAAAATTTCATAGGGGTCTCTATACTTTGAAAGGTGCGATAATACGTCTTTACTCCCCAAAGTTACGACACAGGTGCACCACAGTGCACCCACGCTTCGATGACGTATTTTGATCCCAATGTAATAGAGGTAAGCCTATTACCATTATACCGGGCCCATTCTTCCTCAATACGATGGTAATTCGAGCTATCTGGCCTAGTGTGGATTGGTGAAATTCACCCGCCTTTCTTTAGACGTACAGGTTTTCTCCCGATGTTTGTTTTCACAGTTAGTATTAGAAATTACAATCAAACTTAAATCCGAAAATCCCAGAGCGAGCCCGGGATTGGAGCCGGCACTCCTTGCGTTTAAGGTGGGCATTCTACCAACTAGGCTACCATTGCTTTGTTGAGACATAAAGTACTATTTATCTTCCATAAATTTTCGTTTTCTTTAAATTAAAATCGAATTAAATAACAGGGTATCTCTACCGGGAAAAACCTTAGTCTAAACGTTGCTTACCTAGGCGCAGCTCTAGTGGAAGCTCTGGGCGCGTAAAGCCCCAGGCCTCCAGGAGGCGATACGCCGCCCGCCCCGGCCATCACGGCGCCCCCGCCCGCCCCCACGCCGGACACGCCCCCGCCCAGCCCAACACCGCCCAAAGAGCTGGCGTAACTGAACACCTGGAGATGAGAAGAATACTCCTGTGCTTAATCAAAAAGCTGGCAATATTAAGAATTGACGCACTGGTATTAGATAGACAACGACCACAACATCTCAATGCCTCTTAACTCATAGGTGGCAGCGCACTTATTGTGCCTCGTGCTGGCGTCTGCGCTTTTCTTATGATTGTGTGTTTTCATAAGATTATATAATTTGATTCATAATGCATTAAGCAAATCATTTATTTTTTATAAGCCTATGGGGGCACTTACAAATTGTCAAGTTTACACGGAGTATCTGAAACCATTTTATTATGTCCGAAAATCAAAAATTCTAAACTATTATTTTTCGCCGATTTGACTGGCTTAAATATGATTAGTAAGATCACTAGTCACTTTTGAGTTTAAAAGAAATACACTCATTTTAGACCTGTGTTGCGCACAATTTGCAAACTAGCAGCCCGTCCAGGCTTCGCACGGGTTTCTAATATAGCCTATCTTACTCAGTGATAATATAGCTTTCTATGGGCAAAATAATTTTTGAGATCGGTCCAGTAGTTTTTAAGTTACTTCGTTACATACAAAAAAAAAACAAAAACACATATCTTTCTATGTAAATATTGTTATATACGATACTAACGTCAATCAATTGTTTTTACTGCCCGCAACTCCCTCTCCACTAACTCTTAAACTTTATCGTATAGTATTAAAGTTCAAATTGACTTTTAAGTATTATTACGAATCTTTTGTATGGGAGTATAGAAAAGTGTTGTTTTTTACTTTTTAAGGCATTTTTAGGGTTCCGTACCCAAAGGGTAAAACGGGAACCCTATTACTGAGACTTCGCTATCCGTCCGTCCGTCCGTCCGTCCGTCCATCTGTCACCAGGCTGTATCTCATGAACCGTGATAGTTAGAGAGTTTAAATTTTCACAGATTATGTATTTCTGTTGCCGCTTTAACAAAAAATACTAAAACACAGAATAAAATAAATATTTAAGGGGGCTCCCATACAACAAACGTGATTTTTTTGCCGTTTTTATAGATAATGGTACGGAACCCTTCGTGTGCGAATCCGATTCGCACTTGTATAAAAAAATTCTCTCATTCTCATTATCTCCATCCTCGTATTTCAAGGAATATTCTAAAAATAGAAATAGCGAAATCGGTTCAGCTGCTCTCGAGATTTGCGCTTAGCAACACATTCAGCGATTCATTTTTTTATATTAAAGATGATTAAAACTATTCTTGATTTTACATCACATTACATAAGCTGTGGGTTTAGCACGCATGTCAAGACTACATCATTCGCTCGCTCGCTCTCTATCTTATATCATACAAGAGAAAGAGACAACGTCAATGTATTCTGTGACATAAGTTTAGTCTTAGCTCACATGCTACAACTACTGGATGACTCATATTTGAAGCGTTAGTCTTGAAAGCCCACACTGGGTGTCGGCACTCGCGCATCAAAATATTTGCCAACCCCAAAAGAAACTCTATGTCGATATACATAAAGATTAAATCTCTGTAAAACCCACGACCACACGCGTCAAAATTAACTCGCGCTGTGACATTTCGTTGAAGTATGGTTTTTTCGTATGTGTCAATACAGTTTGTTTTTCTATGGCGACCATGGAGACCTTATTTATAATACCAATGATGTGAAGCTTACCTGTTGTGGCTGCGTGTGGAAGTGGTTGAAGTGTGAGATGGGGGGATGGCAGTCGTTGCGATAGGTGTGTGGCGAGCGGCGCCGCGGGGACGTCGGCGGGGACCGCAGCTCGGGGGACGACGGGGAACCGCCACCACCGCCCACACTCACACCCATCTCGCTCGCTGGGGGCGAAACGACGAGGGTAGGAAATAGTATCAAAAAGTAGGGCAACTGCCTGAGGCAATTTGAGTATCTTAAGCTCTGCTCTGCTCACTGCAGCTAAGCTGGCTTTAGAAATTACCATCTCGTAACTAGCTCTACGTGTCATTGCAGCATTGGCTATTCCACGTAATCTCTTGTATTCTTCAGCTGAACATTTTATTACTGACATCGATTAACCAAATAAATAAATATCGCTCGCGATCCCAAACTAAACAAAGCTTGTAAGTACAAAGTACTATGCAATAGACTGGGGATGATCCAAGTTAAACCCAGACTAGAACTAACCCTGAAAATACCATTTCCGAAATTTGTCATTGACGGGCATCGAACCGAGAGACTTTTTTACCCGACACCTCAGGGTCAAGCTTACCTGTAGATCTAATGATAGCAACTGGTCTGGCCATCGGCGGGAGAGGCGGTGGCGGCAGCATCGGCCCGCTGAAGTATGGAGGTTTCGGACTCCTCGATAAACTGTGCACCTGGATCACAGAATAAAAAGAAATTAGCTACAGACTTGACAAGGGTTATTACCAAAGAAATTGGATAACTACTCTAGAAGTAGTGCTGCATAGTATAAACATCACCTTATGACGTATTCTTTTAATACATCATTGTCGGCTGGCGTCGAAGTACCCAAATGGGATAGGCCCAATTCGGTACCATCGAAAGACCACAAACGCTACACTTATGACAGATAGCCGTATTAAGCTTTGCTACCACTAGTTATATTTCATCTATACTAAAGCTTAGTTCATCGAAGGTTATTCCACTATCTAAACCTTTGCGATCTACAATCATAGCACAAGGAATCTTTAAATTAGGAACTCCATAATTCAGCACCAAAAATATTTAAAATTTGCTCTACCGTTTCTTGTATGAACTATAAGTGTCGTCAGTCGGACTCCCGCAGTGTGAAGAGTACACTACCCTTCCTAATCAATATATAATTCTATCTCTCTCTGCTCTACTAAGGTCATACCTGCAACTGCTGTACGTCACTGGGGTCCTGGCAGACGAAGGTGACGAAGTCTCCGAGCGAATCCTGCGGTGCGCTGTCGTATTTACCGCTGGCGTGCTGGCTAGATAGCGCTTCTGAGGCTGCAACACACATTTTTATAGTAAGTATTACATGACTTGACCACTACTGAGTCGGCCTCCCTATTCAGATGATAACCGTTCTGTGGCTCAATATTTAATAGGGTAAGCCCTATTAAATATTGAGCCACAGAACGGTGGTGTGAACATAACCTTTGACAAAGTTGACGAAGTCTTGAGTGCAAGACTTCTAATGATACTTAATAATATAAGACAAAATATTGACATAACAATTATTTACAATCATTACGAAAAAAAACAGTCAAATTTAACAAAAAAAAATAAAAAATTAGATCAAACCCCACTGTTGGGTGGTAGGGTGCCCAGAACGCTGGCAGCATTGCCACGTTGAATGGCAATGCTAATGTGCTGTGCAAAGTAGTTTCCAGCGTTCTGGTCACCGGATGTTTCGATCAGACGTTTCGCAATGTCTTGAAACATTCGGTGGGCACCCGGCCCCCATACCCCACACAAAGATTGAGCAGCTCCGCCAGCCTCAACGGATGTTTTTGGAAGATGAGACGGCGCAAGAGCCTAATCAAACTAAATAGTCTTCTTCGTAAATAACAAATCATTACTTCTTTTAGGAGATGAGATCAAAATGTGGTGTATTAAGGCGCCTATTGGCTACCGTCATGGGATTAGAAGTGAGTATGGTACTCACTGGTTGGATGGGTGTCGGTGGGTGGCGGCGCGTGTTGGTAAAAGATGGTGTTCGATGGTACCAGCGGTGACTGGGCGCTTAGCCCTGCAGAACTGTGCGGAATACCTGTCAGCAAACAACCAATATACTGTAACACCTTGCTCTCACTACGGCGATCGAAATATAATACAAATAAAGCGTCGAGACGCGCGCTGCTTTTTTTATCAATACCAAAACCAACCGTATTAACACATAGAAAAAGTTCGTTATTCAACGAAAGGTCATCAATGACGTGACTGAATTTAGCAGCGTGGTTTATCACGTGTTTTTTGGACTTCTGATACACTCTGTATAAACACAGAAGTTGTGATAGGTAGGTGTTTATAATAACTACGATTATCGTATATCCATGATAGTCAGTCTCGCCGGTGATTCAGTGCGCTATACATGTGCTGCGCTATATTTAGTTGCGCCCGCGCAGCGCCACGTGCGCGCGACTCGAATACTAAGCACGGAGGGGGGAGGAGCGGGGGTAGCAGGGCCTGATTGTCGCGACGTTTTTGTTTTATTTTATTAGTAGTTTTGATTGATTGCTGTATAAAAAAAATGTCCGGACAATGTCGAATTGTGATGTAGTTGTTATGCTGAAGTAATTAGTTATAGAGTCGAGTTTATGGTTACGTGCGTAGTATGAGGTGTGGTATTAAATTAAACCGATGTTAATATGAACGTCATATAATATAATATATAGTTGTATTGTAGTGTAGTAAACCTCCCACATACTGGAGCGTTGACCCTCGTACGTCAACTTCAATCTTTATGCCACACAAAGTTAGTTTTGTATTGGCAAACATTACGAGCGAGTGTGGACGCCCCAGTGTGTGAAGGCTTAATAATAGGTACCTAGCTGAGCAATATCTTAATCTTGGAACTAAATTGTTCCTGCCTTCGCTTTATCTCCTACCAACTACAACCATATAATGTGAGTAATAAAACGAAAACGAATTATCACGTTTAAATTGTCCAAGAAATTAACCATTGGTACACAGCAGTGCACCTTTACCATTTGTACTTTAGCGCGACAAACCTTACTAATATCACTAATAATATATCACACACTGGATACATCCTATAACTGAGATTCATTCGAACTATCAATTCGGTGGCGGGCCCGACAGCCTCTAATAAACTCACCCCTTACTATATACATATGCGCAAATGGGACAGTCTTGTAAAGCATCCGGGTTCGAGATCTGTGGTATTTAGTAAATAACTCACTATAGCATTGTCCGACGAGCATTGCGGATGGTGTTGCCCGGTCAGCTGGCGGCTCGAAGGCGGGCGGCGCGGGGCTGTTGTACCCGCAGTAGTACCCGGACTCCAGCTTAATGCCGCCTCCGGATCCGCTCGGCGACTCCGACCCAGTCTCTTGCAGGATTGAAGCTGGAATATATACGTATTATTGCATATTGAACCTTTAAAATATGTTAAATAGGTGGTGAATTCGTCTGATAATAAGTCTGAAAGTTTATACTAAGAGCGTGAATTAAATCGCCTCGAGGAAACAGGAATTGACACATGTTGACCCGACACACAGAGTGTTGGGTCAACACGCCAAGTGAGCGAAAGAACCCAGCATATCGCACAAACCACAACAATAAAGCCACTGAGGCGTCAAAAATCGAGCGTCAAAATATATGCCAAAACCAAAACGAATGCTGTGCCAATATACATAAAGATAGAATTTCTGTGGTAAAAGCTGCTCATGCTGTCAATGTCATTTTGTTAAAGAATAAACTTTATTTATGAGCCCATACAGTTCGTTTTGGTATTGAAAAAAAAGGTTGCCCTTTGATGCTTATGGAATGAGGGGATTGCCGTTCCAGAGTGCACTTGTCCATACATCATATTTCTATATCGTTTGTTAGGAGAGATTTTACTAAACAACCTAAACCAGCACAGATACATACCTTTGGAGAGCTTCCACAGCTCTTTGGAGGAGAAGACACCGGTCGCTAGAATAATATCGTTGCATATTACACCGTTGTATGGATTGTGACTATAGCCTGAAATCAGCCATTTCAGACGTTATTGCTTACACAAGAGAGACTAGATTCAATCTCGGGGAATAACAAAAGTACAATCCTTTTATGACCAAAACTAATAACTTTTTTAACAGAGATAACTACGATAGTTTGATTTAGAAATTTATGTACTAGCCTTGACTCATAGAACAAATTCATTCTTGAACGTGAAATCGTCGCGTGGATTTTACCATAGTAATTCAAACTTTATGTGTATAACCACAGAGTTCATTTTGCTGTTTGTATTTTTTTCCACACAGCCTCTTGACCCCAGGGCTTAAACATATCGTAACGAGTTCATCGAACCTTTTATATAGGGACGCGACGTCAACGTATCTCGTGACGACAACATTACTAATTTCTTTGTTCCATATAAGAATGTACTTTTGTATGTCTATCATCCTATCACACCTACGGGGGTGGGGAATAGTGCATGAACCATCATATAGGACTTATAACTATCAAAACTAGTAATAGATCTAATGTATGTAATTAACATACATATTTGTATGAGAGCTAGTTTCATTAATCTAAGAAATGCCGATTTTCACTGATACTTTTTGGCACATTTATAATAGGTTATTGATTTATAAATATCGTTGCGTAAAGTGTTGCCTAAATATTAAGCATTTGTCGAGCGCAATAAATTGTTTCACTAACCGTTAAATGAGAACTGAGGATTATAGGAGCCGCCCAAAGTTACCAAACCCATTCTGTAACGCCCAAACAAACGTAACTCTAAATTGTGACATATTTGACAGAAATGTAGAAATACGATAGGGAAATTTCAAAAACGCAAGTCGACAACTAAATAAATTTAAATATTTAATAAAAGATGCCTAGTGTAACATGGTATTCGTTGAAATAAATAAATAAATAATAAATAAATAAAATTTTACGGATTTTATCGCGTTTATTTACTATTTTATTTTCCCGACGTTTCGGCTGCTTTACAGCAACCATGGTCACGGGGTGGTATGGCGGGGGTCATATGAGGGTACCCAGTTATTAACTATGACATCAGGACGTCTAACACCTCAGTCCCCCCGTAACCATGGTTGCTGTAAAGCAGCCGAAACGTCGGGAAAATAAAATAGTAAATAAACGCGATAAAATACGTAAAATAGTTTTATTACAATGTATAGTATTCGCGTAAATATAAGAAAACAATATGGTATTCGTTGCTTATGCGTCGTGGAGACCGGGCGTTAAGACCTTACGAAAGTAAATCACGTAACTTATATCAATGAAACTCCTCTCAAATCATGATAACCTAGTACTTAATTACAAATATTTTGCATACATTTACATAAAGCCACGACATCCATCACTTAAACGTCAAGTATATAGAAAATAACGCAATGGCGTCACTTGCTACATCATTAAAACTATTTCAGTTGCATCGGCATTGAAAATATAACTCTAACGTTTCATCGATATAGTCCATTATTGCGTTGTTAACAGCTTTTATGAAGGTTTTGTAGTGGTTAATGCAACTGAAACTTAATAAATGTCAACGCTATTCTAAAATAATGAAAGCACATTTTTGAATACCAACTAGATTTAATAAAATACAACGAGAAATTACTTCATCTAATGGTGGCAATCAAGTTTAAGAAGAGCGTAGACATAACAAAGATCAAAAGAGTGAAAGAGAAGGAACACTGACTACATACACAAATGACAAAAAACAACAATCGAACAAACATTACTCCGGCATTTCCAAAAATGTTTGGTTTTATCAAAAAAAAAAGTTGACACCGATATAAGCGTGAGTGTGTGAGTGCAAGCCAATGTTGGATTTGAAAATATTTTCAAAATGCATAAAAACATGGTAAACCATAAAGAAAAACAATTTTACAAATATCAAAGGTATTTTTTGTGCAAACCAATCACATTTTGGTTCTTTAGACAGTTTTGATCGTCTGAAATTAAGAGCGATACGTCCCTTAAAATAGATTTTGCACGCAAACTCTGTAATACTGCGGCAATTGAATGTGACAATACATATCATATTACTGACAGTATACTATTATAAAGAATAATGTCTTTGGTTATTGTGAAGAGTTTCTAAGTGTTTTTCCTATTGTAATTTGGTTCCGGTTGTTTTATCTTTTACATTTAATGTTGAGTGTCCCTCGTTGGGCGCCAATATTTATTTAAAATTTTATTGAAATCAATATCAGTCCTCTGTTTTACCATCATGATAACATATTATCCACGTAGGGGTAAGTAGAAATTACCTATAGTGTATTTAAGTGCCCAAAGTCATAGTTACGGTCGAGTTAATTGCCATTGTACCGCGAACCCGCTTCCTCAATATGAGGGCTTAGGAGTAAAATTTCATTGCAGGTGTATTTTATCCTCAAAACTGTATAAAGAACTGCATTAACACACGTGACACAACATCAACTGCGGCGTCCAGCCGAGTTACCTTTGCCCTTAGCCTCGTGTTCATTCTCTTTGTCTCTAGGCTGGTGCGGCGATAGCGAGCCACTTAGAATATCTGAAATCACATCAACTACGTTGTAGGCAGGTTAGTAAGACTTGTGTATTAATTCCATGAGAGTCTTCTTTATTTTTTGTTTATATTTTTGCAAAAATATAAAAGCTTCTTATATTATATTTAGCCAAACAATAATTTATGCTTATTGGTAACAATTTCTTGACGATGGAAGAAGACCTCTGCTATAGAAAAACTAGTTTTAGAATGTCCAAAAGTTGTTATCAATATCACTTTATGTAGGAATGTTACGATGAAGAATTAATGTCTTATCTAGTAAGTATTGTAATTAGATTGGAGCTAGCGATTGACAATTTATCGGTGTCAGGGCCGTCTTGTTAATTCCCAGGACTATCCTTTTAAATAAAAACTAATTTCTACTAAACAAAATAAGTCAAGCATCATTTTGTGGAAATTTTGGTTTAAAATATATTCTGGTTTAAGTATATGAAGTCCAATCGATTGTAAGAGCGCTTATACGAGTATTATTACACTAGATTTCTCAACAAAATGTCCACTCAAAACCCGTGCCGTAACTAGTATATTGATAAACTCAAGCTTCTAATTAGTTACTAATTAAGCTGTAACCCCATAATCCTATTCATATTTTTTTCACCCTATGAGCACCCTAAGCAAGCTTTAAATTACTTAACACTACCGCACATACCTCATGACCCCAGTTCATATTTTATGCACCGTTTAGATCAGCGCATACTGAGCCTAAATTTACTCACTTTAGCGGCCTCAGTACGCCTGCCAAGATGTTTTCTCACAAGTCCCAAAAACATCTTGTCAACTTGCGTTCCCGTATCTTATTTGCTAACATGGCTTCCAAGATGTTTAAAATTAGACAGCCTGCTAAAATTTTCTCACAGTTTACGATCTTTCGTTCATTCGTTCATTGAAATGACAAATAGAGCGAGACGGAGCTTTACAAAGAAAAAAGATGCTGCATACACATCATAGAATATATTAGATTATTTATGCACAGATTAAAAATATCTTTGGGCATAGCTTCTTTTTTATTATGCCGGAAGCTTACCGTAATATCGTTTGGTCGGTGGTATTATGCTTATAATTTATTTCTTGGGCACTTTACATTGTAAAACGGCAAAAAGCACGCAAAGTATGATGCCAAACAAAATCTAACCTCAAACCTACAGATTTTTTGTAAAATATGGATTTTAAATCACGTGGAATAGGATTATGTGGATTTTCGGAAGAAAATAAAACAGATAGAAATGTCTCTACACTTTTTTGTTGTTGTTTGTCGAACACGAAAATAAATTTACGTGTTCGTTTTCGGAAGAATTTTGCATGTAGTCCGCTTGATATTGGCGAAGGATAGAGTAAAATAAGTATTATTTGTTATAATAGTGTATAAAATGCTATATTTATGTACTTCTTACAGCCTAATTATTTTCTCATCACCGGCCTTTGACCGTGAGAAATTTCTTTACGTTGACCTGTCAAATTCGTGTCTCTATGGTACATTTTGGTAACCCATGCTAGCACTTAAGATATAACATCTTATCCATACGTCAAACACGTTTTATTTAACTGTCAAACCCATTTTATATTTACGCCATGCTAGCAAATAAGACATAACGATTTTGCCACAAAAATGACGTCACGATGCGTGAGAAAATGTCTTATCTTGGCAGGCGTACTGAAGCCGCAGCACATTATTGGTTAGACAATACATGCACCCTTCACTACTGTCTGCACTCCCTGCATCCTGACCTTATAGGTTTCTAGTTACGGCACAGCCTTCCCAAGAACTAACTAGAAATATGCAATAATTGAGCGAGAGACCTGGTAGACCGTCGCTCCCATTACCATAGCTGTTGATGAAGTTGGCAAGGTACAGGTCCAGCTCCCTCACTGATACGTTGATATGGTAGGGGTTCACGCAGAGCCCCGGCTGCGTGCACTCTGGGTGCTTCTCGAGTCTCTCCCCATCGGTACTCTCCAGAGGTATCGCTTTGAACAGGATCACCATTACTAGATCGAGGCGCCATACCTGAAAGATGAAATAGAATTGAAATAATTTTGTGCAACAGTATACATTTTCTTGCATGTAAGTACAGGTTTTCGAAATACTGCAATTGTTTTCAGAACCTACGAAATTTTGTCTGTAAGCAAATTGATTATCATGTTTAATAGTTAGTAGATATGAGTTTGCTCCAACTTAAAGGCTCTGAATATTCACATTCTTCGTAATCATTGGTACATACTTTGAGTTTGACCAAGACTTTGAGTAGGACCAAAAAGTTTGACCATCAGTTGCGTCTCTTTGGCATACAATAGATGTTTCATTATTGAATTTAAGGTTATCACCTATTGCACACATTTCTTTTCTAAAACGAGTTACTTAATTTTATCAAGCCCTATCATAACCTGCATCTCCAATTTAGATTTATCTTCAAATCATCTATCCTTTGTTGTGTCGAGGTCATGACATCACCTTTACGACAACGTGGAACTCACCTTGTCAGCTTGTCTTAGGCAGTCTATCCTCCTCATCTTTCCCTTCTGGTCAGGGTTGGAGAGCACGCAGACAGCGGGCCGCTTGCCTGTGATGCTCAGCACGAAGTCCTCCCGACAGTCCTGCGTTATGTCTTTCCGTAATTTTCCTAACAGACGCGACGCCCATTTTTGTTTTACTTCAGCTTTTTCGTTCTGAAAACATTGTTGTGCGATGTTAAATGTAAATAAAGATAAATATATTCGGTCGCCATTATTACCAAGGTTATTTAAGAATAATCCCTTTCCAAAATGTAAGTTCATGGGTGTTGAACCAGAAGCTGTTGAGCTATTAGCCGATGCAGGCCTACGCTTAAAACAATAGACTATTCTTGTTCTGCTTTTTGTTAGTTGTTTTTGGCCGAGGTATATTATTAGCTGGATACATTGCGATTCTACTCGCTTGTAAGTGATAGCTGTAGTAAGTCAGGCCTCTTCGAGCTTTATTCCAGTAATTAGATCTACAGTTTCCTGTCTGTAATGGTGTTAGTTACATGTTGTAGGCATAAGTTTTAAAATTATATTTACCTGTAATTCATATTTTGTGTGCCGTTCCTCCTCGAGACTCATCCGCTTTTCGTGTTTTTTGTAATATTTCCGTTTGGCCGCTTGTAAATTGAACCAAGTATACGAAAAGGACTTTACAAATGGCATCAGGGCCTCTATGAACGGATGGAACTCGTCCTGTGAACAATCAACGTGAACAAAAGCGATTAACTTTGAAATTTCGTTTTTGCCTAGTGGCGCCCAACATGGGACTTTCAACTTCGTGAGTCTAATTAAATAAATTCGTCAGTTTTGGCATTTCAACATAAAAAAAAACTATTATTTTAAACATTACTAAGCAGAAATTTTCAGTTTTATACCACCCACACGTATGTCTGAGCGTGTGTATAAATTCTATGATTTAAATAAACTGTAGGATTATTAGTTGCGTCTAGATATAAACGGACTAGGAAGTTTCAACGTTTGTTATTTCTAAATCAGATAAAAAGTGAAATAAATTATGTGCTGCCACTCTTGTGAAAATATTTCTAATAAGTAACTAGAAGCGTTAACACTACATATCCGAGTATCTCTACCGTTATTTATAAAACATTTTGTAAATGTGATGTTAACGAGTCAAAAAGCATTATTTGCGTGGGCAGGAAACAAACAGACTGTCAACACTGAAAAAGCTGACATTAGTATATCTTTGCGTGACGCATTTGAATCTGAACTTAAATACGTCTTCATACAATAAATTTCAGATTGAAATAAATGTTTATAACCTCAAAATTTGCCATGCGGAAATCGAACATATCTCCATTGTATTCGTCTGACTTGGCAAGCACTGCCAGGTTTTCTCTCTTGGTTTATAAGTTGTAGTATTTGTGCCGTACATGGAATTGTCACCATTATACTAAGAATACTTAAAATTCAAAACTGTAGCCAAAAAAGTCATCATCAATATTCGGGTCAACATCTAACACCGATAAATTATTTTTCCCGCGGCCACCCACATCTTATGACCGAAAACGGAGACTGGCATGCCAATAAGTAGCCATACTAGTGCCAGTAGATGGAATACTATAAACATAAACTTGCATGACAGTCAACAAATTACTGGCATCTGTATTCAACCTAAGTATACCTAATTGTGTCATAAAAAATACATCATCACGCCTATACTCCCCGAAGGGGTAGGCAGAGGTGTACTGCAGAGCGCCCCACTTCGCAGATGTATTTCGGTCCCAATGTAATAGGGGGCGAGCCTATTGCCATTATACTGGGCACATTCTCCCTAAATACGAGGGAGATTTTTGAGCTATAGTCCACCACGCTGGCCCAGAGCGGGTTGGTGAACTTCACACGCTTTTCTATAGACTTGCAGGTTTCCTCACGATGTTTTCCTTCACCGTTCCATAGAAAGTGGTAATTTCGGATGAAAATGAGATTTGCACATAAACCCAAAGATGCCAGCCGGGGTCTGAACTTACACACTTTGATTGCAAGGCGTGCGTTCAACCACTCGGCTACAACGGCTAATTGTGTCATATCTACATACAAGAAAAAAAAAATCTACACGGTACGTAAAGATATTAATAACGTATGCAATGCGCACGCGCCAGCAAATGCTGTACCCATTGTGATGCGCCTTGAATCATAACATAATGCATGCAAATATGTCGATGTTATTTATTGCTAACTCGATTCGGCTTAGCATGTATCGGGAATTTAAAATCGATTTTATAACTCATTTTTATTTATGTCATATATATCAAAAATACATTGAAGATACTGCATGTTTTAGGCTTTATTAGCACGGTAAAGCCGGCTGCTCGATGATTGAAGATGAAGGAACATATGTGCAATATCAGACGATTATTCAACTAGAACTTTATATTTATAACAATTAAGCTAGTATAATTGTTATAGGTGTCTGTAAATATATCTCTCTAGAAACCATTCATGCATCTTGCTCGCAGAATCTCATACATACTAACGGATCTTCACGTACTCATCCGCAAACAAATCCAACCCAGCATGAGAATCCAGGAGGTCGTTGGGCACGGTAAGGGTTGCGGTACCGGCGAAGCATTCACATGACTTTACAGGACTCCCGTAAACCGACAGCTCATTTATAAGCTCCCATACAATCCCATACAATCTGTTCATAATATTTTTTTTCCGATATATAGTTTATTCACATACTCACTTAGTTATGGATTGTTATTTGTTTTACACAATTAGTCGTTCGTAGCTAAATTAGTATATTCACGTACATTAATTTAATTTATCTTACCGTATATATGTCTATGTTATTTGTTTAGTACACCTCGTCCTTACTAGTACTTTAATTCCTATCCATTCAAAGGTTGCCTGGTAGAGATAACTTTTAGTGATAAGGCCGCCCATTGCTGCACTTAATTATTATTATTTTCATTATTGTAGATATTTCCCTAAGAGGTGGAACAATAAAGAGTTCTCTATCTATATATCCATTCCCGTTAAGCTCGGTACTGTCATGTAGCCAGCTATACCGTGTTAATAGAGCCTATTCAGTACTTGCGAGGATGCACATTGATGATCATCACAAAATCTACTACGAATCTTACAATATCGATTAATCCCGACCATTGTTTATAAACTGAACTTCCGTAGGCACAACAAAGGTGCAGTCATAACAGAGAGTTGGCGGGCTCCGCAGACGGCCGGCCTGCCTGCCAACTGCCCTGGCTGCCGGTGCCAGGACCCATGGCACGTGGCAGGAATCCCCTGGCGCAAACTGGTGGCTTTTCTATCATGCCAAACGGGCTGGCGTTGTACGAGGGTTTATGAATGAAGTAGTAAAGTACGCCACCGCATAGGCCACATGTTTTATGATTTTTTTTTTGTGTTGTTGGATGTTATTGTTAATAATGCGTAAATATAATTTGCATAAATTTCAAGTAGAATAAAATATTTTGTTACTTTAAAGGATTTACTGAACTTTGTAGGATATCGTATCTCTCATTGTGCTAATATATTCGAGTTGCGATGGTTTAGGAGCAGTCTTTCAGCAGTAAATTTAAAGCAATAATTGAAGTCGTTTATAGCTACTTATATTGTAACAGTCGTATCTGAATCACGCCTCAATGTCGTATAGAGGAAAATATTTGGTGACAGTTCGTAAAATTCAAAAATTCCACATGACTCAACACCGTAACTGACCAAACATATAAAATAATCAAACCTTTTGATCCAAATCGTCGACCGAATGCACAAACATCCTCTTTTCATAAAAAAAGCTGTTTCTATCCAAAATAAATACCCGCCATATTGAAAACGGGACCAAAATGCGCGCGTAAGAGAAATAAAAAAAAAGCGGGGATCGTAAAAGTATCTCAAATGCAGCGATAAGGTGCAAATATTTGGCAAATATAAGAACAACAAATGCTGAATAGTGAGACTGTTGGCAAGGGTTCGCTCATAGTGGATTCCCGGTACGACCCGGCCGTTTACTACGATGATATCATGCGGTGTATTCATGTTATTATACTTCAGGAATCAAGACTGAGCGCATGTAAGCTATAAAGTCATGTACCTACTGACAGTTGGGCAAATTATAAAGCAGGCACGAAGTTAGCGCACAGACATTTACGTGCTTTTTTAGTTGTAGGTTGAAAGTTATGTCTATTTTTAATTCGTCAATGGCAATATTTAAAAAAAAACATTCGATTTGATCTTGGAACGTCGTCCTTTTTGGAGGTATGCTTGAAATATAACTTTTTTTAAAATATAGATAGACGCGTACACAGATTTAAAAAAGTGTGTGCAACAGATTATAAATGTGAACCGAATACATCATCGCCACATAATAAAAACACCTTATCGAATAAACTATTAGGAAACCATCCAACGGGGCCTGCCAAAACACTGGAGTGCGTTCACCCAGGTTTTGGCGGCAAATCAGGAGATGACGTTAACTTCATTATCATTTTTTTTTCTTTTATTCCATGCGTACAATTTATTTTATAGACATTGGCTCCGGTTCATTGGGGATGCCCGGGTGGACTTGGCCGTGGTACCGGTTGGCGCTCACCTAACTGGGGCGTGACGTCACACAGGAGAACTGGCCAAAATCACCGCGCACACGGAAAGACGCCGTGAAAAAAAAAATGCCGCGCGCCGCCATCTTGCCACGCGCTGTTTTGGCGCGCAACAAGTTACACACGCGTTTTACACGCACCACGTTATACATCCTTACATATACATATGAACAATGCATCATCATCATCACGCTTGTATTGCCCAAAGGGGTGGGCAGATGTGCACTGCAGTGCACCCACACTTCGACAATCATATACATATACAAATAAATAAAATTTAAGTGTCTTTTTGTAATATAAAAATAACACCTTTTTACCAAGTGCATACAAAAGTATATACGATACCTGTAACGAAAGGCTATTTAAAAATCTTTGCCTATCTATCTATTTATTCCGGATAAACTTCCAAACGGCTGAAGCGATTTTAACGGGACTTTCACTGGCAGATAGCTGATGCTCTTAGGCGTAACTTATGCTGCTTTTATTTTAGAAAAAGCATTACAGTTCCACGGGATGAACATGAAACCATTTATTCCGGGTAGTCCCCCTAAAACCAGGCTGGCCACAGCTAGTTTACAATAAATCCTATCTGATGTGGAATGCAGAATGATTGTGATTGTATGTATTTAGGTACTTAAGCGGTTTGCATTCGAAGTAATGTTGAAAAGACAAGAATCACGCACCTGTGGTGGCATACGTTTTGTATGCAAAGTCTGGACGCTCATAGGATTAGAGAGTGGCGGTAATGAAGTACCATAAACTGTCAGCCGACGATAATGTGGGTGTGCTATGCGGATCACAATACAAGGCAAAAGTTCCTTTACCTAGGCGCGTCAAAATGTATTCCACCAATTTATTGCCATAACAAACTGTATTAACTCAATGTCAAAGTACATTTTTTAACGATATTTCATCGATAACGGATTTAGTCGCGTGATAGCCAAAAGGAAGGCTTATAATTTTAGCAGTCTATGTATGTATGTTTGTATTAACGTATGTTCCGTAGCGCCTAAACTATTCATCCGATAATGATGAATAAGGTGTCCATAGATTCGTTATTATGGTCCGGGTAACATGAATAATATTTTACTCGACTTTACCTTGTCGATTTTACCTTGCAATTCCTTAATCCGGTTATAGTTTTTTTAAACTCTTTTCTTGTAGCACAGATAATAACGCAGAGTACATTTTCAAAACTGAATTCACTCATGCCAGTATATTCAGGGCACTAAGCCTTGATATTTAGTATCTATAAGCATAGGATATACCAAGATATTTATATCGCATAGCCAACTTGAAGAGTAGTAACAGCTGAACTGCACAAATAGAAAATAGTTTCAAGAACTAAAGGCGCGTAGGCACTGATGGCGGCGGAGACCAACATTAGGAATTACTTGCACTGTGACTTTTTAAATTTAATAAATCTATTATACAGGGTGTATCAGAAGTCTGAAATAATACTTAGGGTACATATACGGTAACTCACATGTGGATGTTTAGTGAAGACAGTTCATACCTAAATATCAGAGTTTCTGAGACCTTTGAATATTTGTCACAGGTATCGTGGTCTGGCTTCTGGGTACATCCATAACCTTATCCAGCAGTATAAACTACACGTATATGGGGCGGCTACCAATATTTACAAAAAACAGAACATGCAAATTTTACATACGACTGGAGATTATAGAAATTAACTTGGAAAAACATGGTCGAATTTCGATCAAATTTTTATACCATTCAGTTGTATACCTGATACTGATGCAAACTTGAAAGTATTATTTCGGACTTCTGAAACATCCTGTATGTATCGAGGGATGAAGGGTATTTGACCTAAGCGACATTTTTTTAACTTTACAGGAGAGCAAACTCATTCGACGCAAAAAAAACGCTGATTCCAAATACGTACGAGATGTACAAATACAAATATGTATGATACCAGAGCGGCGTGTGAGATTCACCAACCCGCACTGGGCCAGCGTGGTGGACTATGGCCCAAATCTCCCTCGTATTGAGGGGGAATGTGCCCGGTATAATGGCAATAGGCTCGCCCCCTATTACGTTGGTAAGTCAATATCGCCCAAAAGAGTCGCTTAGGTCAAATAGCCTTTCAACCCTCGTTATGACAAAAATGTGAATTTCGCATGTACATTAAGAATATAAAACCTATACAAATAAATAAAATTCAAGTGTTTGTTGGTAATGTCAAAATAACAGCATTTTATTAAATGCATATGAAAGTAATATATACACTACCTATAAAAAAGGCATTTTTTGTTTGTCTATCTGTTCGTCTGAGTGCCTGCTTGTTTTAATTGAACTCCCAAACGTCTGGACCGACGTCTACGGGACTTTCACTGGCAGATAGCTGAAGTTCGACTGAGTAGCATAAGCTACTTTTTTCATAAATATCACGCGGGCGAAGTCGCGGACACTACTTTAAAGTAAAATGGGTATTTAAATAAGTGGCATAATCATTTTTGGAAATATTATACCTGTTTTTTCGTTCTCGATAAATCCGTAATTATAAGACAGCCGGTCATGTAAAAAATCCTTATTGTAAGCAACTTTCAGCCCGCTCGCAGTGGCCCCATATTTCGTATGCAGTACAAGCCCGCTTCCACAACTTACACAAGTTGTTTCATTGAAAGTTCCCGATGTTAACGCGACGTATCTCCCTTTAATATTACGGAGACGTCGTTCTCGTTTGCTGCCAGCCTGAATTTCTGACCGTTTACTCTTGGTTTATATAAATATTATCTAATCTTCTGTATAATTTATGATGGTATGGGTCACTGCACTGAGTTGTTGAGATTTTGATGCCAGTCAGCGGCAAATTACGAAATCGCCTGGGTGTAACAGCGGTACCCATTGTACAAGTGTTAGTTGGTTTGGGATCATACCATAAGAGGGTGGTCTGACGTTATTCTCGCGTCATTAATGACATGTCGTTGAAAAATAGACTTTATGTATATGTTAATACAGATTGTTTTGGTATTGGCAATAAATTGGTTGAGCACGTGTGGGCTTAATGGTAATATAGAAGAATACAAGTTTCTAGAAATTTCTGGATAAATCTTTATAAGGTTTAATAAGGTTTCTGTTTATACAACTTTCACATTAAACATGCTGTAAATAAGAAGCTTATTCCTACAGCTTGGCAGATGGATGGACGTCGATACTACATTATAGATTTCACCCGATAGATGCAGCCGCCGAGTCGCATACGCAAGATAACTTAGGGCTGCTAGTTGTAATTGTGGACGGTCGTGCGCGGTCCCGGATATCTCAGACTTCATGTCTTGGGAATGTTGTAAGGCTGTGCTCATGGGAAAGTGAAGCGGTACCCCTGCATGTGTGAACTGTACCCCTGTTGGGGATGCATCTACGCACAAATACACCTTTTTTCTATTTGTTTTATTATTTTTATTTCTTTATTAGTACCGGCTATTTCTGGAATTGTATCTAATGTTTTATTGTTAAATATGGGTGCAGTTGCTAATCCAAAAAATTTTTTTTCTTTGTTTCAGGATCCTAACTATTCACGACGATTGAAGGCATCACACAAGAAGTCGGTTAAAAAAGAACTGAAGTAAGATGTTTTTTTTTTATTATATTTAAAAATATATTTGTATTTATTATTCTGAAAACTGCAGTTTAATTTCTAAATAAATGATTTATAGATAGATTGTTAATCCGTAGAATATTTATAAATTATTGCTTTCTATAGGTCCCGTCGGAAACGGATGTAAATCAATTTCGGTACGCGAATATTTCATTCATATCTTTTATTATATGTTTAGGGGCTCAAAACTATATGTATACGATAAACAGTCAGAAAATAAATACTTCATTGTCCTATCCCAGTATCTGTCTGTTATTTTAACATTACTCAGATTTTTTTGCAAGGCGTTATAAAAGGATAGACAGAAAGACTCTAGTCTGTTAGAGTATTGACAACATTCAATAAAGACTGGTAGCCGCTCCGCTCATCCAAATCCCCTACCTAACAATGCAGCCAAGGTGCACGTACACACAAACACTAATAAATACAAAGAGCGGGAGGAATTATAATAAAGGCGTATTTCTAATGCGCGGCGGGTTTCCCTCGCTACTCGTGAGATTATGTAAGAATTTTGATCGACGGATCTTGGGTATACTTAACCTAAATATGGAATGAACTGGAGTTACCCAGATAAGGAAACAAAGGTATATCACTTTACACAATGATATTACGACAAGCAATGATATCCTAGTTAGTAAAACGACCGCCTTAAACGCAAAGGGTACAAGTTCAAATTCAGGACCTCTGAGATCCTCGGATTTCATGTGCGAATTTCATTTTCAATAATGATTACGTTGCTGTACGGTAAGAGAAAACATTGTGAGGAAACCTGCACGTGTATAGAAAGACATGTGAAGTTCACCAACCCGCATCTCGACGCGTATCTGAGAGAAAGGGTCTTAATAGATAGGCAAACAGACAGAAGGACAACGAAGTGATCCTATAAGGGTTCCTTTTTCCCTTTTGAGATACGGAACCCTAAAAACTGATTTGTATAAAAAAGAAAAGCTTTGTGAGCGCATAGAATAAACTATTAGGATATTAATGAATACCTAGTACTGCAATGACTAGGCCTAATGTTCCTTCGTAGGATCAAACAGCTGATTCATTTCTTTCTTTCATAAATAAAACAACATAATTATACATCCATCTCTGTCCTTCGGGCCATCAGATGTGAAGACACAAAATACCTACTCATTACGTCTTATTCTCGCTTATAAATGAACACAAAAGAAAGAGGGGGACAACAATAATTATTTATATTTTGCCAAAGTGAAAGTCAGATCATTTATTCTGTATAGGCCATTAGATCATTTATGGGGGCACTTACAAATTGTCAAGTTAACATTTTTTTTCTTATAAAAAAAACACTACTATCACCGGATCGAAACGCGACCTCAACTGAGAAGATCCGGCAAGAAACTCAGTGGGCTGATTATTTTTTTAAATCGCCAAAACTTATTACAAACTAGCTGTGCCCGCGACTTCGCCCGCGTGGACTTTAGGGAGATTACCCGGAAATATGGGTATTATGTTTTTCCCGCGGAACCCTAATGTTTTTTGTAAAATTAAAGTAGCCTAAGTTACGCCTTGGAACGTCAGCTATCTGTCAGTGAAAGTCCCATTGAAATCGGTTCAGCCGTTTAGAAGTTTACCTCAAACAAACAGATAGACAGAGAGACAGACAAAATATTTTAAAATTGCGTTTTCGTTATAGGTATCGTATATACTTTCATACGCATTTGGTAAAAAAGTGTTATTTTGATATTACAAACAGACACTCCAATTTTATTTATTTGTATATGTATATGTATAAATTGGGCGTCAATCGTAACTGTAATACCTATGTTAATTGTTACTTTTGTTACAAAGTGTACATTAAAAATAACCTTTTTTAACTTCTTTCTAATGCTATAACAAAGGAGTATAAGTATATTATTATAAATCTTATTTCTTATAGGCCTTTAGCAGTCAGACAGCTCAGTACAAGTGTTAACCCATTGAGTTTCTTTCCGGATCTTCTCAGTCGCGGCCGTAATCCAATCCGGTAGTAATTAAATAAATTATTTGACTTTAACTTTACAAAGTGGATGTTTTTGTTATGATAAGATTGATGCACGTTTTTCCTTATACTAGGAAACGCCTTATTAAGGCAGCAGCTTAGTATTTAAGCATTGTATTAAGGTATGTCCCATTGTTAAGAAAACGGGCGTGAAACTATTCCGTAGATCTTACGTCTCTGTAAAGACGTCAAAGATTATTTTATTTATAAACTAGCTGTGCCCGCGACTTCGCCCGCGTGGACTTTAGGGAGATTACCCGGAAATATGGGTATTATGTTTTTCCCGCGGAACCCTAATGCTTTTTCTAAAATTAAAGTAGCCTAAGTTACGCCTTGGAACGTCAGCTATCTGTCAGTGAAAGTCCCATGGAAATCGGTTCAGCCGTTTAGAAGTTTACCTCAAACAAACAGACAGACAGACAAAAAAAATTCAAATTGCGTTTTCGTTATAGGTATCGTATATACTTTCATACGCATTTGGTAAAAAAGTGTTATTTTGATATTACAAACAGACACTCCAATGTATAGATACACAGGTACATATAGTTCCGTTGATACCTTCTTTAATTCGGAATTTTCCTTGATGCAAACATATTATGCCAATACTAAAACCAACTCTGTGCTAATATACACATAGCTTGAGTTTCTTTAAGCTACTTGACAACGCGACAAAATTTCAATATCATATCGTAGACGAATAACTTTTTCTATTCTAAACCCACGGAGGTTGCCATGGAAATTATATCTTTAAGTAATAATGTCACCCAGTACATTTTCAAATAATGTCAAAATATTTTGCTCGTGCCAGTATTTCTGGAACTTAACGCAAGCGAGTTTTAGTTTTAGGGTTCCGTACCCAAAGGGTAGAACGGGACCCTATTACTAAGACTACGCTGTCCGTCTGTCACCAGGCTGTATCTCATGAACCGTGATAGTTAGACAGTTAAAATTTTCACAAATGATGTATTTCTGTTGCCGATATAACAATAAATACTAAAATATATATTAAACGAGCAAAAAAATCACGTTTGTTGTATGGGACCAAACAACAAACGTGATTGTTTTGCTTGTTTTTGCTCGATATTGATAACTGCAACAGGTAGACGCTTGAAATATTCACAAAATATTTCGTTACATTTTCAGTTTAAAAATAAAATTAATATTTAAGGGGGGATCCCATACAAAAGACATGATTTTTTTGCCGTTTTTATAGATAATGTTATAGAACCCTTCGTGAGCGAGTGTGACTCGCACTTGGCCGGTTTTTCTCATCCAAGAGCGCAGTGAGTATGAGTTTTTAGCGTAACGTTTCGTTACGTAATCACGTCCCGTACCGCACTCACGCCATAATGGCATTCACAGTATTATTTCTCGATAGTTAGGGAAGGAAGTTATGATATCGTGCTACGGGTATTCGTATGCTTTTACGATTGCCACGCGAATATAGTCTCTATTGCATACCATATAAAAGCCTGGACCAAATCTAGGTACTTATATAATTTATTTCATCATAAAATTATATCTTTTCCTGTAAGAAACCAGCTGGTATTGACCACTAAAGTCGATATTCATGGCCCATAAAGCCCTGCGGACACTGGGGCGTCATAAGACGCGCGTCAAAATGTTTGCCAATACTATGCGTTTCAAATGAGAATAGGATCGACTTTGCGCCATATTGTGACGTCATAGCTGTCAATTCTAACCAGTTAGGTAGGGTGAGCAAAACAAGATTTTTTAAATAAAATTTATTTGCAAGGGTTGAGTGAAAAATGCACGACGAAGCACACTAACAACGACAAAATGGCGACTGGCGTCCTTATTTTCATTTCTTTAATAATTTTGGCATGGTTTCTGGGCCTTTACGCCAAAAATGAAAATAAAAAAGGCTATGGTATGGTTTTAAAAAACGAATTATGACTTTAAATAATTAAATATTATATTAAGACAATTTACTACTAAGCAAATTAATTAATTATTTTTTTTATTTAATTGGTTTGCTAATTTTTTTTTTGGCGAACCATACTTTTCAAGTGACATTTGACAGATAGAGGTTATTGTGTTATTGACATTCCTATTCTCATTTGAAACGAACTGTATTGACTCATTGAAATAGTTCATTCTTCAACGAAATTTTACGCAAGCGCGAACGAATTTTTACGCGTGGTCGTGTTGCTTTTACCACAGAAATTTAATCTTTAAGTATATTAACACAGAGTTCGTATTGACGCCCCAATGTGAGACTTAAAGCTAACTAAATAAATTCTCTATGACGTAAAGTAGGGCTCAGCATGTCACGTGTCGTCCGAATTATCCCGGGATCGAACCTTGGTCTATTTCGAGCGATCGCTACATTGTACTATATTGTTTTAGTGACTTTGATGTATTGATGTATAAAGAGCACATAGAATGTAAATAAAAATAGTAAGATAATGTCACGACTTGCATCACCTTTTAACAATTTCCTATATGGGTCTCTTTACAAATAATAATACGGGTGGAACGGGAGAGAATGTTAAGTCGTACAAAATTTTGTATGGAATCGTTCACACAAGCAGTTGGTTTTGTCAGACTTTAAGTGAACTGAAAGCTCAGACAGCTGGCTATGCCATGTGCACTAATGCTTACTGTGAACCCATATATCTAGATCTCTATTCAATAAAATCAACAAAATTTCTCGTGCACTGTATATTACTTATAATTTCACAGTATGCCCAGTAATGCAGTATCCATAAAGAACTAAAAAAAACAGGCCAAGTGCGAGTCGGACTCGCGCACGAACGGTTCCGTAGCATTATCTATAAAACGGCAAAAAAACACGTTTGTTCTATAGGAGCCCCCTTAAATCTTTATTATATTCTGTTTTTTAGAATTTGTTGTTATAGCGGCAACAGTATGATGTATTTCATCTGTGAAAATTTCAACTCTCTAACTATCACGGTTCATGAGATACAGCCTGGTGACAGACGGACGGACGGACGGACAGCAAAGCGGAATAAGGTTACCGTTTTACCCTTTGGGTACCGAACCCTAATAAAATACCGTTGCTGTCTATATAATATTTGTTTATGTTAAGAAGTGACCCAGATTTTTTTACTCACGATGTTGACTTTCAATTTTCTGAATGGTATCTTTAAAATGCCGGAAATGCTACCCAGGGATTCGAACCTGTATCTACTGCTATGTCAACTAGGCTACCACTTGTTA
The DNA here is from genome assembly GCA_914767695.1 of Ptilodon capucinus. NCBI lineage: Eukaryota > Metazoa > Arthropoda > Insecta > Lepidoptera > Notodontidae > Ptilodon > Ptilodon capucinus. Next base: position 7,972,872 of record OU611831.1, read on the forward strand.
AGGTATCTTAATATGAAAAATATATACTTATAATATTATAGACAGAAAGATTTGTATTTTTGTATGTAACGAATAAACATAAAAAATAGTGGACCAATTTCAAATATTATTTTGCCGTTAGATTATCACTGAGTAATATGGGCTATATTTATTTATCCTATTTTTTTTAAAAAAGTTCACCCGTGCGCTTCTGGGTCGGCCCGCTAGTATATAATATGAATATAATAGAGGACAGTTATGTTAGTCTTCTTGAATAGAATCGCAGGCGCAACTAGTGCACGCAGTATATGCATCTGCATTTTCCTGTAGACTAATGATAAAATTCAAATTTAGTCCGAACACGTATTTTCTTAAAAGTCAGAATGGCAAAGCCGGGTTCACGAGACCGAGGTAAACTTGATTACACATAACTAGTACATTTAAACTATTTATTAAGTTTAGTTAAACTTAATGAATTACCTCCTCAAGCCTCCTTACCACCTGTCTAGAACTAATGTTTTTAATATTACTGTCAGTTTTTGACAGTTAACTCTGTCAAAATCAAATCAAAATCAATTTTTTTTTCGTGTAGGCCAAAAAGCACTTACAAATAGTCAGATTCTACCACCGGTTCGGAATGCTGCTTCCACTGAGAAGAGCCGGTAAGAAACTCAATGGTTACTCTTTTCAAAATGATAAATAGTAAGGATTGTGAGTACATTCTCAGAAGCAGCAACGCCATGAGAGCAGACAGCACCTTTGACACAATACTAGAGAAGAAGACTCATGGCAGTCTAACATTAAATACAAATATAGTCTTTACGCTTAGGAAGCTAGTACAGTAAAGTGCGTCTACTCCCATTTACAAGGTAGGGTTTATTTTAAACAAAATTGACAGATACTTTTAAAACAATAATACTTTCAGAGGTGGTGGTAAAGTCCTTGTTTTATTTGGAAGTAAATCATTATCATTTGCCTTACCTTGTCCCATTATTTGGGGTCGGCGCAGTATATGAAGTAAATATTAAACAATAATTAAATTATCAAAATCGAAAGTACTTAGGTAGCTAGCTACTACAGCCCTTTTAACGTCTCACTGCTGGGCACGGGCCTCCCCTCAATGCGAGGGGGATTTCAGATCATAATCCACCACGCTGGCCCAGTGCGGGTTGGCAGACTTCACACATCTATCGAGAACTAGACAAGTTCCCTCAGACGTGCAGGTTTCCTCACGATGTTATCCTTCACCGTTTCTTAGCAAGTGATAATTTCGCATGAAAATGAGATTCGCACATGGAACCCAGAGGTGCGAGCCGGGGTTTGAACCTGCACACTTTGATTTGCAAGACGTGCGTTCGACCACTCGGCTACCACTGCTACCTAGGTAGATTAATTAATATTTTCTTCGACTATGATATTAACAGTCGAGTTACATGACAATAAAAAATAATAGTTTCGCAAGGAATTACTATGGTACCGAAACTAGGACTTGCCCGTATTTTGGGTTCCTGTGTTAAAATAATTAGATAAGTTAATAAATTAATGTAAGATAGGAAAATTGTAAGTCCATATTAATCTTTTTCGAATAAACAAATTGTATTTATTGAAATTAAACTATTTTACGGATTTTATGGCGTTTATTTACTATTTAATTTTCCCGACGTTTTGGCTGCTTTACAGCAACCATGGTCACGGGGGGACTGAGGTGTTAGACGTCCTGATGTCATAGTTAATAACTGGGTACCCTCATATTTAGTTGTTGTTTGCGGTCCGATCCATATGTCCATCCAAATAGTTTAATTTCAATGTATAGTATTCGCGTAAATATAAGAAAACAAATTGTATTTAATTACATAATATTATTTATTACTTACAATAAATTTAAAAATACTTGCATATTCCTGATTATTTCAAAAAGTTCCTCTTTGAATACTTAAACTAGATTAAGAAATAAAAATACAATTTATTATTCACCAAAATTGTTACACTGTGAACGAGTTTCCGTGGAACCCAAACTAGGCGTTATTCCTTTATTAATCCCCAATAAACAGATCGATTTATTTTTATAACTCACACCTAATCAAAGGTCTGCCTTTTGCTTCTACAACGATACGATATTATATAACTATTGACTATAACTATGACTATGACTTAATTACCATGAAAAAAATGGAATTCCAAAATTTAAAGGCCACGTTCATTACTCCAAAACAAAAGGAAGGAAAACGCACTAAAAATTAACCTATTGTGAAAAAATAAGGATGTAAAATTATTTAAATCCCGCAAAACCGTTACAATTAATGGCCATAAAGTGCACATCCCTAATCCTCATTCCACATTCGCCACACGCCACACAAGGTGAGCGTAGGGCGTTGCACTACACAATTATTTGCAAGTACACCACATCGATTCCGAACACGTATACCAACTTTTTTTTCACAATGGAATATACGCCGGTTTGACGTGGCGCGCAATAAATATGTTTATGTTAATACATTGCATTGTAATTGTCCGTCTGTGTGTCATCATTGCGTAATTCTAAAACGAACATCGACCTGGGGCTTATGTGAGTGGTATTTAGGTCAATATTTGTATTAAATGTGATTTGAATGAGGTTTAGAAAATTTATTTTCAGTCGCAATATAAATCTGAAAAGCCTCTTCTTTGACAAGGTGTTTTTTTCGTGTCACAATAACTTAAAACCATATTTTAAATTCAAAATAAAACCTTTGCATTGCATTGCATGTTTTATAAACATCACCTAAAACTTTCAAAATGATTACTCTTTTAACTTCGCAGTGCTCTGATTATCGTCAGCACAAGTAGTATTAACAAAGAGAGCTTAAGTTATGCAAACTTAAACACAACACCTCTAAAACCCAACCCTGAACCGTTCTAATCCACCTAAAATTACATAAAATTATTCCGCACTGAGTCCCAACACTAGATCCCGGCTAAGACGTGCCACCGTCTCAAATCCGACAATGACGTCTAACTGCAATCGTATGCAAATAGTTCCCGTGTTGTCCCGGGATATCCCGGGATTACCAGCTACCCACATCACTAATCCTGCCGAGTTTGCTAGGGCTGTCAGCGGCTTATCGTAAGATATAGTTGTAGAGTGTGTGTAGAGTAGAGTTATGATAACTGGGCAACAATATGTGGTGTACGAGGCTCTGATTTGCTGAGTTGGCTCTATGCCTGCTGGTCAAAGGGTTGTTGATGGTGCGACCGAAAAATTGTGGTATAGGGTAGGTTAAATATAGTGCTGTGCAGTACTGCGGGATAGTTTATTGACTATACATATTATAATTAATCAATATTTAAATTAAATTCAAGAGGTGTAGCTAATGGTGTTAGATTGTTTTCTTTTTTAAAATATCGTTAATAAAATTTCATGTTTTAACCAATATTCAAGTATTGCCAAATTTTTAGTTAAGCTTAGAAACAAAAAGGACGTAAAACTTTTAGTAAGTAAAACTTTAAGCGCTTTTAAGTTTATTCATATGACCAAGCCCCATAATGCAGTGACCCTCATATACCAAGCAAAACAATGACAGCCTCGTGTGTCGGGGGAATGCTAACATTTCTCGGAAACCGTCGTGAATTTAATCAGAAAATCAAATCGTAAAGGTGGAGCTGGATATCTCTGCCACTGATGTATGTCAAATTTGGTTTTATTGACGAAAATGTGTAATAAATCGGACATGTTCAATTCTTCGAAGTAAAAGGTACAGCTGTAATGGACTACATCACATAAATCGATCCTCTTTAGTGGTGCTCTGCGAGCATCTGGTAAATTTAAAAACAGAAAACGGTCGTTGAATTAAAATTCAACCTTTACTAACTCGGTCCCTCACGGGCTCAAGCTTTACTCTTTTTCCTCAGATTCTAAATTCTTTTCGTAAACCGAAATGATCAAATGACTAGTTTTATAATAATTTAATCAAAGTTTGATTACAACATTAATTTGACCCTATTGGATACCATAATTTCGAATGTTCACAATCGCAAGGCTTATCCTAATTTTGGGCAGTAACTGGAAAGGAAGAGCCGAAGATCGGGCTCAGTAGCGCATCTTGGCAGAGGCCTACGTCCAGCAGTGGACTGACACCGGCTGATGATGATGATCCTAATTTTAACTTACTACTGTAAAGGTCATGTGAAATTTGACGTTTGTTCTCTTTGTATTAAGTTTGGAAGGCAAATTAATTTCGTTAATAAATGTGACACTTAATTATTATTAGAGAACGGTTACTAATTGCAAGAAAATCCTAATGGAATGAACATAATGTCATTATTTTTTTACAATTTCATCGATAAAAATTTTAATTTGTGAATTAGCTCGTGTGATTTTTTTTTTTACTTTTCGCCCTAAATAAATATAGCCCATGTTACTCAGTGATAATGTAGCTTTCTAACGGCCAAAGAATTTTTGAAATTTGTCCAGTAGTTTTGAAGTATATTCATTACGTACAAATCTTTCCTCTTTATAATATTAGTATAGATAGGTAGCTAGTTATTGAAATAAAGATTTTTTTTATAGATTTAAATTAATAAGTGATGACAAGATTAACACGGTGAAATGGCGCCAGTTATACCTTACATATTAAACACACATAACACATTAATTCATCACAGACAGATATATAGAGGAGAGGCATTATCATTCCGCGCCGCACATAGGACCTGGACCTGCATACCAAAATGGTGGACCTCACAATCTTTGTAATGTTATCTTAATCCCTGCGACCATTGACAATACTGAGAATTTACACACAAATTTGTTTGTGACTCAATTTATAATATATTGCGCTATCTCTTTCAACAATCAGCCAACACATAAGTATTGAATTTTAAAAAGGCGATATTAAAATCGAATTAAAGTGAATATTTTGAATTTAGTATTCAATGTAAATAAAAATAAAACCGGCCAAGTGCGAGTCGGACTCGCGCACGAAGGGTTCCGTACCATTATCTATAAAAATGGCAAAAAAATCACGTTTGTTGTATGGGAGCCCCCTTAAATAATTATTTTATTCTGTTTTTCAGTATTTGTTGTTATAGCGGCAACATAAATACATCATCTGTGAAAATTTCAACTCTCTAACTATCACGGTTCATGTGATACAGCCTGGTGACAGACGGACGGACGGACGGACGGACAGTGAAGTCTCAGTAATAGGGTAGCCGTTTTACCCTTTGGGTACGGTATCCTAAAAACAAAACATATAAAAAAATAAGTGAATACGTAGATACATAGCTCGTATCACAGTTGATCGAAAGACACATTATCGAAACCAAACTTATTGCTAATAATAGGGGATTAACTATATGCGTCTGATAATACTCCTTATTAAAAAAAATACTTCCTATATTTTTATGAAATGGTGAAATTTAATGGAATAAGATGAGGAATGGCTGCACTTCAATCAGCGGGTATTTTGTCAGTGTCAAGTAATTAATAGCAACAATAAATTAAATAAACACTCTTTATAAATCAAAATGGGTGATGAAGATGATAAAGATGGCGGCCGACTGCTACTTACTTGCTCTAACTTTTATGATGAGTTTTTGTAATAAGTTATCCTTCAAAGTTATTATTATTTAAATTTTTAAATACGTAAAAAAATTACGTTACTCCAGTTACGTAATTTTTTAAATATTAGTTTCAAGGACAGTTTTTTAATACAAATTCTGTCAAAGTAATAGTGGAAAAGTATAGTTAATCACGTCTTAGGGGAAGTTTTACATATACAGTGAAACTTGGTTAGGTGGGACCTGGGTCAGTGAGAAACCTCCATAACTGGAACTCATGCTGAGGTTCCAACACTTTGACACTCAATTACCTCTGTTAGTGGGACGAAGCAAACCTCTATATCTGGGATTCGTTCTTTCGATTTTATCATCGTAGCTACCTCTATAACTGAGGCAGCGACAGAATTTTATATGTATTAACCTCTGTAACTGAGATAATATCATTTTGTTTGTTTCATGTTTGTTTACTTACTTATTCTTATTCTTCCCGCAAATTCCGCACTTAACAAATTTTGAGCCTCAATGACCTTCAAAATCAGAATCAGAATATTTTTTATTCATATAAACCAATACAGGCACTTATGAATCGTCAATAAATAGTAAAAATAGTAGCTCTACCAGTATAGATAATGTAATAGTCTCACTTCAGTTTTAGTTTTGCTTTACTATCATACGGATGTTTATTTGAAAAATGCCGAAACGAAGGCTCAAATAATAACATAATATCCGTTTATGAAAGTGGGTAAGCACGCGATGAAGTCTGTGTCGAATTTAAGATGCCAAAATATACTCTATGTAGAATAATTCAGAATAAAGATAAAATTCAATAACAACGTTCTGAAGGACAAGAAAAACTAAAACGTTTATCAGAATATCATGATCTTGAACAGTGTTAACTGTGAAACTCACGTATAATGTTTAAATAATACGTTATTTTATTTAATAACCGCACCTCTTTAACTGAAATATCCTGTATTCAGACCTCTATTATTGGAACCCTCTGTAAATGAGACAGATATTTATTTATACCTGGATATCTGAGACACTGGGTAAGTGGAATACCTCTATAAGTGAGACAAATTTGCAGGTCCCTTGATGTGTCACTTAACCAGGTTTCACTGTAATTACTATAGTATATTTTATATGTGCCGTAAAATATTTTAATAACTGATTTCACATCTATATAGGACTTTTCCTGTGTCATTTCATAGCAATAAAAAGTAATATTATGTTAGCCGGCTGCCAAACTGTCCCATTTTGAGACATTCGGTTTTTATGTTAGTTTTAATGAGATTTAATTTCCTGAAAATATTTTAACCGTTTTAAAATCAGGTAGAAAGGCGTTTTATTTTTTCTATTCAATACCTAAGACATATGTTATCATTACTTATTTAATGCAAATGTCTATTTTTTTAAACGCAGTTGTATGTTGTATTTTAATGTAAAATTATTTCATATAATATTTGTAGGTTAAAAACTGCTGAACATGCTTTAAAATACATCATATCAATTCCACTGAGTTACGAACTCTACGTCCCTAGGCTTTTTTGAATCGTACCAAATAACAACCAAAGGAAAATCATTAGAGAACACTGTAGAGACAAAAATAAAAGTCACTTCTACACTTTAAGTTAAGTGGTCCACCGTTCCAATAGGCGTCATTAGAGAGAAGGGAGTAATTAAAAGTCTGATAAAAAATATTCAGAGAACAAACGCCCGCTTTCCTCTGTTTTGAAATGAAAAAAAAAATAGAACTGAGATTGCCATGTTTAAAAATGAAATGGTAGTTTTTTATAAGTTTATTTATTTATTATCTATAGGCTGGATCATCAAAAGTGTTGTAAGCTCAAAAGAGGAATAGTGTTTTTCTTTGCTTTTATGTTACATACTAACGTTTTTCCTAACCCATTTGATAATATAGTATGAGTATACACTTAGGATGTATTTAGCAATATATTTACACCTCTAACCAATAATCAATGGATAACATACAAAAAATGTGCAACCGTTGATTATAAACATGATGTTTGGCAAAGCTGCAAGGCGGGCCCGATTAGACTGCGCCATCATTCCACTGCTTCATTCAATATTTTTTTTTTACCGAACGTTGTAATTTCTTGGCTCGAACGCATCCGTTTACATGCCAAACAATAAATTTATTAGTCGAACGGAGGAGTGGCAACACTAAACTTACGTCACACATCGGCACGTCACGGATTGCGTCACGATTTTGACATTTTCGAATTTTCGATTTTGGAACGCGTCGCGTGGCGTTATATAACGCACGCGCCGTCAAGGTGACTCGCTCCAAGCTACTACTGAATCTATTTTAGTTCGAATTTCATAAATATCCCGTGACAGCTCATCTCTCCTCTCCCGCGTCTTTTGCCGCGGCGGTCGGGCGGCCATGTTCGCCGCTCGGCGGCTTGCCGCTTGCGTAATTATCAGGAGCGGCGGTGTCGCCGGCCCGAAATACCCGCCGGCCACCGTCTGTGGCCGCTTGAACCCGCGTCCTTGCTAATTTTAAAGTCCTTTCTCAAAGTTTGGCGTTTATGAGGTAATAGAAGGTGTGACGTCGAGCTGGCAGAATGCCGGCCGTACGGCGGTCCGAGAAAAATGGCAGAGACGTTCCGCCGCGTGTGCCGTTATATTTAGCTCGCGTCCCGCGACGCACCTCGAGGGGCGGGCGGGCCTGAGCGCCCGAGCGGCGGCCGAGCTTCGATAATGTATCAATTATAGGGTCGATTCGATGTAATGGGCCCGAAAACTAATCGTATATCAGACGTTAAGCGCATAGCGGCGCAGATGCGCTAACCAAAATTGCCGGCCGGCGGCGGCCATCAATATCGGACCTAATTGAATATTATACAGCAATTTGCTGGCGAAAATCTGGCGTGAATGTGCGGCATCCATATATCGTGGCATAGCGCTGTAATGGCGCTGTTAATGTTTTCTATGGCCACGACACGGCGCGATGCAGTGTTGCAGAACTAAATTTAGTGTGGCTGAAGCACTGTTTTAGACCGGGCTGTGCTGTTTGCGCAACACCTCGCCACCGTGCGAGCGAGACGGAACAATCTATTATCGGAAAAATGGTCGGACGCAGCTAGTTTCGGATCTTTGATTTCAGCGATTAGGAGTCTCGGTTTGATTCAATCAAGGTTTTGGTTGAGTCAGAACTCTTACTCCGATCCCGATCCACTTAAAGCTTATTTTCAGGGTGTATATTAGATAAAAATTATTAGTTTATCTAATACTGTCACTACGGTTATTATTATGAAATATAACTCTAGCTAAGAGAAAACTCTTAAAGATGTTTTCTTTGTCACATAATAAAGGCGAAAAGATTCCTTATACAAACAAAGAAAATACTGACTTTTGCAGAGTTACGGACAAGACAATATACCTATTTATACCCTATTAATAGTATCCAAAGACTTATTAATCCGACTTGTTAAAAGTGAGTTATAATCCATTTACAACGGCATTGTAGACCACAATTGTACAGAAAAATGCTAATCTAGATATTTAGCAGATGAATGGTTATATCTATAAAATTGAGTTGCAAATGAATTTGCTTTTGGTTTTCAGTTACAGCTAAGAAGTCTAGTGAAATTTTATCAGCTGAAATATTTTTTCAGGCCTTAATCTACGATGTTTCATCACAGTTTTTCCACCTGCTGACCGCGAATGATTTATATTTACTACGTTCCCATCCCGTAAACAAATTACGTAACATACGGAGAGGCGTAACATTTATCGACCTTCTAGAGATGAACTGCTGAGTATGAAATAGCATGGCTCTGCAGTAAAGTTGTTTTAACGGTTGCTTTAGAAAGAAATAAGGAGAGAGGTTTGAAAGCTAATAGAAATACAAGGAGATTTTAGTCTTTCTAGTGCCTGTTATATAGATAGATGGAGTACTCTTTATTGTACACTTCTTGTAAATTAGAAAAAAGAAACCGGCTAAGTGCGAGCCGCGCACCGAGGCTTCCGTACCTAAACTATGCAAGCACCGGACATTGCTCTAAGGAAAAGATAAACTGAACAGAGAGACAAACTTAACTCTGCCGTTGGTATACTGGTGTCCCCATACAAATTAACTACAAAATAAGTTTATAATAGCAAATAAACATTTTCTAAGAATAAATTTACTGTATTATACTCTTTGTTATAAATTTTAACTTGGCACCTTCACGCGTTTCTGAGAAAAATGGTCTTGACAGACAGACGGCCGACAAAGTGATAAGGGTTCCGTTTTTTGCCTATTTAGGTACGGAACCCTAAAAATACAATATTCTTAGGCCTCAATACAGTAGAAATGAACAATTGTAAATATAATATTAGTAATCACAATAAGATTTAATTCAAATAAACCTAAACATTATAGAGTCCTAATGCCCTCAGATAACCTCGTCGGTTTGGTATTTGGTACGTAAGATGAAAAAAAAAAAATTTAAGTATGGGCTTTTTAAGGATGGGCAAATTATTGTGAATACAATGTCTCGTCTAAGGTTCTACAACACTGTTACTGTATATTGTATAATTGTTAATTAAGAAAATACACAAAATTATAACTCCTTATTGGAAAAGAGTAACCATGGAGGTTCTTGCCCATTTAGGAAATGCATTCCGGATGGGTGGTAGAGATACTATTATTATTTTTTATTGACGATTCATAAGTACCTGTATTGGTTTATAGGAATAAAAAAATATCTTCTTTTTTTACGAAATGATGATATTTTAATGGAATAAGATGAGGAATGCTTGCACCTGCGATTAGCGGTATTTACGGTAATGTCGAGTAATTAATAACAAATAAATACACAATATAAATAAAAATGGATGATGACAGTGATAAAGATGGCGGATGAATTAATTCTGATTATAATTCGGCGACGCTCGCTCTGTCAGTGTCATTTAGTTGAAGTATGAACTTTTTGTATATGTCAATACAGTTTATTTTGGCCTGGCCGAAAATTAGACGCGCGAGCTCGACGCTCCAGTGTACATAAGATGTTAAAGCAATACTAAACTTGAAAGCTGAATTTACATTGCGAATGAATGATGAAATTAGTTTCACGAAATTACTTTCACTACCTGTGAAACTAGTTTCATCGAAAATAATAGTGTCGTGACATCCACAGTATGTCTGTGTTCATGGCATCGCCAAAACCAGAGCTTTTATTGAATAAAATTAAGAAAAGGTGGTCTCGAAAGTTGATTCGAGGGTGGATTGATAAATGTTATATTTTTATTAGTTGGTTAAACATTTAAAATATTTTTTTCAACTACCACGGTCCACACCACGACTAAAAAACAAACGTCCTTTCATCGCAAGTGGTGTCGCGACACTACTTTCACGTCGCGTTTACACGATGACATTAGTTGCATGACATTAGTGTCATCCAAAAATCGCGCGCTACACGAAACTAATTTAGTGTCGTGAAATTAATGCATGCATCGATAAATGCATGAAACTTGACGTTTACACTGTGAAACTGTTGATGAAACTAATGTCACGATACTACTTTCACGCCACTAGTGTCGCAATGTAAATAGGGCTTAAGAGTATTGTTATTTTTTTTTTCATTGAAGTATAAAAAAAGTTTTCTGACTAACTTTCTTCCCATAGAGTTGCTCTACTTACCTATTCGTTGCAAAGGTGGACAGCGGAGGTTAAGTCAAGGATACTAATATATACTTTGACCTTGGTGTCCGTCCAGATTGTCTGTCACATGTTTTTAGAATCTAAAGCGTTTGATCTAGCCGCCGAGACACAGCAGGTGGAAAAAATAACTAATAATTAAAACGAATTCTCATTTTTTTGTACAAACCGTAATAAATACGATTAGAGGCATAGATCATTTATTTCTGTTAGTTATTTACTATTGTTTCTAGGTTGATTCTATCAAATAGTTTAATATATTCTCATTGATACAGTTCTATAAAATATAATTTCTGTTGGCATGTCAAAATAACAGCTTTTTACTAAAAACGTATGAAACTTAATGCATAATTATTAATAATGTAGTCTGTCTGTCTGTTTATTTTAGGTAATCTCCAAATCAGCTGTACCGATTTTTACAGGACTTTCACCGACAGCTAGCTGATGTTACAAGGAGTAAATTAGGCTACTATTATTATTTTAGAAAAAGTATTGCTGTAGCTAAACTCCGCGCGGACGATGTCACGGACTCAGCTAGAAGAATATAAAAAATGCTGTATTTCTATTTTTAATGTCCGTAAATTTCGACAAATTACAGTAAATAAAATCCTAATTCACTATCGAACTTACAATAGGAGTATTTTTGCGGAGTTGAGCATTTAACTGTTTAAAATTAAAAACAATAGTCTAAGGTAGTAAAATAAAAAGAAGTGAAGAAACTTAACATTTAGCAAGAGTTTCCACGTGAACGGACGGTGCAATATCGAGGGGCGGATCTGAAAGGTTGTCGCGGACAGCCGCAGATAAATATCGTCCGCACTGAAATTATATTTTCAGAGCGCTCTGCTTTTGTTGGGAGTTCAGGGTATATTGAAAAAATTAAAAATGTCACGTCTGTCTGGGTTTTTATACAATGTTATGGGATCCCAGCAGTACTAGTGATTCAGTCATATTCCAATAACTTTGTAGCTATAAAATTTCCCAATAGTTACTTTTGCATTTAGAAAAATATCACAGAGTTATAGACAAGTTTAATGCTTCCGCCATTATTACAATTTTAAATATTCAAATCGCTGTCATCGAATTCCAATAAAGCCTCAATTACACAAAATTTTGCATTTAGAAAAATATCACAGAGTTATAGACAAAGCAAAATCGTTTAGGTGTTTCGTGTTGCTTTGTGTCATAATGATTTGAAAGTTTTTTTTTTATTCAAGTGATATAGTAGATACTTTTAAAACAATTATGTTGGCACCAAACTAAGCTACACTAAGCTAACCGTGTTACCGTCCTTCTCACGGCCATAATATATGAGCAAGACGACAATATCATAGTGCCGTCAAATATAATTTAGTTTATAATGAACAACATAATCTACATCAATGTAATGAAAAATATGTTAAAAATGAACGAATAGAAAAAAATGTTTTAAAAAAGTTTAATGCTTCCGCCATTATTCTAATTTTAAATATTCAAATCGCTGTCATCGAATTCCAATAAAGCCTCAATTACACTAAACTTTACCGGTTAATATTTAATTAGTCAGTACATGAAAACAGGACTATGGATAAAGCGAAAGAGTAATGTTAGGATCGTAGCATGTGGCAAACGGTAGTCTCAGCCTACCCCCATGGGATACAGGCGTGAGTATAGTAGTAGGAAGTTATATTTCATAGTCGGTGAGACATTGAGTGCGCAGTGTCAAGGGCGGAACACACTGTCCACCAGTTGGCAGCTGGCAGGACAGCCGGCCACGTGGTGCCAAGGTGTCGTGTACACCTCACTTTTAAATTATACGAATTGTGAAACTGTCGTTATGGAGGAATTCATCATTTGAACAATTGCCGAATAAACGGAAACAGTCTACTTGTAAATGTGTAGATCATAATATTTTCGTTAAAGCAGTGATTTAGTAGGGCTGCAAAGTTATATTTAAATTGAATTTATGTTTTTCTAGCTCTACATTTCGTCATGTTTATTAACTTGATGGAATAAAATTTGTTCAGATCAATTTGAAGTCTGTTTCTCGTGCCACCTTGGAGCAATGTTTTTAATACTTCTTTCAGTTTCTGACAGAAAACGCAGTAAAAAATCTGTCAAAAGTGTACAGTTACCATTGGAACAGCAACACTTTAAGCTTTAATACTTTAACCACTATCTAGTGGAAAGACCCCTGAGGTTTTGGTAGCTTTTAAGTGCACGTAGATTTTTGAAGTCTAATTTTGTTTATTTTTTGATGATGACTGTACCCATTGAGAGGCAGACGAGATACGCTCAAAATGATTATAATGATGATGATTGGCAAACGAATTTAATTGACTTTTTTTTCGTAAATGTACTTTGTGGCAATATACGTAATGATGCAACTAAAACTCACGACTGAATTCGCTCCCATTAGCGTTCAAAAATATACTTATTTTATGAGTTTATAGAGTTCAATTTGGTATTGGAAAAATTATCACGCGCGTATTCACTCTACCAAAATTGAAACATTCTCTATAAAGACATTCATACGAAAAAATAATCGAATCAAATTGAATTCAGACTTTAACTTATCAATGCCACAGTTTAAAAACAAAACTACTCAAACACGCAGTACAACAATAACAAAAATCGAATTCCCAAGCTATTGATCTACAATTTCCAGGAGCTGGAACCGGTAACAGCGGCCATTAGCATACTCGTGACGACATATCGGTTACGCACAGAGAAATGACAAGTAGGTACTGACCACGTGCACCGTAGTAACCCAATTCCAGCTCTTCAAATTATACGGGACCACACAGGTGTCTGCCTTGTGTTAAAAGCCGCCAACAAATGTAAAATCACGGGTTCATTAATTAAGCAAACTGCCGTCAACGATGCCACAAATCTGAAACATTTCGTCGCAACTTTGTCGTCTCCCCTAATCGAAAGATACCCAATTTTTTACACATAATCATCGATTTATAATGACTTAACAATTATGTTTTTCAAACAAAACTCCACTATAATACAAATTAATTGTAAAAACTAATAATTTCTGTTCGTTAGTCTCGCTATAAATTCAAAACGGCTGTACCGATTTAATAATAAAAATATTTTTTATTTGCCGAAATTAGTTTGCAGTAGGTACATTAAAAGATTACATATATGCGGTTTTTACAAAATATTAAAGAGAAGGCCTCCTAGCTAGGGTATAACAATAGTCTGTGTTTAGTAGAGACAGTTCTGATCCCCCACGATGGAAATGGTTGTGAATACAGGGGAAATACCATTTTTACGTACTATAATTCATAATAGGATATGATTTTCTTTTGATGACTTTAAAAATGTAGGTGATAAAAAGTTCGTTAGGTCACCTTTACGGCACTGTTTAACCTACCAAGAATACAATCAATTAACTTTATTCAAAATTTATACAGTTAGGAAAATTGAAATATTTTTCTTTCATTTTCAAGTCAACATTGTTAGGTCTCTCGTTGGCTATAAATTATAAGATTATTCTAACAGAAACATAGTCTCTATGTTACGTCACGAATTCCACATTCCATTACATAAACAAACACAGATTTCATTCATACAAGCCTATGTGAGATAACTTATGTAGAGCAGTAAATCATGGATAAAATTGATATTCTCATGATAAGAGACGATTGTTTTCTTATACTTACGCGAATACTATACATTGAAATTAAACTATTTTACGGATTTTATCGCGTTTATTTACAATTTTTTTTTTTTTTTTAAAGGGAAAATAAAATAGTAAATAAACGCGATAAAATCCGTAAAATAGTTTAATTTCAATAAGAGACGATTGTTTAAAACATGTTAAATATGTATTAATTTATCAAACAATAGGCGCGATCCAAGAAATATAGGAGTAGAGTAGGCTGCACCCTGCCTACCCCTTTGGAGATTACAGGCGTGAAGATGTAATTATTTAAAAAAATTCTAATTCATTTTTTTTAACCTTTATTGTCCCACCGCTGGGCAAAGGTCTCCATTTTCCTCCACACGTATCTATCCCTCAAAATAATGGACCCAGGAGCCCGATTTTCTATTGATGGACATTAGACATCCATCTCTATTCGTGATGTCGAAAAAAAAACCTCAAATTGTTCGTATTTTTTGGGTTTTTTTCGACATATTTAGAATAGAGATGATGTCTATCAAGCGAAAATCGGGTCCCAGGGGCCTTACTACCTCTTAAAGTGATTTTATTTTAACAGTAACTGTCAGTATTCGACATATTTTGTACTGAGTTTAACTGTCAAAAATTTAAAGTCATATTTCAAACATTGCTGTAAGATAAGTGATGGTAAGATTCATCCGCCATCTTTATCACTGACATCATCCATTTTTATTTTTAATGTGTATTTATTGAATTTGCCCTTGCTATTAATTACTTGACACCGGCTGAAATACATGCTAAACGCAGGTGGAGCCATTCCTCATCTTACTCCATTAAATATCATCATTTCATCAATTTCGTAAAAAAGAAGTCATGGTAAGGCGGCCGGAAATCGCACTACCAACCCACTAAATCCAAATTTAGACAATACGAAAAATAAAGTTTATTTGTAACCGAACCGAGATTAGTAATTTAAGAGTGTCCTCTACTATTTCATAACATAGAAATTATTAAACATAGCACAGAGGATATCGTCTTAAACTCGTTGCTATAACCTGATGGTGTCATAGTAAGCCGTGAACACAAAATAAATGATTTATGTTGTCAATATAACATTATGTCGGTTTTTGTAAACAAGCCGCGAGCCGCATACTGATGTGGACTAGGAATTACTATCTGGGGTAAACTGTGATCTATCCTGGTATCATTCAACCCTTTATTATGTTGAAAGGATAAGCAGAGTATGTTAAATAATTGTAATAAATGCAAATTTGAGCATTTAGATCAGAAATTTGGATAATAACAAAACCCGCCAAGTGCGAGTCGGACTCGCACACAAAGGGTTCCGTACCATTATCTATAAAAACGAGAAAAAAACCACGTTTGTTGTATAGGAGCCCCCTTTAATATTTATTTTGTTTTGTTTTTTAGTATTTGTTGTTATAGCGGCAACAGAAATACATAATCTGTGAAAATTACAACTGTCTAACTATCACGGTTCATGAGATACAGCCTGGTGACAGACGGACGGACGGACGAACGGACAGCGAAGTCTTGGTAATAGGGTTCCCGTTTTACCCTTTGGATACGGAACCCTAAAAATTTACTTAATTGAGAAATTATATATCGTTTATTAATGATTGTTTTGTATGGTCAAGCTTTAATATCTAAAGGTCGTAAGTTAATATTGCGACTGTAAAAAGGTAAGGTCGAAGAATGAAAGGATCGGACCGCAAACAACAACTAAATATGAGGGTACCCAGTTATTAACTATAACATCAGGACGTCTAACACCTCAGTCCCCCCGTGACCATGGTTGCTGTAAAGCGGCCGAAACGTCGGGAAAATAAAATAGTAAATAAACGCGATAAAATTCGAAGAATTAACTTTTTCAATGAGTCAATACAGCTCGTTTTAATTTTGGCAAAAATGTGCCCGTTGCTTTAAAAGGCTACGAAGGGTATAATTTTGCCAGAAAGCCGAGTACACGGGACTCTAGCTATTTAAAGGCTTTCTTCATCTGAATAGAATCAGAATTTTTTATTCATGAAAACCAATACAGGCTGAATGAATCGTCAGTAAAAAATAAATAATATTAATAGTATCTCTACCACGTAGATAAGATAACACATATAAAACCCGCAGAAGCTTACCTAATTGTAGCGTAAAGTATGTTAAACAATATTGGTGCAGTAGCTTTTTTTATACTAGTCACAAGAAATGTTTGTAAGTATTATATTCATGTCTTAACATGAATTTGCTTGTTCTTTTGTATAATAATGGAAGTTCTAAGGACATTGATATACTAAAAGTAGGGGCCTCTTTTCTTTGTCTACGACATTGCAAATGTTCTCTACATAGAAAGTGACGGAGGCTGCTTATATCCGGCAAGAAGTTGCAAGTAAGAATCAGGATAAACAAACAAACATAAACTTTACTACGTCCATGAGTGTGCTCGAGATAGTGAAAATAATAAAAAGGACGGAAGTGCCTATAAATAAGAGTTGGAGGAATTGTGGAGGGCGGCCATGTTGGATGGGAGGACCATAAATTGTCGCATGTCGATATCCGCCCTTTTTGTTGCTTTTAATTCTGTTAATTGCATTTCTTGTAATTATTAGAAACACATTATCTTTATTACAAGCGCATTATGTCATTTATGTACCCAATTTGGGAGTAAGATAAAAATAGAATTCCAGTAAAATGTGTAAAAAGATTATGATCTATTTAAAATTATATCACAGTAAAGAAACGCTTTAATACTGAAAAATCCTATTGTAGGTGATGTAGAAATATTAGTTTTAATTTGTTGTAATTTGTTTTTAATCAGACAGGCGAACAAAAATTTTTACGTTTTCGTTTTATGTAGTGTATAATACTTTCATATTTGTATTTATTTAGGGGTACGTATATGATTATATGTAACAGTTTTTTTTTTCAACGCAATAGTTCAATATCTTGTTGAACTTCGGTTACATTGAATAATGGCAATGAAAAATCTTCGTATTTTTCCCAATTAAAATTTCTACAAAATTGCAGATATTTAATAGGTTATGTTTAGTGTAGTATATTTCTATACAAAATAATTATCCGTTTTATTCCAATAATCCGGTTTTAATTACCTGAAATAAAATGAAATAGGCACTTACCGTTTTTACTTATAAATTTGTTTGAAAACTTAAAAATACTGTTTTTATTTGCCAAAACTGACGATTGTACGTTGAATGGAAATTTAGTTTATTACAGCATAATAAATATAACCTGTACCTTGTCGAAAAAAACATCAATACAATCCAATCCGCTAATGGATTCCTTTGCTCGTAGTAGTGAAATTAAAAAAGAAGTTTAAAAAAATAGTAAAAAACGGATACGTGCAACACATTCTCGCTTTCAAGGTAGTGCATTCGGGAGTCATGCACATTTACAGAATTATATCAACTATACAAGGTTGGTCGGAAAAAAACAAGAAAAATGGTGTTCAACATTTTCTTTGTAATAAATTCACTTTTCATTGGTTGGAGGCTTTGATCAAGCGGTGGACGTCTATCTAAAACGTTCATTTAATTCTAAAATTTAACTGTTTTCTTATTTTTTTCTGACCAAATATTAAACATTGATAATTGCAACACTGCCTTTGAGATCGACTTTGAGAAAAATGTATTAATTTGAAAAAAAGTTTTATACATTAAAAATACATTAAACAAATGTTTGTATTTAGTCAATAATATGAAAAGCGGTGTTACAAATAGGAAATGAAAATGTACGTCATAATTCATGAATTGTTTTATTTTTTAAACATCCCGGAATATTCTTACGTGAAATATTTATTGCTATAGTAATTAATTTACTGAAAAGTGCATTGCGGGATGATATAAACAAAAACAAAACAATTCACGCAAAAATAAAAAAGACACAAAATTCAAACTAACAAATATGGATACAATTTAAATATCAACATTAACAGTTAGTGAAAAACATTCATACATTGAAAGTGGCAAGAAAAAGGGTGTAAATAGAAGAAATAAAGAACAACAGAGGGGGCGGGGGACAAACATCGAGTAGTTGGAACACCGATGCGACGCGATTTACTCAGCGCCCGCCGGCCGGGTATTTTAGGACCTTTTTTATGACTACTATAACATATTTTTCGGGTCGCCTTCTAGTGTTATATTGACACTTACTAAATTGCTAATTTTTACTACGATTTTTTTTTAAATACTGTAAATGGCTGGAACTGTA
Source organism: Ptilodon capucinus (assembly GCA_914767695.1). Taxonomy (NCBI): domain Eukaryota; kingdom Metazoa; phylum Arthropoda; class Insecta; order Lepidoptera; family Notodontidae; genus Ptilodon; species Ptilodon capucinus. Next base: position 7,991,909 of record OU611831.1, read on the forward strand.
TCGCTGCTGGCAGTGTTATGTTTAAACGGACACATTTTTTTTATTTTTTTTATTATTCTAACGACGGTCTTTATAATCTTTGAATTATTTATAGAAGTTTGTGTTTCCTCACAGGCTTTCCTTTCATGATCGACTAATATATATACTTCTTATTTTCCTTATCCCCCTGTTATTTCCTGTTTTCTTTCATCACGGGAAAACTTTTGCTCGTTTTTATTTCGCTGCTTTATGATGACATTGGTAAAAATATTTTAATTGAACGCACTTATCTTAGTTCCGTTTTAGATATATTTGATTATAATCGTTAAGATTTTTAATACTTATTTGACAATCCTTGTTAAAATGGTTTTATGTCACGTCAACAAAATATTATAATACATTTTTTCCTTATAATACGATTAAGATAAAGATAGTTTTGTACTTACTATATTATTTCAAACACTCCAGAGGTTGAAATTAAACTATTTTACGGATTTTATCGCGTTTATTTACTATTTTATTTTATTGTTTATCGTTTCGGTTGCTGTAAAGCAGCCGAAACGTCGGGAAAATAAAATAGTAAATAAACGCGATAAAATCCGTAAAATAGTTTAATTTCAATGTATAGTATTCGCGTAAATATAAGAAAACAATACTCCAGAGGTTTATATAAATTCTTATTATAATTTTACTTTAAATTCAAAGCTCGTTTCTACTTACCGAGAGCTTCTTTTTCTAATCAATTTACTCTGTTGCAAGTGAATGCAGGTTCGCAAAATTAAATTAGAATTTCAACTGGTCCCGGTTCTGGTTGGGTTATCTCAGCTGAATAAGCGTTCAAGACCGTTGCATCGGGAAATGGAGCTGGGAGTGATCTTTGCGAATTGAGTTTATGCAATTTTGTATTAAAATTTCCGCAATATTTGTGTTTGCAGATGAAAACATTTTTTTAATGATTTTTAGAGTACTTATTGATTTTGCAAAAAATCTTTAAATGATTATTACTACTATTTTTTATTTAAATTTACCTAAAAAACAAGGAACTACAATTAAAAAATGACAATATATTAACAAAATATGCTTTAAAATCGCTCTATCAATTGAAACATCCAAGTATATTTACTAAACAAATATTCATCATCAAGATCAAGGCCAAAGTGGAAACAGGGCACAGAGCCAATGTTTCCAAAATGTCCAAGATAAGATACAACTCTTCAAAAACTTTTTAAATCATATATAAGGTGCTTAAGTCTCCCAATGCATGAGACTTGACAATCAAAAGAATGAAAGAAAACGGTGTCGCGAAAATTAAAATAATCTAAGATATAAAGAAGTAAAAAAATCTTAATGAAACCATAAATACTTTAGTTTTTTTAAAACAATAAGACAACATAATGATTCGCGTTTGAATTTGATATTTAAGAAAGGTAAACCTTAACCAAAATTCAAAAAATAATCTAAATCGGCTTTATAGATAGATAAAAACATCGGTGTACGAAACAGACGTGAACTGCAGATACCAATGGGCGTTATGCTAGTCTATGCCGTAGTTTCCCTGCAGTCAACTTATTCACATCTTGCCTCCCACCATATCGATTAACCAACACTTTTAACATTCCTATAAATCCTTTAAGCGTACTACTTTTTTTATCCTTCTTTTATATTAACAGTTTTGTTAAATAGAAATTAATATATTCTTTCATGTCTCACTTTTGGATGTGGCCTACCCTTGATTCGATAAGAATTATAGTAATGAATGGTATTTTTTGAAATTTTGTTGACTTTGCGATTTCCATATTGTATTTTTTATATTTTATTATTTTGTCGATAAATTCGATTAGACCGTATCTTGTTTTCTCATATTTACGCGAATACTATACATTGAAATAAAACTATTCAATAAATCAAATAGTAAATAAATGCGATAGAATCCGTATAATAGTTTTATTTCGATAGACCGTATCTTTTGTACTTAGTTATTTGTTTATAAATAATTTATTGTAAATAATTACATTCAAGCTGATCTTCGAGGAAAGCGTCCTCATTCTGAATCATTTGGTGATTTCGAAATTAATCATGATGTTAATTGTTTTAATTCTAAATTTAGTAAGCGAACTCATAATAAATGATTAATCCTTTTATTGTATACTTATTTTTTCTCTATTTCATTGAAAATGCAAATTTAATATCTATGGTTACAAAATTTCGTCATAAATACATTTTCTCGAGAAAACATAAAAAAAATTGAAAGCACATTTTTTTCTTTTCTGCATCAGCAAACGTCACAGTTAGATCGCGTCCTTCATGCATGTTTGAAGGCTTACTATCGATCTGTTTACCTTTTATTTTGAACACTATTTAACATATCAAATGTAATATTTAGCAAAAACACTATATATATTATTCCATTTACGAAATTTCCATTGAAAACCGAGAAAAACGACCACGTGTTATTTTTTTTTCTTAATTCCCCGTTAGTATCGCGTCCACATCAATACTGAATCAGCCTACAAACATTATATTACAGAATCACGTGCGTACCCACATCGATCTGACGGCGAAATCGGTACATCCCGAAAATACCCGGGCGGCGGACGCGGCTTAGGTAAGCGACATTAGCTCACAACATCTGTTAATATGATCATTGTTAATTACATATGGGTTTCTTGTTAATAATAGTAGCCACCTGTCCCGAAGAGGGCGCTTGCAAGTAAGTCGCTACGTCGTCCACCATGCAGGCTCGCGGGAGGTCGGGGAGGAACATAATACGCTATAGGTCGCGCATCGCGTGCGGGCTACGCGGCGCCCCGCGACCGACTGGCGCGAGGAGACCGCCGAGCCCCCTCCCGCCCCGCGCCCGCATCGCCCTGCCCAATTACAGGGCTGGGGGGCAGCTTTTCCGGGCCTTTTCCTTTCTTGTTAAAATTAGTATGGTATTTTAATAATGTTGCCTAACAAACTGTGTGTTCTGCGTAAAAGTCTTAGAGAGGTCATTTAATTTTTTTACGGTATACTTTTTATTTGTATAAATAAATAAACTATTATTGTCCGTCACATCCCCCAAATATTTTTATTAATTTAGTTTATTAAAAGCTTTTTAAATACAACTAGTAAGTCAATAATTTACAATAAATTCTTGTACAAATCAAAATATTATGTATTTATTTATATAAAAAATTTACATAATATCGTACACCCTCTCAAAATTTTATTTGTCTTTGGGGATTCGCTCCTATAAAACTAGAATAATGATACACGGCAAATAGGCACTGTTAAAATAACAAATAAAATTATAAAATATACACAATTTTCCCATGCGCCAGCCCTACGGCACTACGTCGTAATGCATTCGCGGGACTCGACGCGCCTCGGCGCCGCTCGGACCCGATCGGTAAGCGCTCGGCTTCGCTCGGAAAGCTCTTTCGAATTCGGAACACAGACATGACATATCTGTTCTTATACACCACAGCAATTTAAACTTTATCGATATAACAAAGAGTTTAGTTTTCATTGAAAATAAAAAGTTCAAGTATTGTATTTGACTTTTGAAATATCCTAATTTAGCTCGCGTTTTGCAATCTACTCTACATCTTAGCGTGTAGTGACAAAGCTTAATTTACTTTGATGCACTTTTTCAGCTGACGCGTCTATAAATGTCACATTATGTGCGCGCGTGTGCGTTTGTTTAGTATGTATGTATGCGTTAAAAACACATCTTGGGCGGAGCGGTGGGATGGCGTAGCGATTTTAGGCAGATTTTTCTAGTAAATATTAATATAAGTCTATTCTGGTATGAGTAGGTTTTGTAGTCATTGTAGAAAGACAGTTCCCGCATTCTCTCATTGGAGACTTGTAAAACGTAATATATAAAAAATACTATAGCAAACGTTGACCTTACGATAAAATAAATATCCAGTTATTTTTATATTTTATCACCATTGAAAATAGCAAGCGCCTGTATTGTATGTCGATAAAGACTTCAAGTCTTGCGCAAACGACTCATACAAGTCCAATCGAACGAGAGAAGTGAAAAGCGTTAGTATTTTTTCTAAGTCCGTAACTAATCAAGGCTACTACGAACATTATTCGTAGTTCCTAGATCTACGGGTCTTTCGTAGCAGCGTAGCATCGTCTACGGGAGCTAGCTACGTTGCTACGCAAACATAGACCATGTCGCTTCAACAAAATTAATGTATGTATTTGGTACATAATGTAAAACCTTCTATGTACTGTTTATGGAGGTAAATCACACATCAGCCCCTCTAATCAATATATCAATCTATAAGCGTTTGCATCGTTTCCCTACAATGTATAGGAATAACGAAAGTGACATGATTTACGTATCAAAACAAATGATCCCCATATAATTGCCGTTATGTAAATAAAAATCTTATGGTTTATTACTTTGGCTAGGGAACTGGCCATGGTTAAATAAACAATCCAGTTTATTTTCATTTAGGTACTACAGTATAATACACTATAAAATTACTTAATTAATTGAAAATTATATTTAAAAAGTTAAATAGTGACATTAAGATGAATAAAAATCGCAATAGTCATTTTCACCCCTCGTAGTGTACGATTCCCGCATATCGTAGCGTCGTAGCGGGGTCTCCACTACGCCGTAGCCGCTACGGCGTATGCACAATATAATGTAATTTATGTAACTGATTAGCGTCGTCTCGTAATAGTCGGGTGTACTGTGTAATGTTCAAAATCGGCGAGCGCGGTGCACAGAGTAGTGTCCAGAGTAGAGACAGCGAATCAATGGAGGAATAATAAAATAGATAAAGTACCTATGTACGTGAAAAGTATCACCTTAGCTCCAACGTAGATTTTTCATGAAGATTTTTTTACAAGCTGTGTTTTCTATTATTAGATAAGTTAATTAATTAACCCCAATGGGTTCAGAGCGTTATTCTGTCCCGTATACGATCTCCAGCCTTTTTTTTTTAATGGACTACGGTGTTGGTCGTGAGTTGGCCTTTACAGCTTCACCGGAGGAGATCTCCAGCCGTTCAATCATCATCATCATCAAAACAGAAGTCAAAATTTAATTGCCATTCAACATGGCACTCCGACATATTTTTAAATATTTTATATATTTAAATATGTATTGGTTTTCATAAAACTCTTCCGCTTTTTAATATGAATAATTAAGTTATACTTTATGATTACATTGTATTGCACTAAAATATTGTTTAAAACTCCTTTCCTTTTTTAAGTGCAGTGGTAGCCAAGTTGGTATAACGCCAACCTTGTACGTAAGGGGTGCAAGTTCAAATCTCGGGCACGCACTTCTGAGATTTGCGAGAATGTCAATTAAGCTTGCTACTCCGCAAATATATCGGCAAAATTTGGGTGCATTGCAGTTAGGGTTGCCAACTTTTTTTGACAAAAAAATACGTATAAAATGGTTTGGAGAAGGAAAAAAATAAAGTATTTGGAAGAAAAAAATGTATTTTTCAAATTGTATGTTCTTATTGCCTTAAAAACGTATTTTTTTTCACATCTTGAAATGTTTCAAAGCTTGTTTGACAATCAAAATCGTATCAATCACCACATCTAACATTTATTTTAGTAATAAATCGTTTCCATCATCCATTTTCACTTATGTGTTCTGTTAAATAGTTAGGTTACCCATAGTGAGTGTTTTGTTTTACGCATCACAGTAAAGGTGAGAAATAAAGTATTTTCACATACTTTATTGGTATGCAAAAGTATAATTACCAAAAATAAAGTAGGATACTTTATTATAAAGTATGGTTGGCCACCCTAATTGCAGTCCACCTTTACCTACCACAGGAAACAGGCATGGTTACGTATTTAATTTAATTTATAACCTCTGTAATATTTAGGTAGTCTGCATATAATCAGCGCACAATAAATCTAATATAGCACAAGTAGTGCAGCGGGCCCGCGATGTTATATTGGGCGGGAGCGGCAGGCGCGCGCCCGCCCGTGCGGAAACTGCCTAATGGATCATTTGATTTCGTCCTTAGAATCAAGAAATTGGTAAAAGCTTCTTCCATGAATTGAGAAGAAACTTGTATTTAGTTTCGTGCATTATAATTTGAGCCACAAGAGATACTATACATAAGGTTCAATTTTGGTCCAACCACGCACACTTTTTTTTTCATAAAAAAAATATATATAATACTATTTTTTTTACAAGCTATATATTAACTTGCAATGTATGTCCGGGTGGAATCTTGCAACTGAATTTTAAATCAGTTATCTTTAACCGATTGAGCTAAAATTTAGTATACACGCTTATTTTGGATGACAATGCATGCTTAGCTATGTGACGTCATTGTCATTCCAATATGGCGGATCATACAAGATGGCGGAATAGTTATTTTTTCTGTACTACCACTGTATGGGTATCAAATGAAACGCCTTGCTGAGGAGAACATGCGAACTTAGGGCAATTAAATATTTTTTACCATTAATTTTTTTGTAGTATTATACCGCATCGTAGCACCTACTCCTTTTCATGGCTTCCTTTTCATGGCTTCCTTTTCCTCCGTTACCACATGCTCAGGTATCTAACTATCTTTATAAGTACATAAAATTCTGCGTGTGTTTATTGTTTTCTTATATTTACGCGAATACTATACATTGAAATAAAACTATTTTACGGATTCTTCTACTTCTGCGTGTGTTCCTAATTCTTCTACTTCTGTAGTTGTATCATGTGCGCCAAGACTTTTGTCACGGAATATGTTGATTTTGTCTCTTTCCCTCGTATGTAATAAGACAGAGAGCGAGCGAATTTGTGACCGAGATCTAGTATTGAAATGCGTGCTAACTCCACTGAACGAATTGAAGGTGTTGTTTTCGTGCCTTAAAAACGCAGTCATAACAATCGATAATGTTAGTTACTTGAGGCCTAGCTAGTACGCAGTGGTAGCCGAGGGGTCGAACGCACGCCTTGCAATGAAAGTGTTCTAACCCCGGCTCGCACCTCTGGGTTTATGTGCGAATCTCATTTTCATCCGAGATTATCACTTGCTATGAAACGGTGAAGGAAAACACCGTGAGGAAACCTGCACGTCTGAGAGAACTTGACTAGTTCTCGATAGATGTATGAAGTCTGCCAACCCGCACTGGGCCAGCGTGGTGGACTATGACCTGAATCCTCCTCGCATTGAGGGGAGGCCCGTGGCCAGCAGTGGGACGTTAAAAGGGCTGTAGTTAGTTAGTACGAATAAAACTTGCCCCATTCCCCACAAAAATCAGTACAAATAAACCTCAATAGCCCACAAATTAACAGTTATCATTGTACAGTTAAACAGTCGCGCAGTTTTATGGCAATTTTCAAATAAACATAAAACCGTACCGCCGATAGATACCGCCGCGTTATCAGCACACATAAAGTTGAACTGTGGGGGAAATTAAAAAGAATAACGGGCGGTATTGAGGCCCCGGGCTATCCCAGAGATGTGGCCTTCTGTTTTTGTATGGGTACACTCGCTTTGTACGGTCATTAGTGGTATTTAAGCAAGGATATTTTACTAGTGTTTAATCTAAGTATACTTTATATGTATACCTACTTAACTTTTGCAAAAAATATGTAATCCTTTTGGAGTAACCATAGAGTTTCTTGCTCATTCGTCTCCATAGGCAATTTAGTCCGAATGGGTAGTAGTCTTTTTGTTTGACGATTCATAGATATTGTAGTTATTGTAGTTAGTTAGTAGTTTAAATAAATACAAAATTTCTGATTCTGAATATTGGTTCGACAAAAAAAAACGGATCATTCCGCGACGACAACGATGGTTTTTTTTACTCATTTTAAATTCGGTCTAATGTACACTAATATAGCCTGTATTGCACTCAAATAACTAAATACAAAGCATCAGTAGACAGCTTATAATGAGAAACTTGAAACAATATCCAGGATATAGGGTCCAATATTAAATTGAAAATAACATAAGAAAATTTGTTAGAGTGAGAAAGTGCTAACTCGACCTCTTGCTTACATCAAAAGATAATCTAGGTTCGACAGACTTAACAATCTTTTAGAGGTGTTTGTAAGAAATTATTTGAATAATTTACAATATACTCGTAATCAGATTATTTATACTTGTTGTCCTTGGAGAAGACAGAATGGAGTTGGTAACGCGGATATCCCGCTGATATTTTTATGTCATCTCTGGTTAGGAGAGAGCTTTACAATCAAAAGATACTCGCATTAATGAATTCTCGTTACTATGATTTTATACTACGACAAACTTGCAACATAGATAATAAAAACCGCACACAGCTTAGACACACAGTTATAAAAACTATTATAAAACCAGAGAGATTTGGCAGAGGGGAAATTTTGTAAAAAGCAAGACCATTGTATACTTATAATTTTCCCTTCCACTCTTTACTCCTACACATTCTCAGGAGCAACAATGTAAAGTAAACTAGCAGAATCTTTGACAGAACAGTAATAACAAAACCTACTCAACAAAGAAGTATCACGCATACGCAAAAAAAACTGTTTATTTAGTGGTCTAGGTACCATCTTCGCATAATTGCCATTCTAATGTAACCGGTTTGGGGCACATCGGTAATTGGATGGTTTCAAAGTCTATAACGGACATAGGTAGAAAAAAAATCAGGTTTTATTTATATCGACGGCAGAAAACGGCAATTTCGTGTCCCGAAATATCCAATTTTACATCAGAGGCAAAAACTATTTCAAAATGTATGACATTCTGACAGACTCTATAATATAAAACTAGATAAAATTCAATGCATGTTTCATTATTCTTTTCCGTCGTTAGCAGACGAGACATGAACCATTCGACGCGGTTTTTTTGTCAATTCTATAACAATAAGACAAAATGCCAATTTTCGAGATACGATATTTCCGAATTCTACCGTTGATATAGGTAGAAGATATCAAAGGAAGGAAGATCTTAATAATATGGTCTTGTCTATCAGCTTCCTAGTCCAGCCAATTCCCGCCAACAGGCGGTTCCTTGCAATATAAATTCCTGGCCAATATTCACAAATTCTGACGCCCAGGGGGCAAATTGCAATTTTCTTAGCGCTCCGCCGCCCCGCCCGTAAAACATTTCCAAAATAGTTTTATGTAAAACGGTGGACTTAAAAATGTGTGAAAGTTAAGTCGTACGTGGTAAATGCAAGTCGTTTTTATTTTCGAGGTAATATGAAGTCCATCCTCGCCTGATCCATATGAGCGTCGCGACGCCCTTTAGCTGGCGTCATGACGTCGTTTATAAGCGTCTCGATGCCTCCTCTTAAACACCGAGCTAAATGGGGTTTCAAAACTGACTGTATTGACTTACAGTAAAAGCTCATTCTTCAACAAAATGTCATTGACATCTTTCGCGAATTGTACAGCGATGTCGCGCAGCTATTATCATGGAAATTCAAGCTTTATTTTCAGTGTCACATGATTCGTTTTGATATTGGCAAACATTTTGCTTGCATTACTTGCACACCTCAGTGTCGCCGGGACATTAACCATTTATAAGCATTGCGACAATAGTTATGATAACGTCGTGTCGTCGGTTTTAACGTCATCCTACCATTTATAAGCGTCTCGGCGTCCCGTAGTTGCAACCCCAGTTACAAACGTCAGGACGCCTATTTATAAGCAAGACGACGTTAGTTATGAGCGTCGTGTTACCTGTATACACATGTCGTGACCTAAGATCTCCTCCGGTAAAGCTGTAAAGGCCAACAGTGTAAGTCCTTCATAAAAAAAAAACGTGACCTAAGATGTAAGCACTGTGACGCTAATTATTAAGTTATTACTACTAACTAAACTACTAATTATTAATTACTAAGTTCTTAAGCGTCGCGACGCTGCGCCGGTAACCTATAACCAGGGTCGCAATACCCATAGACGTACACCTAGCATTATTAGCTGTTTTTAACGTATATAAATAGTTTGTTTTTCTGTAAGAGGTGGAACAATAAGGAGTTATCTATCTATCTATCGATATATCTCGTTCGTAGCTACGTCAATCGCCTTGCTACCCGCAGTTAAGTTTCCCTCGGTAGAGGCGTTCCCAGTGCATTTTTCCCGCGGTAATCCGCGTGCGTTGCGGAGTGTCGCCTGATTTATACTTCGTTTATCTCGCTACTGAATTTATTTGTCTGCGACCTAACCGCCGATGCTGCCCTGATGCCATAGACTATTAAAAGTGTCAGATGCATGCACATTCATTATATTAATGCATTTTAAAGTAAGTAGGATCTAGCCAGTATCTAAGTAGGAAGTTAGACATTTTAAAGTGTTCCTCCCGTAGTTGGCATATATGTAAATTTAGTAAATAGGTGTCTAATATCAATATCTTAATATTTTTAATAGTAGGTAGCCAAACGAAGTCGAATGAAGACAAGTCTTTATCGAGTTGAAAATACTTGAAATAGATTGGATCATGAATTTATTTTGTAATGTAATTTGTATTGAGTATATTTGTACTTATATGCAACTAAATTACGCAATAAGTGCAGACAAACGTAGCTCAGTATTTTTGGATAAATATTTTTATAGGGGTGTTAACGTTTGCGGTTTTTTCTACCTATTTAGGAAATTAGATATGTACCTACCTAGTACCTGCGTACATTACCATAAAAAACTGTGAAAAGAAATAAAATTCTACGTATTTTTTATTTCCAGCCTGTATATGCATGCAGCTTTTGGAAGTATGATGATTTGAATGAATTCTGTGATATAAACCTGCCTACCTACTTCAAAATAAAGTGCGGCAATTCTCACTGATTCTTAATTCTGTGGTCTTCGAAGTCTCGGTGCCGCTTGTAATTGTACAAATTATAAATTTGTGACCGACTGCCGCTGTTCTGGGATTAAGTCGCAGCGGGACGCAGCGCAGTCGCTGATCGCCGCAGTCTTTTTTGTAATAGCTTACATGGAACAGAGCCTTTAGGGTAGATTCCAGTAGCGTGTTATATATCTACATATTTTTTATCATTACAAGTTACAGAACAATAAAACAAACTTTTAATTAAAGTATAAAAAACGCCTGTAAAAAACTACAAGCAATGTGTAGTAAACGGCCGACACAGTTCGCAATATTAGGCACTTCCCAATTAGTGGATGGTGGACAATTTTCTACTAGACGCAAACTAGTTGTTGACTAAAACTACTATAAGTTAAATATATACAATTGGACCTTACATTGCACACTGTGCTACAATATTAAGTGTAATACAGTAAGTATATTAACTAGTAAGAATACTACCTATCAGACAGGACGTTTGGGTTTTTTTTATAACTCAAGCTTTCAGAGCCAGGTTCCGGCTAATTAAAGTTATTTTTTTGAGCAGTAGGCACAACAACAAGCGTGCTTAGGCATTTAACATTTGCAGAGCAAAACTAAAAAGTAACGGCGGGCGTTATGTAACTTCCCGAACTGCAATAGGCGGAGACAGGGAATCAAAAATGTGTTTTAGTTTTGGAGTAGGCAAGTTAAATAAATCTCACTATCTTAAATCTATAGTTTTTGAGGCTTAGTACGTACGTACCAATAACCCCGAAATATATTAAAAGCTTACCTTACAGTGGAATATGAAGGTTTTAAACGGATTGAAATTACTATTTTGGGAGTTATTTTCTCCCTAAGCAGAAAAAAGATTTGATTGATTATAGTAGCTAAATGAATAATGCATTAATTTCGTCCCCTACCTTTTCTATTACGGTTTACAAGAGAGTTACCTACTTACCTTGGGACTCGTAGAAACTCTAACCTCAACCCCTTCTTTTGGACAGTACTCTACAGATCACAGCTTCCAAGGAAAGTGAGTAATAATTATGTGTGTATCAAGACAGCTTGGTCTAACTGATTAAACGTAGTTCACTCGACACCCTGCACCAAGCTTTTGGGGGTTCGAATCCCGTGAACGACGAATTTCGGAATTTCCTATGGTCTGGTTGTAACTGGGATCGCCATACCATCCATAGTACAAGCGATGCTTTGTTTGGGATCATACGATGTATGTGTTGTCTGGTGATATTTATTTCACTAAATATGTATGATGAAATTAAAAAAATAAAATGTTTTTTTTATTCGTGTAGACCAAAGGCACTTCGGAATGCTGCTTCTACTGAGAAGAGCCGGTAAGAAACTTTTTGAAAAATAATAAATATGCATAATAAGTAGTCAGAATGTCTTAAGCAATTAACAAGACAAATTATTTACAAAAACTATGAGAGAAAAGAAAGTAGGTAAGTAATAAGTAGTTGTGTCTAAAAGTCGGTACGTGCCTACTCCTATATGGTGTCAAAACAAGCTCATACCTCGACGCAAGCCTGATACGTCTCGCACCATATCGTTTCGTTTTTCCACTGCTAATTACAGCAGTGTGCAGTTACGAGTCGAGTTAGTTCAAAGAGCCAACGCAGTTTGTGGGATTTCATTCTGGTTGTCTATACACTCGTATACGTGAACAGTGGAGATACCTACTGTGCTCTGATAGGCTATTATGTAACTCAATTTCAGTTAGAAACAAACCAAACAAAATGACGGATTTTCAATAGGTATATATTTTTTACGGATATAGCAGTGGTAGCCGAGTGGCCGAACGCACGCCTTGCAATCAAAGTGTGCAGGTTCAAACCCCGGCCCGCACCTCTGGGATTTATGTGCGAATCTCATTTTCTTCCGAGATTATCACTTGCTATGAAACGGTGAAGGAAAACATCGTGAGGAAACCTGCACGTCTGAGGGAACTTGACTAGTTCTCGATAAATGTGTGAAGTCTGCCAACCCGCACTGGGCCAGCGGCGTGGACTATGGCCTGAATCCCCCTCGCATTGAGGGGAGGCCCGTGCCCAGCAGTGGGACGTTAAAAGGGCTGTAGTATGTATGTATGATTGAAAGTTTGCAATTCAATTAATCAAAATGCCTCAAACGCCGCAAATATAGTTCCCTGGGTGTAGGGTATATATTTGAGGCGTTTGGGGTAGAAACCTTAGGTCCATGGGGGCCGGGTGCCTACCGAACGTTTCAAGACATTGCGAAACGTCTGATCGAAACATCCGGTGATCAGAACGCTGGAAACTACTTCGCACAGCACATCAGCATTGTCATTCAACGTGGCAATGCTGCCAGCTTTCTGGGCACCCTACCGCCCGACAATGATGGGGGAGTATGGGGTATATCATTTTTTACTTTTATTTTTTATTATTATTAGTAAATTGTTGACTTTGTAAATATTTTGTTTTTATTTTTTTATTTTTGATATCATCAAAAAAAAAAATCAAATCACCCTGTTCTAAGTAACTAATCGCGATTCCTTTTTCCACAGTCGGTTATGCTACTTGCTACTAATATTATAAAGGTGAAAGTTTGTAAGGATAGATGGATGGATATTGGTTATTCTTTCACGCAAAAACTACTCAACAGATTTTCATGAAACTTTTCAGTATTATATAACGATATTGAATAATCAAAGTCTGCCGACGAAGTCGCGGGTAGGAGCTAGTAATATAATAAAGAAAAGACAATGATCAATCAATAACAACACATTTTATTGTCCTTTATTCTTAACATTACGCTTCTTAATTAAACTTCTTGATTCATCATTCAACTGCTGGAAGAATGCTTTGGACGTCTTCAATGACTTATCGTCAGCCTCAGCACCCTTACTTGTGTTCCTATGGGCTGTGACCTTCTGGACCTTACCACCCTTCTCCCTTTGGAACTTCTTCTTTTTCCTTCTTTCCCTATTCTTATCCGTCTGAGTGCGTTCCTCTTTGCTCATTAATTCTCCCTTACTCTTCTTCTTCACTTCTTCTGGAGCCAAAAGTGTTGCATCACTTGTGGCTACTGGGGCCACTTCTTCCATGGATATAGCTGGTGTATTGCTGATGATCTTGACTTCAGCTTGTGGGGCTCTAGGAGTATAATGATAATGGCACAGTGCATCCAACTTAGAAAATAAATCATTCATAGTTTTACGGATCTCTGTGTGAATCTCCGGTTCTTTTTCATCCACAGTCTCACCCGATAATGCTTGCTTTTGCTTCAAATATTCAGCTTCATAAACTTGCGCTAAACTAAGTTTGCTCTTTGATTGGTCTAGGATTTCCGTTTTCCGGAATGAGAGTTGATCATCAACAGGTTTTTCTTTCTTGACAACATCATCCCACGCCTTGTCTTTGATTCGACGTCTTATAATGTCTTCTAATGTGACTGTGGTCTGCTCTATTATGATCGGTGCTGGACGGCTTGTGAGATCAAAGTCAACAACTTCCTCTAACAATGAGTTTTGAGGACGTTTAGTGGCATCAACTTCACCTTTCAACTGCCATGGTGCTTCTGATAGTGTTTTCTGTTCTAAATTATCTATTTGTCTCTTCAATCTCTGCTGACGTAGTTCAAATTCTGATTTCTTTTCGTCTGATTGCTTGTTGTTAACTGGTACTGGTACTTCAGCAGTATCGGAATCATCATCGGAAGACGAATCATCTTGCACAGCAAATCTGACTTTTTTATTTGTTTTATTTGGTGTATCTTCAGTGATTTCATCATTTTCTTCATTGTCATTGTCCTCCTCATTTGAATCATAACAATTTTCTTCATTGGAACCGTTTTCATCATCACCCTGATTGAAGAAATTGTTGTACATGGCCTCTTTCCCACCTTCGTCATCCCCATAATCCTCGTCATCAATATCTTCAAACATATCTATAGACCCTTCACTATCCGAGTCTGTCTTACTTTCTTTACCCTCTTTCTTCTCTTCATTAATCAAAAACTTCTCCATTTCTTGCAGTTTAAAGAACTGGTCATCAACGATGGATGATTTAACTTTTGTTTGTGATGCTGAAGCTTTTTTCTTTCTAGGCTTTTCGATATGCACTTCCTCCTCCTCTTCCATGGCCTCATTTTCATTGCCAGACATTAAATTCTCATTCGGATTTTCGTCATCTGATTGATCTGATTGACTATTATCATCTATGTCGTTAGTCTTCCCTTCAGAGGTCGTTACAGGAAATTTCAAGTCGGTTTTAACGGACATGCAATTGGATACTTCCCAAACAAGCTGGTCCCAACATTCTGAATTCTGAAGTTCGATTTCTTGCCATACTTGTTCCTCATCAAAGTCCTGAATGATCAGTTCAGGTAAGGCACCCTTCTTCTCCTTCTTATCAACGTTTTCCTGTGATTTTGTGTAGTCGTATAGTGATTTAACCAAAGTTTTGATATCATCCTTCAAGTCACTTTGCACTGTAAGAAATTTCACAGGTTTCTCAGTGAAAACCGTGAACTTATCAATCATGTTCTCTAAATTAGTACAGGCCATGGTGATTCCGCTGTTTTTAAGTACTTTTTCAACGTATAATTACATGAAAATACTTAATTTACTTACACAAACAAAACTTACACGCGGTTTAGTTATGACAGCCACAAAGGTTTGTACAAAATATCGATATATCGATTTTTTTTTTCGATATATTAATATTTAATGGCGATATCAATTATTTCGCTCTATCCAAATAAAGTAACAGGTTTAGAATATGTGTGAAACACATTAAATATTTGGAATAGATGAAGACCGTAGTTGCCACTGATTACAACTCCTGGAGATCGGAGCCGTAAAAAAGTGTTTTTGCTCTGCATATTTACCTATAAACTGTATTCTGAAATAGCGAACTAAGCGCTCTCAGTAAAACCTACTTTAAAACATAAAGTTTTCCTCATGTGTATTCCAGATAAAGTATTCCTATTCCATTTGATCGAAAAGTGTTATATTTTTCTTCTTCTTTTTTTACGAAATATTTTGATATTTTATATTTTGATGGAATAAGATGAGGAATGCCTGCACCTGCGATATGCGGTATTTATGGCAATGTCGGGTAATTATAGCAAGGACAAATTCAATAAATACAAATTATAAATAAAAATGGATGATGACAGTGATAAAGATGGCGGATGAATTGTGTTATATTTTTATGAATGTTTTATTAGACACTACTGTCACTTCACTATCATAAATGTTTTATTTTTAAATTTGATGCATAGAAATTGAAAGTAAATTATTATTTTTAATTATCTAATCCATATATATCGATCCTTTTTGGCACTTCCCCATCCCTATCAGCCACAGAGAAAATGACAGCCATAGACTATGATCACATCAGAGTATAATGAATGACATTGCTAGCCGACAAATGAGAGTGCCACGAACTTGTGCATGGATATTCATGAACGAACAACACAGCCATCATGCAAAATATCACGTTAGATAACAGATATTATAATTTGTTGTCACTTCTCAATTTTAATAAGCGCTTCCATTTGCTATTATGCTAATATTTTTGTTCGACTAAGTAAAAAGAGGCTAATAAACCAAGGTGTACTGATTTTTTAAACTTTTGCGTTATAGACAGAATAGCTGTTGTATTTGTTAGAAAAAGTGGTTGTTATTAAACTCTAAATAATAAACTAATGTGTTATTTTATAGATTTGGTGTCCTGACTAGTCAGTGATTGTTCAGGAACTAGAAAATACATTAAATAGTAGTGTTTCTTCCTTAGCATTCGAATGATTTTCTGAAAGACAACCCGTGCTACACAGTATCAAGTACACAAGAATGGCTTGTGCGTATTAAAAGCCATGTCATACTGAACAGCGCCATGCATTCATTCAATATTGTTGTACTTTTGGTACTTTTATTTTTCGTTTGGTCTTTGCTCTATGGTGAGCAGCGTTGTTCTTATTATTATCTTTGGCATGTTCAGCACAGAGGGTTGCTAGAATATTACTTTTTAACCTTCAAAAAGGAGAAGGTCCTCGATTTGATTGGTATTTTTTTATGTATGTATACTGATTACGCTGAGAGTTATGATCCGATTTACGTGATTATTCTTTAATTTGATGCGAAATAGTTGCCATTTGGTCCCATACAAATTTAAGATAGTGTGGCCCAGTAGTTTTTTATGAACATATTACGATTATTTACACAAAAAATCGTGGAAAAAAATTGTAACAAAAAATAGAAGCCGACTTCAAAAACATAGGTACAATAAAAAGCTAAAAGTAACCTATAATTCAGTACATTTGGAATTGGTGCCAATTCATGTGTGTATTTGTCTCGTCTGAAAAAGATTAGCAACTACTCCAAATGTACTGAATTATAAGGTTATTTTTAGCTTTTTAGTGCACCTAGGTTTTTAAAGTCGATTTTTGTTTATTGTTAAAAAAAATTGTAACATTATATTATATTACCTTTATAACTATTCAATGACTTCTATTTCGTATTTTTAATCAGAAATTTTCATGGAGATAATAGATCGGTGATGGCATTTCACCATCGCCGTATACTACGGGTACATGAGATAACAACAATGGCGAAAAATCACCGCAGAGCTATACGAAGAGTGGAGTCGTTATGGGTACTCTAGATACTCTATGAATATTATTAACAACACATGACTTACTTTCTAGGTTTACTTTTAGGGTTCTGTACCCAAAGGGTAAAACGGGAACCCTATTACTGAGACATCACTGTCCCTCCGTCCGTCCGTCCGTCTGTCATCAGGCTGTATCTCATGAACCGTGATGGTTAGAGTTGAAATTGTCACAGATGATGTATTTATGTTGCCGCTATAACAACAAATACTAAAAAACAGAATAAAATAAATATTTAAGGGGGCTCTCATACAACAAACGTGTTTTGTTTTGCCATTTTTAACCGACTTCAAAAAGGAGGAGGTTCTCAATTCGACCCGTATGTTTTTTTTTTTATGTTTTTTTTTTTTTTATGTATGTTACCGCATATCTCCGGCGTCTGTCGACCGATTTCGAAATTTTTTTTGAGGTATGCTAGGAAATTCTTCAAGGTTGGTCCCATTTCAAAAATATTATCAGAAATCTAACCCCTTGGGGGTGAAATGGGGGGTTGAAGGTCGCATAATTTCAAAAATATTTTTTGAACGACTTGAAACTTTGTATATGTATTTAACATACAAAATAAAAAAAACACGTTTTTCAGGAATTTTGAAAGAAAAAATATGTAGGGGGTGAAATGGGGGTCCAATCCGGACTACAGCATATCTCCGGCGTTAGTGAACCGATTTCGAAAAATCTTTTTTTGTTTAATACGGATTGTTAACAAAGATCGAAACCCACCCCCAAAGGGGTGGAAAGGGGGGGTGAGGGGGGTGATTTTTTTTTTGGCTGTAAATTTTTACTTTTTTAGGGCTGTTATAAGGTGATAATATTTGCAAATTTTCAACGATTATTGACACTAAAAATCGTGAAAAAAAATTATTTTTAACAAAAAACAAAAACCGACTTCAAAAACCTAGGTGCACTAAAAAGCTACAAATAACCTTACAATTCATTACATTTGGAGTCGGTGTGAATTTGCCTTGTCCGACGTTGATTGGCACCTACTCCAAATGTAATGAATTGTAAGGTTATTTGTAGCTTTTTAGTGCACCTAGGTTTTTGAAGTCGGTTTTTGTTTTTTGTTAAAAATATTTTTTTATAGATAATGGTACGGAACCCTTCGTGCTCAAGTCCGACTCGCACTTGGCCGGTTTTTAGTATACGAAATGTTGAAATGAGATAAGAAAATGGCTTCGCTTGTGACTAGTGGGTATTCCCCAGTATGAAGTAATTAACGGTATGAAAATATTAAATAAAATATATCATTTAAATAACACTGGCTAATTGGGGGTTTATTTGACCCACGTTACTTTTGGTGATGTTTTTCGTAAGAACCGATTGGTGAACACGCTAAACACGTTTCTAGTTGCAGAATCACATTTATTGTAAATACATTTAAAAACCAAACCGCTACAATGCTACGCCATTGCCGTTCGAGAGAGTTCGTCGCTTGACAGTAGCGCTTGACACAACACTGAAAGACAAACGCAGTTTATCTATTTTTAACACTCCCCCATAATACTGCATTTTTCTTATGGAACATTCTTTACAATATAAATATACATAAAGTAACAAGTTCTTATACCAAAGGAATTTCTATCTGAACATAAAATATATTCAAAAACTTCGTTAGCATATGTTTTACATTCTCCATTCTTTGCTATATGTATACATCTCAAAATTATCTTCCAAAATTTAACACAAATTTTACAATGTATCTTTAAGTCATCTACCAATCCTTTAAACCACAAAGCTTCTGACACAAGTGAACTTAAAGCTACATACTCTGCTTCAGCTGTTGAAAGCGATACAGTTTTTTGTTTTCTAGAAGCCCATAAGACTACATTTCCATACAAAGTTAAACAAAAACCTGTGACACTTTTTCTATCAATACAATCAGCAGCCCAATCAGAATCAGTATAACCTACTACATCATGTTGTTCTAAAGAAGTATTAGTATAACATAAACCTAATGTCTGCGTTTGTTTTAAATACCTCAATATTCTCTTTAAATAATTCCAATGCATATCATTAGCACAATCCTGAAATCGACTGAACAAATTTGTAGCAAAACTTAAATCAGGTCTAGTTCCCATCACTAGATACATTAAACAACCTATGAGTTCTCTATAAGGTTGCTTAGTAAACAATTCAACATTAGTTTCTTTTATAAGTTTTAAACTTTTCTCTACGGGAGTAGCTATACCGTTACAATCCAACATATTAAATCTTTGCAACAGTTTTGCAATGTATGACTTCTGATGGACTTTTACAACATTATTCTTAGAGTCTCTTTCTATTTCTATACCTAAAAACTTTTGAACAGGCCCTAAATATACCATATCAAATCTAAGTTTAAGTTTCTCCTGAAAATCAGTAATAACTTACTTATCGTTTTTCATATCCTCAGGTAAGTACATATAAATTTCTTCATGTAAAATTCCATGCAAAAACGCGGTTTTTTACATCCATTTGTTCAACATGCATATTTTCTTTGTAAGCAATCACCAGTACCAGTTACCGGAGCATAAGTTTCATTCCACTCTGATGATTCAAAACCTATTGCTACTAATCTAGCCTTGTATGCATTTTCACCTTTCTTCCTAAAAACCCAACGGCTGTGTATGGTTTTCTTATCTTTCCGTTTCCCAGCCATCATCCAAATATAATGCTTTTCATGAGATTTTAACTCTTCTTCTTCTTCTTCTTTAATTCTTCTTGAGATTTTAATCTCTTCTTGCATGACTTTTAACCACTCTTCTTTTTGAATTCTTCTTCCTGAGATTTAATCTCTTCTACAGTGGCTTTTAACCACTCTTCTTTTTGAATTCTTCTTCCTGAGATTTAATCTCTTCTACAGTGGCTTTTAACCACTCTTCTTTTTTAATTCTTCTTCCTGAGATTTAATCTCTTCTACAGTGGCTTTTAACCACTCTTCTTGTTGAATTCTTCTTCCTGAGATTTAATCTCTTCTACAATGGCTTTTAACCACTCTTCTTTTTGAATTCTTCTTCCTGAGATTTAATCTCTTCTACAATGGCTTTTAACCACTCTTCTTTTTGAATTCTTCTTCCTGAGATTTAATCTCTTCTACAATGGCTTTTAACCACTCTTCTTTTTGAATTCTTCTTCCTGAGATTTAATCTCTTCTACAGTGGCTTTTAACCACTCTTCTTTTTCATCTGATTCTAACGCCTCTTTCTTTGTTCTTGGTACATCATGTATCATATTTTCTACATTTAAGGCGGAATACTCACATTCATGAAAATCATCACATTCATAATCTTGTAAGTACGGGGGTTTCTTTCTAATTCGTTTTTCTGTCATTTCTAATTCTTTTTGTACATTATTCTGTTCTTCTATCTCGTTATTCTCATCTTGCAACTCTACCTGTTTGTTATCTGTAGGTTTTTTAATCTCCGAGTCAACGTAGATAATCTTTTTATCATTCTTTTCTTCATTTACAATAACATCTCTAGCCAAAATCACTTTTCTTTCATTAGCATCCCACAATCTATAACCGTTGTTACAATAACCAATCATGTATAGCTTTCTTGATTTTTCTGACATCTTACTTATTCTATGTTCTTTATTTATGTATGTTTAAGTTTCTGACCCAAATATTTTCAACTTTCCATAATTTGGTAATCCACCAAACCATATTTCTGCTGGTATCTGTTTATTTATTGTAGGTAGCCTATAGACAGCTTCACCCCACATTTCTTTACCATTTCTTTTTCATTTTCTAGCTTTTTCTATAAGTGTTCTATTTAATCTTTCCGGTTTACCATTTTGTAGTTTCTATTTGAATTCCTTTCATAATACAATATAAAATTCTTTATCAAAATTCTAATATTCCTTTTTTTTTCTTTATTTAATTATTCTTTATCACACAATATTTCTGATTCTGAAACATCACAGATTTCTCTTCTTTAATTCTTTTATTTCCTCTATAGATGCGTGACATTTTCTGTTATTTTCTGGTATCAATTATTCTTAGCATAGCTTTCTTTAATTACATTGAGATTTCTTGGCCTTCTTCCATTTCATTTATAGCATTTAAAACATATCTCATTTTCTGTTTCCGTATTATTTACTTCTTTTGTATGCTTTTCTATTCCATTCTTTTTTTTTAGATTTCTTGAGATTTTTTTTCAACATGTTTGACGGTTAATAGTATTTTTCTTAGAGACAATTGCGAGGCGATTCCAGTTCTTCCAATTTTGAATTTCTAATGACGTTTTGCATTCTTTGATAATTTCCAAATGACTATCGTCAATACATTGGACTAAAATTGCTTTTGCCCTTACATTCTTATTATTCTATTCAGCGGTATATTCTTTAGGGTATATACTTTCTAGGGTTTTCAATAGATTGCTTTCTTCAAGTGCGAGTTTAATTCTGAACAGCCAACTGTCAAATTCTTTTCCGGCCTTGATGCCATATTTATTAATTCTGATTAATTCTATACTCGACTTGCATTCTGTAGTGAATCTGGGCCCATAACCTGAACACGCTAAACACGTTTCTAGTTGCAGAATCACATTTATTGTAAATACATTTAAAAACCAAACCGCTACAATGCTACGCCATTGCCGTTCGAGAGAGTTCGTCGCTTGACAGTAGCGCTTGACACAACACTGAAAGACAAACGCAGTTTATCTATTTTTAACAATTGGCAACATTGCCATTAAATTAAAAAATAAATAAACCTACATTGTTTGTTTTCATTCATTCACTCATTCTTTTTTTGTTTTATTTTCACAATGTGTCGTGTCTTGTAAATCGTATTCTTAGAGTGCTAAAATTTAATAAAACTATTATTATCATTACCTTCGTATGATAGTATAATTAGATCCACGGCAAATGCTAGGATAACGTAGCTTTCAAGTAAAATCTTCACACAGTAAGTATGAGCTAGTGTGAACATAACTGTAACAAAATGTAGATTATCTCGCTTCATTGACTTCAGCGTGCCCTTTACAATGCTATTCATGTTTAATGCTTGGTATCCATCGATGTCGTCGTCCACCCACGCTAAGTAATCGTTCAAAGTAGTTCGACAAACCACGCAGTGCAAAGTGAAAGGTGTTTAAGTTCGAAGTTGTTTTTACGAAATCTACACGAACTTCATTTTGTCAGGGGCACTGCTTTCTCATGTAAATTTACGTACGCTACTATTGTACTACTGTGAACCATTATTCAAGCTACTTCGTACTCAAGTATCTTACCATAAAGTGTAATATTTATATGAAAGATATGCTTTGTACTCTGACATTGATATTGGAAAACTGAGTTAAGCTAAACAAAGTATCTATAAAACACGAATATCATACATAAAAGAGGTCTGTGAATAACTTACAATTATCAACTATCTTACAATGTAATGTCAAAGTGCTTATCTGCGGGGTGATTTTTGTGAGTCCAACATCATCCCTATTCGAGATATGTCGAAACAAAACGTCAAATTGGTCGTATTTTTTTTTTTTTTTTTTCGAAATATGTCGAATAGAGATGAAATTGATCAAGCGAAAATTGTGGTCCTGGTCTAGCAGTTGTTAACATACATTATATTTCAATGTCCAGTCACCATGGACAGCCAGGACCAGCTGGAGATGAAGTTCAGTGGCAGCAGTGAGGTGGGGGGCTTGGAGCTGTGCATTGTCTGTGGAGACAGAGCTTCAGGGCGACACTATGGTGCTATCAGCTGTGAAGGTGAGATTAGACACACATTGTTGCTAACTCTAAATATTTTTTCTGGATAAGTCAAAAAAACAATATTATTTATTACTTTTTATTATAATAAATCATTCTTGATTTTAATATTGCTGGATAGTTTTTGTTATGTATGATATTAATTCAAATAAATTAACTAGTTGGTAAAATGCTCTTGAAAGTAAGGTTTGCAAGTTTAAATCCTGGGCCCGCACCTCTGGATTTCATTGGCAAATGTAATTTTCAATCCACATTACCTCTGGCATAAAAACGGTCATTGAAAACATTGTGAGGAAAACTGCACATCAGAGTGAAGTCTGCCAATCTACACTGGGTCTGTCTGAATCCCCTCGCATTCAAGTGAGGCCTGTGTCCAGGAGTCGGAAACTAATTGGTCTAAGTTTGTGTCGAGGTGTGAAAGACTATTCAACTTAAGCAACACTTGGAAGATATTAACTTATATACTTATTTGGAATTAGCTAATTTTTCTGTGCAAGTGAAAGAGAATGGAGAAGACTGGGGGAGGCCTTTGCCAAAAGGCACACAGATGCAGAAATTTAAAATTACCGATGTTTTCTTATTTATCAACCACTAACATTATATAGCATCAGATTAATTTAAGGCTAATAATAAATAATTGAATAATAATATTTTTTAACCGACTTCCAAAAAGGAGGAGGCTCTCAATTCGGCCGGTATGTTTTTTTTTTTATGTATGTACACCGATTACTCTGCGAGTTATGATCCGATTTACGTGATTCTTTTTTGTTTGATGCGGAATAGATGCCATCCACAGCATATCTCCGGCGTTAGTGAACCGATTTCGAAAAATCTTTTTTTGTTTAATACGGATTGTTAACAAAAATCGAAACCCACCCCCGAAGGAAAAGGGGCTGGCTGTAAATATTTACTTTTTTAGGATTGTTATGAGGTGATAATAATTACATATTTTCAACGATTATTGACACTAAAAAGCGTGAAAATTTTTTTTTTTTAACAAAAACCGACTTTAAAAACCTAGGTGCTTTAAAAACCGACTTTTTGTTTTTGTTATTCTGTGTCAAATGAAGTTGCTCTCCTGTAAAGTTAAAAAAAAATAGCTTTAGTCAAATAGCCTTTCACTCCTCGATATAATTTTTTGTGGGCTTCTTTTCATGATTAGGAGTAATAATTCCCTTGGTGGCAGGTTGCAAGGGTTTCTTCAAGCGGTCCATCCGCAAGAAGCTGGGGTACCAGTGCAGGGGCAGCATGAACTGCGAGGTGACCAAGCACCACCGCAACCGCTGCCAGTACTGCCGCCTGCAGAAGTGCCTCGCGTGCGGCATGCGGAGCGACTGTGAGTATAATATAATAATTGTGACATAATAGTATATGCTGAGTAGTAGTAGTTGAGTAGGCCAAATACGACAGTTGTGACATATTTATTTTATTTTTATTTATTTATTTATTTCTCAAAACTTAAAGCTATTATTACAGGTACATACCCAATGCAACAGCTTAGCAACTAATATTAATTCTACTTCCGTGGTTTGTAACATATGGTGAATAAATGCCACTCTTGTGAATTCATTCAGAGTACTTAAGAATATTCAAAGGTCTTTAACTTAGAAACTATGTTAGATGTAGTATGATTTCGCAAAGAAACTACATAATCTCAGCTAACGGTTAGGTAACTAAAATATTATTTCTTTTAAACTTCTCCATCCTATGGCCATGTTGCATCATTCAATAATTGACTTGTGTGGAACAAGTGATTCTGTGGAGTTAGCTAGCATGTCAAGACTAGACCTCTGTCACGGATTCGCTCGCTCGCTCTCGGTCTTATTTCGTACGAGAGAAAGGGACAATGCCGTGGCATTAGTCTAGTCTTGCCTCACATACTACAAGTACTGGTTTTCATAAAAAGCTATTTTACTTATTCTTATTCACTGTCCTTATCAGTCAGAGAGTTTTTTTGTTAAGAAGATCAACTCCATCTGATGAGCAGTAATTCTTGCACTGTATGCGACAGCGGTCCAGCACGAGCGGAAGCCGATCGTAGACAAGGCGAAGGGCGACGCGCGTGACCAGGGCATGCACGACCGCCAAGCCGCCTACTCCAAGTTTCTGGGGCTCGCGGGGCAAGCACAGGCCGCACAGGTATGAACAACGCTAGACGACATCTACTTATCACCAATGCCTGTACTTTGGGTACCAAACACATGCAAGCCAGAGTTACATCCAGACTAGAGATGAAACGAATATCCGGTATCTGGCCTATCCGGCCTAGTTTTCACTATCCGGCCGGATACCGGATAGTAATTTAGTATCCGCCGGATATCGGATAGTAATTCAGTATCCGGCCGGATAGTAATTCAGTATACGGCCGGATACCGGATAGTAATTGAGTATCCGGCCGGATACCGGATGGTAATTCAGTATCCGGCCGAATACCGGATAGTAAAATTTAAAAGATTTTCATTATACATATCATAGGATACCGTTTATTTATATAATCGCACGTCAAAAATATTTGTTTTAGTAATTAGTACCCAGAATTAACAATTGGCAAATTGTGGTGAATGAATCCCAAATTTTCCGCATTTGTCGGTAAGAGTCGTCTCCGCTTGGTTTCGTATACCAGACCAGCTTCTGAAAATAGCCTTTCGTTGTAAACGCTTCTGCCAGGTGCTTGTACTGTGGGTACCATACAATGAACTGGGGTCGATCCCAGTTACACTCAGAGAAATTACATTATATGCCATTTCCAGAATTTGCCGCTTACGAGAATGGTACCCGCCAACAACCGGTTTAGTGAGCCGAGCGGCCTACCCTCAAACCACTAGACATGTCCAGTACAAAAAGCTCGAAGTGACGTAATTTTCTCGACAAATCTGACAGTTGAAAGAGATAAAACTTATGTCTACGCAGTCATGCTAAGCCTACTTAGGTCGGCAACCTTTTGAGTCGGAAGTGTCTAGAATTAAAATTTTCAAAATTTCAAAGGTTTTAAAAGAGCCACAATTTTTTTTCTTGCCATCAATAAATAGTAAGTACTTGCATTAATAAAGTTTTTGGATAAAAACAACAACAAAATAGACATGGTGCCTAATCCTCGTTAATCGATTAACAACTATTTTTAAATGTTTTTTTTTCTATATTAAATAATATTTGCGCATTGAACAGAAGACCCGCAGCTTCACATCCAAAGAGACGCAGGTTGCCGACCACTGCACTAGACCAAGCCGTCGGCACCTAATTTCCATGTTGTTATATTCAGCAAGCGATTACGTGATTCTATTTGCAAATCCATTTCAATCACTTTCTGTCAGCAAAAGCTGACGAAATGTATGAAATCCATCTATCTTCCAGCCAGGGACGTCCACTGCTGGACATAGGCCTCCCGCATAGATCGCCACAAATTACGGTCTTGGGCTTTATGCGCCCATCGACATCGACCCATGAAATAGCCGCTAAGTTTTCTAGTTTAAAACAAAAAAGATATTTGCAATTAATGATACATGATCGCTTGGCAGATCAATCCCAAAGAAGAGCCGAATGACGGGTTCGGCGCGGTGTCGCCGGCTGCGCCCGCCATCAACTTTGCACTGGCCGCAGCCGTCGCCTTCAACAAAGGGAACCCAGGTAACGACACTACCATAATTAAAAAAAAAACATGCTAACAGGCCCTAAGTCTACTAACACAATCATTGTAGAAATTAAAGTCAAATAATTTATTCTGGACAGGCCTATGGGGGCACTTACAAATTGCTATGTTTACATTCTGTTTCTTATATGCGACTACCCGATAGGAGAACTAAACTGAAATAATCCAGCTAGAAATTCAGTGGTAGCTAGAATGTGACTAGTCTAATGGCTTCGGACTGACAATGATTACAGACTACACTACTACTACTACTACAGCCCTTTTTAACGTCCCACTGCTGGGCACGGGCCTCCCCTCAATGCGAGGGGGATTCAGGCCATAGTCCACCACGCTGGCCCAGTGCGGGTTGGCAGACTTCACACATTTATCGAGAACTAGTCAAGCTCCCTCAGACGTGCAGGTTTCCTCACGATGTCTTCCTTCACCGTTTCTTAGCAAGTGATAATCTCGGATGAAAATGAGATTCGCACATGGAACCCAGAGGTGAGAGCCGGGGTTTGAACCTGCGCACTTTGATTGCAAGGCGTGCGTTCGACCACTTGGCTACCACTGCCTACTCGGCTACCACTGCCTTAGACTACACTGGTTATATTCTAATACTAAATACTTTTTATTATAAAGTGAATGTGAACGGCCCAGTTTCGAACTCAGATACTCGTTTGGCATGTCAATATCTTCTTTTTTTACGAAATGAGTGAAATGATGATATTTTAATGGAACAAGATAAGGAATGGCACCACCTGCATTTAGCGGGTATTTCAGCGGTGTCAAGTAATTAATAGCAAGGGCAAATTCAATAAATACACATTATAAAGAAAAATGGATGATGACAGTGATAAAGATGGCGGATGACTTCTCATGTCAATATCGTTCAACCATGAGGCTATTGTCGTTGACATATTTTTTCTGATATCAGTCTCTCCGTACCTGAGCCCCGGCAACCCTGGGGACATTGATGGAGCTAGGAGACAACAACTGATGCTGCAGACACAACTTGCCAAGAATCTTTTTAAGATGGGACAATTTGGTGAGATTACCATTTATAAAATTAATTTTGCTGTTAAATTATGTTGTTGATACTACTACAGCCCTTTTAACGTCCCACTGCTGGGCACGGGCCTCCCCTCAATGCGAGGTGCGGGTTGGCAGACTTCACACATCTATCGAGAACTAGACAAGTTCCCTCAGGCGTGCAGGTTTCCTCACGATGTTTTCCTTCACCGTTTCATAGCAAGTGATAATCTCGGATGAAAATGAGATTCGCACATAAATCCCAGAGGTGCGAGCCGGGGTTTGAACCTGCACACTATGATTTGCAAGGCGTGCGTTCGACCACTCGGCTACCACTTGATACTTATTTCGGGGTAATTATGTACAGTTACAAAATGTAGACTTTACTTTTTATTTTATTTTCAGGTGCAATAAACGAGTATCTTCAATCCGCTTACGCCGCGACCCCGCCAGAGGTGCCACTCGCTGCGTTGCACGCAACTTCAGACACACAACAAGCTGAATGTATGTCATTTTTCATAATGTGCCACTTTATTATTACCCTGAACCCTAAAGGTGCTGTCTGCTCTCATGGCGTTGTTGCTCCTGAGAATGTATTACTCGCAATTATCATTTTGAAAAGAGTAACCATTGAGTTTCTTACCGGCTTTTCTCAGTGGAAGCAGCATTCCAAACCGGTGGTAGAATCGTGACTATTTCTAAGAGCTTTTTGGCCTACACGAATAAAAAAAAATGATTTTGATTTTTGAAACTGGCTGTAGCATATTTTAAAAGCTTACACTATTCCTACTACTATTATAATTGTGGAAGTTTGTGAGGATGGGTGGATGTTTGTTACTCTTTCACGCAAAAAGTACTGAACGGATTTTGATGAAATTTAACAATATTATTGTTTATACATAAGAAGTTTCCTACAACATAAAGGCTATAATTTATAAAGATATTGAAAAACCGAAGTTTGAGCGGACGATGTCGCGTGTAGTAGCTAGTGCTGTATAGCCGCGAAGCAGATTATAAGAGACCTGTAATTTGAGTCTTGTAACATCTTTTGTAAGGGCGTCGCGACGCCTGTCGTAATAGCGCGTCACAATGCCAGTTGTGTGAACGTCAAGAGGTCAGTCGTAAGAGCATCGCGATGCTTGTCATACGAGCGTCGAGACGCCTGATAACATCATCAAGAGCCGGTTATAGGAGTGCCGTGACGCCTATCATATAAATGTCGCGTGGCGAGTCATATATGTCAAATCCATTATGCCAGTTCATGCCGCAGAGCGTGATATAGAAATAATGGTGCGAGTCGGTAAATAGAGTTGCGTGTCGTGTACAGCGGCGGAGTGCTCGGAGGGCATCCTCAGCACGGCGGGCTCGCTGCAGCTGGCGGCGGTGCTGCCGGGAGCGGCGCCGCCACACCTGCGACTGCACGCGGCGTGCGAGGCCGGCGCGCGCCTGCTGGCCGCCGCCGCGCGCTGGCTGCGCGCCGTGCCCGCCGCCGCCGCGCTGCCGTATGTATCACACCATTCATTACGCACCTGCGACTGCACGCGGCGTGCGAGGCCGGCGCGCGCCTGCTGGCCGCCGCCGCGCGCTGGCTGCGCGCCGTGCCCGCCGCCGCCGCGCTGCCGTATGTATCACACCATTCATTACGCACCTGCGACTGCACGCGGCGTGCGAGGCCGGCGCGCGCCTGCTGGCCGCCGCCGCGCGCTGGCTGCGCGCCGTGCCCGCCGCCGCCGCGCTGCCGTATGTATCACACCATTCATTACGCACCTGCGACTGCACGCGGCGTGCGAGGCCGGCGCGCGCCTGCTGGCCGCCGCCGCGCGCTGGCTGCGCGCCGTGCCCGCCGCCGCCGCGCTGCCGTATGTATCACACCATTCATTACGCACCTGCGACTGCACGCGGCGTGCGAGGCCGGCGCGCGCCTGCTGGCCGCCGCCGCGCGCTGGCTGCGCGCCGTGCCCGCCGCCGCCGCGCTGCCGTATGTATCACACCATTCATTACGCACCTGCGACTGCACGCGGCGTGCGAGGCCGGCGCGCGCCTGCTGGCCGCCGCCGCGCGCTGGCTGCGCGCCGTGCCCGCCGCCGCCGCGCTGCCGTATGTATCACACCATTCATTACGCACCTGCGGCTGCACGCGGAGTGCGAGGCCGGCGTGAGCGTCGCGAAGACGTATAGCGAGCGTCGCAACGCCTTATAGTGAGCGTCGCGACGCCTTACAATGAGCGTCGCGACGACGTATAGTGAGCGTCGCGACGCCTTATAATGAGCGTCGCAACGCCTTATAGTGAGCGTCGCGACGCCTGACAATGAGCGTCGCGACGACGTATAGTGAGCGTCGCGACGCCTTATAATGAGCGTCGCAACGCCTTATAGTGAGCGTCGCGACGACGTATAGCGAGCGTCGCGCTGCCTTATAATGAGCGTCGCTACGCCTTATAGTGAGCGTCGCGACGACGTATAGTGAGTATCGCGACGCCTTATAATGAACGTCGCTACGCCTTATAGTGAGCGTCGCGACGACGTATAGTGAGTATCGCGACGCCTTATAATGAGCGTCGCGACGACGTATAGCGAGCGTCGCGATGCCTTATTATGAGCGTCGCTACGCCTTATAGTGAGCGTCGCGACGACGTATAGTGAGTATCGCGACGCCTTATAATGAGCGTCGCGACAACGTATAGCGAGCGTCGCGATGCCTTATAATGAGCGTTGCTACGCCTTATAGTGAGCGTCGCGACGACGTATAGTGAGTATCGCGACGCCTTATAATGAGCGTCGCGACGACGTATAGCGAGCGTCGCGACGACGTATAGTGAGTATCGCCACGCCTTATAATGAGCGTCGCGACGACGTATAGCGAGCGTCGCAATGCCTTATAATGAGCGTCGCGACGACGTATAGCGAGCGTCGCAATGCCTTATAATGAGCGTCGCGACGACGTATAGCGAGCGTCGCAATGCCTTATAATGAGCGTCGCGACGACGTATAGCGAGCGTCGCAATGCCTTATAATGAGCGTCGCGACGACGTATAGCGAGCGTCGCAATGCCTTATAATGAGCGTCGCGACGACGTATAGCGAGCGTCGCAATGCCTTATAATGAGCGTCGCGACGACGTATAGCGAGCGTCGCAATGCCTTATAATGAGCGTCGCGACGACGTATAGCGAGCGTCGCAATGCCTTATAATGAGCGTCGCAACGCCTTATTCAATTTAATTCAATTCAATAAATTTATTTCAGATAATTACATCCATATGTGTTAGTTACAATTTTTATTTAAGATTATGTTAGTAGATGACAAAGGACAATTTACAAAATACAATTTAGCCAATTCACATTTTCAATTGATAATTCTTATTTTATTATTTATTTAAATCTATAATAACATTGAATAATATTTTACTGGGACATAATTTCAGATAAAAAATATTTTTAGAATGATTGCCATTAATGTGATGTGTGATTGTTAAGCTAATAAATACTAGGTAGGTACAAACAAACGATGTAGGTATATACTAAATTATCTATTTTAATTTTTATATGTTGTGTGAAGCCGAATCCACTGTTTCAGTAGGGGCGAGTCCCACCTATCATTAAACACGTTCAGCATACTGTTGGTACTGCCACGGATACGCGCTAGTAGGGAGGCACACCGCTTCGCGACGCTTTATAATAAGCGTCGTGATGCCTTATAATAACCGTCGCAACGCCTTATAGTGAGCGTCACGACGCCTAATAGTGAGCGTCGCGATGCTTTATAATAAACGTTGCACTGCATTATAGTGAGCGTCGCGTCGCCTTATAATGAGCGTCGCAACGCCTTATAATGGGCGTAGCGATGCCTTATCGTGAGCGTCGCGACGACGTATAGTGAGCGTCGCGACGCCTTATAATAAGCATCGCGACGCTGTATAGTGAGCGTCACGAAGCCTATTTTCGAGTCCCACAGTCAGTAAAATCAGTATTTTTGACCATACAATATGTTTCGACCCCTGATATATTTGTGTGATACCTATTACAATTTTCGACGGCAATTTTTGATTTAGTTAATTGATTCCGTTGTACACAAACAAAGCACTAAGAACATTGTCGTCTTGCTCAGATATTATGCCCATGAGAAAGACGGCAATATTCTTAGTTTATTCTCGCGCATTGTAACCGAAAGCTGAAACATTATACCTCTCTCGCCTCCAGTTTCGAGATCCAAGTGACGCTCTTGAAGAAGTGCTGGCCGGAGCTGTTCGTGCTCGGCCTGTCGCTGTACAGCCAACAGCTGGCCCTGTCCACACTGCTGCCGCTGCTCGTGAACCACTTGCAGCAGGTGTTGAGGGAGCGTGCGGCTAACACCGACTGTCTCGACAGGGTCGGGGATATATCCATGCCCGAGGTGAGTGATAGATATGTCTCGCAAAAGGAAAACATTCTGCCACCATAAGAAATAAAGAAAATACATTTTGATCCGATTTTAATCATAATTGTAGGGACACATAAGTAATGTATAAATTAACCTATGGCTGGCCAGTATGTTACGCCAGTCAGTCGTCGCCCACCATCTTGGTTGTACACACAATGAAACTTAAGTGATTTAATTATACCAACACCAAATAACATATATTCCTAAATAATATTTACGGTATTTATGGATATGTTTGTTTTATCACAGATCACAGCATCGGATTACTCTGACGAGCGCGTGGGCGAGGTGAGCGGCTCGCTGTCGCGGCTGCAGCAGTTCATCGCGAGCATGGACCAGTTGCGAGTGAGCGAGAGGGAGCACGCACATCTGCGAGCGCTCTGTCTCTTTTCACCAGGTCAGTTGTTCCGTATATTGTAACCCATAGACTAAAAATAACACGGACTTGCTGCTTACAGACCTTCCTGTTTGCCGTATGTGGTTTCTAATAGCATTTGATAATAAGTGTGCCTAATGTGTGTAAGGTTTTTGTCCATCTGTCGGTTTGTATCGGTTAACCTCGAGCACGGCTGCACCGATTTTGACGAGACTAATTTTTTTTTTTGTTATTAACACACCATTACCGACGCGCGACGCGAACGGGACTTTTACTGGCAGATAGCTGATGTTATAAGGAGTAACTTTGGCATATTTAATTTTATTTAAGACTAGCTGTGCCCGCGACTTCGCCCGCGTGAACTTTAGGGAGATTACCCGGAAATATGGGTAATATGTTTTTCCCGCGGAACCATAATGCTTTTTCTATAATTAAAGTAGCCTAAGTTACGCCTTGGAACGTCAGCTATCTGTCAGTGAAAGTCCCATTGAAATCGGTTCAGCCGTTTAGAAGTTTACCTCAAACAAACAGACAGACAGACAAAAAAATTTAAAATTGCGTTTTCGTTATAGGTATCGTATATACTTTCATACGCATTTGGTAAAAAAGTGTTATTTTGATATTACAAACAGACACTCCAATTTTATTTATTTGTATAGAAAAAATATTTGGGTTTCTAAATTATACCCGAACAGAATCGCGGACACGGTTAGTTAGTCTTTAAAATAAGCAAGTCTTTTTTTTCATAGACGGTGTACCCGACTTTTTGACGCGGAAACTGCAAGACTACCAGCTGAAGACGCTGCGGTCGCTGCGCGCGCTGTGCCAGCCGGACGAGGAGCGGCTGGCGAGCCTGCTGCTGCAGCTGCCCGTGCTGCGCACCTTCGCCGGGCCCTTCCTCGAGGACGTCTTCTTCGTCGGCTTCGTCGGCGACGTCAGCATCGATGACGTCATACCCTATCTGCTCAACGCCGAGCGCTGATTGGCTCTCACTAATACGGAACTGTGGAGTGCCAATCAACCTATTATTATCCTGATTTGGATTCGGAATATATCTAAGCTGTACAGTGATCGTAGTGATGGGTAACTCGTCTATTTTATTTGACGGAGTACCTTATTTTACCTCACGAGTCACACCTCATTTGAGGTGAGATATCGCTCGACCGCTTATTTACTTTGTTCGCTTACTTAGCTTACTCACACGCTATCGGCCGGATTAAAACTTTTCCCAGTGACTCTTACATGGGACGTGAGAAGGAAATGAACGACTGAGGTGGTTCGATGTTGAAATAATATTAACTCGTTCAATTTGCTAACATAAGAACTTCAAACCAGTCCCCTGTTGAGTGACGAACACATCTCTACGTCATTGAAATAAAAATGTTAGGTCGCTGTCAGCTAGCCAGGAACATCTTCGAAGAATTAAGACAATAATATAAAATCAATTTCTCGTCATTACGATTGGGGTTTATAGTTTGTTAAATATTTGTAACTGCATTTTTTGAGTGTGGTCTCATTTTGTACAGCAGAAGAAATAAAGTGTTTGGCTTGCAGATAAATTGGCATTTGAATTAAAATATGAAATGTTTACGAGCAAATTCAAATGTATAATTCTGTGGTAATCAGTTTCATTTTCACAGATTAAACATAATGATATATGAATCAAGATATAAACTATCATAGTGCTAATTTCCTATTAATAAATCTCCATCAGTGATATGTGATTATATCTAGTTTACACGAGCTTAGTACTTGTCAGTGCGGATCTTTTGGTACTTGCTTGATTTAAGTGGAAAATTACACTTTGTAATTAGTATGCATATATGGACTATGGCCGGAATCCACCTCACAATGAGAAGAGGCCCGTGCCCAACAATGGGACGTTAAAAGGGCTGTAGTAGTAGTATTAGCATACATAAAGATTGAATTTGTATGGCAAAATCCATGCGACCGTCCACGCAACAAAACTCGCTTCATGGATGACAATTTGATGAAGAATGAGCTTTTTACATGAGTTAATACAGTTCATTTTGGTATCAGCAAACATTTTCAGCGTGCATCTTGTCGCCCCAGTGGCTTGTGTTAGTGAATGTACTTAAGGAAAAGGGAGGATCCTCCGACCAGACGGGTGTTATGTCTGGTGTGCTACTGCCCGACGCACGGTTGTTGTCGGGTTCTTGTATGTATGTGCAATCGCTCGGATCACTTTAATATCGCGATGCAGGATTCGTTCGTATGCGGCGAGGTAGATGTCGCTACAGTACGAACCTCGTGTGAATATACATTAGATATTTAGTATGTAAGTCATTACTAAGCCAGTATATTTTTATAATAATGTATGATGTAGTAATTAAATGGTGCTTACCACACAGTATTTACTATACGTACTTTTATAGATAAATTGATTGTTCTAATCTAACTTTGAATACGAATTATATGTCAATTCACACCAAGATGCCAGTAAGCAAAAGTGACATCGGATTAAACAATTTATTAACATAATTCATCCGCCATCTTTATCACTGTCATCATCCATTTTTATTTATAATGTGTATTTATTGAATTTGTCCTTGCTATAATTACTCGACATTGCCATAAATACCGCATATCGCAGGTGCAGGCATTCCTCATCTTATTCCATCAAAATATCATCATTTCACTCATTTCGTAAAAAAAGAAGAAGAAGAACATAATAACAGAGTTCGTTTTGGCTTAACGCTTGTTCGTACTCAGTAAATTGAGCCTCAACTATTACCTAACTAAATAAATAAACGACTCTTTACAAGGGTAAACTAAAGAAAATTTGTATATTTATAAAGCACTTTTGTTCTGAAAAATATTATGGACTGGGTATATTTATTCAGTTATCTTGTATAACTTGTTTTTTATAAATATTTAAAAGAACCGATGCCTAATTCTCGCAAGATCGATAGAATCTCTAATTCGACATTATGTTGAAACATACCAAAAAAAATACGACTGATTTGGCGTTTGTTTGCGACATATCTCGAATTAGAGATAATGTCATTCATGCGAGATTTGCCCCGCAGGTCTTATGTACGGCAGCTATTAAAAGTATGTTTTAATGTTAAGAAATATTTAATTATTCCATTGAAAAAATGTTCTTCCAAAATAAAACGAAATATTTATTAGCGATTTAGTTAATATATTAACATATAATTGTTAATTGTAAAATATAAAAAAATGTGTGCAGCTAAGAGATTTTAAGGAGGTAGTTATATTTTTTTATACTATAGTTGAATAAGGAAAAATATTATTGTACTGTACTTAGTGATAAACGCGAATAATATTAGTAGAACAGATACTTAAGTGCCTTCCTAAAACTGATTAAATGATTATTAATTTAATAATTGATTATTTCCATTTCATATTTCTACAAAACAAATTGTAGGAGGTATTTTAGAAGTTTGAAAACAGTATTGGATACTTGGAACTAAAATGTACAAAAAGTTGATGATCAATGATGCCTCGCCATTTTTAAAAGTTGTAGGTAGGACATCGAGTTATTTTCTAAATTTTATTAATATTAGCACTCGCCCTTCGTAAATGTAGTTGATAGTAAGTATAATCTGGCTTTATTAAACATTTATATTACTTTTCCTATCAAATAGTAACAAAAAACATATTTCGGATTCAACTTCACCAGATAATAACATTGTGAAATATTATTTATCCCAGTAGATGCAGCATGTGTGTCAAGATTAGACGTGTGTCACGGAATATCTTGATTTTGTCTTTTTCTCTCGTATGAAATGAGACAGAGAGCGAGCGAGCATATCCGTGACAAGGGTCTTGTCTTGACATGCGTGCTGACTTTACAGGTGCATCTATAGGATGTAGTATTCAACAGATAAATGATGACGCCAGTGGTGCTGTAGCTACCTGAATACAAAGCATAAATAAGCAAATCTTATCGGCCCACGGCTCCTTATACAAACGTATCGCGCCAAATATTCCTCAGTAGCCAGCTACCATTGCCCTTGAGAGGTCGCGCGCGATTAACTCAAACACCTACTTTTATATTATATATTAAAATGGTCGCAAAAGTAGCTGTAGTCACCGGAGCAAATAAAGGCATTGGTTTCGGGATTGTTCGTGGCCTTTGCAAGCGCTTCGACGGTATAGTCTACCTGACATCGCGAGACTTGGAACGCGGGAAGAAAGCCGTCGCCGAGCTGAACAAGGAAGGCCTAAACCCTGCTTACCATCAGCTGGACATCACAGATAAGCACAGCCTTGAAGCATTCAGAGACTATATTAAGAGTAAATACGAAGGCATTGATATTTTAGTCAACAATGCCGCCATAGCCTTCACAAAAGACTCCCCAGAGCCTGTAGAAAAGCAAGCAAAAGAAACTATGTTCGTTAATTACTTCTCATTAGTTTCCGCGTGTGACGTTTTATTTCCATTATTGAAGAAAGGCGCTAGAGTGATCAATTTGAGTAGTTCTGCCGGACATTTGAGCGATGTACCGAGCGAAACGTTGAAGAATCGCTTCAGAAATCCTAATCTAACGGTAGCTGAGCTCAGTGGGATGATGCAGGAGTATGTTGATGCCGCCCAGAAAGGTACCCAGGCTGATGAGTGGGGGAATTCCTCGTACGGAATATCCAAAGTAGGCGTTACAGCATTGAGTTTTATTCAACAGAGGATGTTGAACGACAGAGGTATGTAATAACTTTTCAATTAATTTAATAAACGAAGTTAATTTTTCGTACATATATCCATCTTCCATATGCCTTCCCAAGTTAAACCTCAACTTTTAATCAACGGTGGACACCTTAGCCATTTAGAATAGGCCAATTTCAATTATTTAAAATAATATTTTGGTAGTCTACGCATTAAATCCCAAAAGTTGAGCGTAAGGGGTCCCCTAAGACTTTAATAAATAGGTAGATAATGGTGAACATGCGAAATATCTTCAAATGGAGTGTTTTATTATATGCTCGAGTAGGTAGATGCGCGTACCCCATTACAGTTTCATCATCAAATAGGTGTTTGGTAATGTTTGTGATTGTAACTTAGATAAGAACTAATAACATACCTACTTACTGATAATGAATACGCGAATCTTGTCAATTTGTATTATATGAAAACAAAAACAACTTTTATAAAGCATAAGTAAGACTATTGAATAAAGAACGATAACATATTAGCATAATATAGGTACGACAAAGGTAAGGTAGACGTGGTGGACTATGGTCCGAATCCGTCGCATCGAAGGGTAGTGCGCCCCATACAATGGCAATAAGCTCGTCTCCTGCTACATTGGGGCTAAATTACATCGGCGAAATATGGGTGCACCTCTGCCCACCCCTCTGTTTAATAAAGGCGTATTAGTGTCAACAAACCTACTTTGTTTACGTAATATTATTTCACAATATTGTGAAATTTGCGATTGCGTAACATTGTGTAATATTTAATTTTGTTACATACCTTTGACTTAGTATTCGTTTATTTTTTAACGACTCCAAGGACGAGGTTCTTAACGGCCGCTTGGACGATAGTCTGTGGCCTTAAAAGGTGTATAGAGGACTTAACACGAACATACTATAGGAATTAGGTCTATAATTAAGATTATGGCGATACAGACAGGCCATGGGTGCATTTAAACGCAGTCTTCTGAATTTTCTCACTTTATTCTCCCCCCTCCACCCCTTCTTTTTTTCCAAAACACGGAACACGGACAATACTAGCTTTTATGCTAGTATAGTCCGTGTTCCTTGCAGTATACGCATTAGTGATGTATCTACATGATTGTGACTACCCGAAAATAACGTTTAAATATTGTTATAGATATAATTGTAAACGCGGCTCACCCTGGGTACGTAGATACGGACATGTCGTGCCATAAAGGACCACTCAGCGTGGACCAGGGTGCCGCCAGCTCACTGTACTTAGCCTTGGACGCACCCAGCGACCTTCGTGGGAAGTACGTATGGTCCAATAAGGAATCAGTCGATTGGTATGGGAAGAAGCCCGATGAAACATATGAATAAGCAGTGGTTATTCATTGTGTATTGGGTACCTATTTGTCTGTGTAATTTATTGTTTTATATTATAATTATTCTTTGGATGAACTGTATACATACGACCAAGAGCATCAGTAGAACGCACATCTGGATACCCAGGAACCGCATCACCTTGCTTCCGTCTTTGAAAATTCTTGGAAGAAGCATTCCAAGTATAATAACGTGGCATCTCCGAGTAAAGCAAAGTTCGTGCAAACTGATCGCTTTGGCAGATTGCAAAAAAACTGGTCAATGTAGTTGCTGGAGGTGTTTCAGCACGTTGCGTAGCATTCGAAGCCGTGAAATATACTCGTTGACCATTCTCCAGATGCACCGCCAAATGTATAACAGTAGGATGACGTTCGTGAATGGGAAATGCGAATATACGCCAAATCGCTTCATTACAGTTCACATAACGACCAACTTGATAGCGTGAAATTTCATCGTTGGTATTCGAGGATTGCAATCCAAAAACCGCCATATCACTGCCTTTCGTGACATATTTGCAAATATATTTTATTGACTTAACTGAATTGCAGTATTCAACGTTGCAATGTGTCTTGAACGTTTTAGAAATAAGTGGCGAATATGGAACAATCCAACTGTTGTCGATAACGAAATCCATTCTTTTCACTTTCGTTGTGACAGTTCTACCGTTGTCATCTGGTGATCGACGCCGATACAGCGGATACCCATCGTTGCCAGTGATAGTCTCCGCCGTCATTCGATTGAATACATCCAGCATCGAGTATCTCCAAAGATGCGTTGTTTAACAATAAAGTTCATCAGGGACCGAATTTTTTGCCTGAATATACGTGCTGTGATGTCGTGTCTATCATTTGATGTTTGTCCGGGAAGCAGCAATTGAGTAATTTCTATCCATTTTGGATTACAGGTAAAAGTAATAAAGAGATCTGGCCGGCCGTAATGACGAACATATGTCATTGCATCTTGTGCATATTCATGCATATGACGTGGGCTACCAATGTACGTCGCCGGCAGAATAGTTAATCGACCAATATTAGCTGCATTTCCTTCAGTACTAACTGCATCACGTAAATGTATGTATTCCTCAGAACGCAGTTTGGCTTGGTTCAACCTAATAAATGTTAAACGTTCCGTTTCTATTTTTACATACATGTCAACGCAATACTGCTGAAACAATCGACGAAACCGCAGCAAATAGTTGTCAGCATTTTGACGAATCATCAAACGATATGCATAATAATTCATTGAGCTAACTTTCTTTGTAGTTTCTTCACCTGTAATTAAAAATTTGATAATTAACCATTTCAAAGGCAAATAATACAGACATTAACCATTATTAAGATACTGATACTTAACATTCAATGGATTTATCATTTTAATATTAAAATAATATCCATCTTCTCCTTGCCAAAACATCAGTGGGTACTGCAATGCGTCATATGATCGATGAGTTTCAGATATTTGTTGCAGTTGCCCAGTATCGCGACGTGTAAGCACAATATCGCGTCTTTCCAATTGTTCACCAACAATCAGGATGGCAACTTCGTCTACTGTTGGAGCATTAAATGTGCGTTCGTGTGTTCCAGATGGTCGTTTATCTGCTTTGATGACAACTTTATAGTCATCATTTGGCATGCGCTCTAAAGCACTCTTAAACAACCTGACCAACGCATGATGTTCATGAAGCAGACACTGCAAGTCTTGAAGAATTGCTCGCTTCATTCCTGCATTGATCCCTAGGCGTCGATCAAGTTGTTCTTCCATGTTGCCCATGAAATATATTTGTAAAAATTTATTCTGTGTATCTTCGAAAGGTAGTAATGCTCCAATTCGATGGTGAATTTGTCCTTGTATCTACAAAATAAAAACCAGACAGTATTAACATGTTTATAAACACTTTTTCTGTGGGAGGGTAGAGTTCAGTATTAGCAAATATAGTACATACCAATAGATAAAGTAAGTTATTATTTAACTACATTCTATGTAAGTACAAAAATAAATACCTTAAATGTCGGATTAAATCCTTCTTCTTCGATAATGTCTGCCCCAAATGACGTCATTTGGAAACAACTATTGTATTTTCGAGTATTTGCAAGAAAGTGGCGTGATTCTTGTGTTTCGCCAGAAAGCAATGAATACAACGGCTCATGTGGCGCAGTCAACACTGGCAATTTCACTTTACCATTAAGGCAGCATAATCCAGGCGTTTCTCCGGAAAACTTTAATGCACCACAATACTTGCAAACAACGTCCATTTGCCCAATGCAAACGCTAGGATGCAAGCTGTAATCATTGCTGCAATCGTATCGAAACGCTGCTCGATTCAAATCAGCTAAATATCTTGTTCTGCGTCGCAAATTATCTATTTGTTGACTTCTGTTGTTCGCTCGACGATTCTGCATTGCCAACCGAGCTGTTTCACGGGCTGCTTCACTTTGCTCTCGTGATTGAGAAGCACGAAGTCGAGCCATACTATCGCGGCGCTGTTCACGTGCAATTTCTTGTTCTTCTTCAGTCCTTTCATTTGCAGTATTTTGTATTCTTCTTGCATTACGGCTTTGTCGGGAAAGATTCGATCGTCTTGGTCGCGGCATTATTAATTAAACTTCACTTCACTTCAATCCACTTGTTAATTATTTATTTAAAAGAAATAGTTTTAATATTGATTTCACAAATATCAAATTGTCATCCATACGTCATTATATAGCTGTCATTTGCGTTTTGTTATACCAAGTCTGATTCTTTTTTGTTATACCACGTTTTATAGTGACTGACGTTTCATGTCAATCATCCATACGTCATTATATAGCTGTCATTTGCGTTTTGTTATACCAAGTCTGATTCTTTTTTGTTATACCACGTTTTATAGTGACTGACGTTTCATGTCAAGTCACACGGGAACGCTGTAGAACGGGATAAAAAGTATCCTATGTCCGTCTCCTGGCTCTAAGCTACCTCCCTACCAATTTTAAAAGAAATAGTTTTAATATTGATTTCACAAATATCAAATTGTCATCCATACGTCATTATATAGCTGTCATTTGCGTTTTGTTATACCAAGTCTGATTCTTTTTTGTTATACCACGTTTTATAGTGACTGACGTTTCATGTCAAGTCACACGGGAACGCTGTAGAACGGGATAAAAAGTATCCTATGTCCGTCTCCTGGCTCTAAGCTACCTCCCTACCAATTTTCAGCCAAATCTGTTCTGCCGTTCTTGAGTTATAAGTGGTGTAACTAACACGACTTTCTTTTATATATATAGATCACGGGCCTTGAAGTTCTAGTAAACATTATGCAAGCATTTAGTCAACAAATATTTATATCCGAATCCTTTCTGTCAAATAGTGTATTGTTCCCCAATGGTTCTCCATATACTATAATACTCAGTGGCATCTCTGTGGTGTATGGTAATAACACAAATATGAATAGGCGGTAGGTGAATCCTTTATTATGTTATAATTAT
This sequence comes from Ptilodon capucinus, assembly GCA_914767695.1. NCBI lineage: Eukaryota > Metazoa > Arthropoda > Insecta > Lepidoptera > Notodontidae > Ptilodon > Ptilodon capucinus. Next base: position 8,033,930 of record OU611831.1, read on the forward strand.
GGAGGGTAGAATGGAAGGAGTGACGTCTAGGTATTGAAAAAGTGTCCGTCGAAATGCAATAATTACTAGTTCAAAAAACTTCTACAATGGCGCTGGTGTCGACAGTGTATCGTATGAATATAGCAATTGTGGATGAACTGAAGTAGGTATGCCGAGTATACAATTGCTATATTCATACCATTCACTTTGTATTATTGCTTTTCGACGGACACTTTTTCAAATTTTTCCCATAGCAGACAGCACTCCTTCCATTATACCAACCTCCATAATTATAATGACTTTATTGGCTCATCGACTAAATACGATGGAGGCCATATCTTTTTAAAAAGTGAAGTGGCATAAAGCATTAGGTGGCTAAATGAGCAGTAGTTTTTTTTTTTTTTTTTCATCCGCCATCTTTATCGCTGTCATCATCCATTTTTATTTATAATGTGTATTTATTGAATTTGTCCTTGCTATAATTACTCGACATTGCCATAAATACCGCATATCGCAGGTGCAGGCATTCCTCATCTTATTCCATCAAAATATCATCATTTCATTCATTTCGTAAAAAAAGAAGAAGAAATGAGCAGTACGCATATAATTTTAAAAAAATCTGACCTATGTGACCTAGTAGTACGTATGTACGTGACGGCTATATCATATCCATTAATTACTTATTATACTCTTTGATCATATCACTTATCTTATCACAGTCACAGATCCATATGTGATCCATATCATCTGTGATTGCGCTAAGTTCTAGATTTTTCCTAAAAATCCGAACAAGTAAAAAATACGTACGTAAAATGGCCTCAAAAGTTGCTGTCGTTACCGGAGGGAATAAAGGCATCGGCTTTGCCATAGTTCGCGGTCTTTGCAAACGCTTCGACGGCGTAGTTTACCTAACATCACGAGACGAAGAGCGCGGCATAAAAGCCGTCGCAGAACTGAATAATGAGGGCTTGAAACCGGAATATCATCCACTGGACATCACAGACAAGGGTAGTGTCGAAATATTCCGTGATTATATCAAGAGCAAATACGACGGAATAGATGTTTTGGTGAATAACGCTGCAATTGCATTCAAAAACAGTGCTACTGAGCCAGTAGGCGTACAAGCCGAACAAACTTTGCACGTAAATTACTTTTCATTGGTAGATACGTGTGATATATTGTTTCCAATACTCAAAAATGGGGCTAGAGTGGTTAATATTTCAAGTTCCTGTGGCCATCTGAGTTGTATACCAAGTAAGCAATTAAAGGAGCAGTTAAAATACCCAAATCTTACTGTGTCCGAGTTGAATAAACTGATGCAACAATATGTGGATGCTGCTAAGGAAGGCAGTCATGCTGCAGAGTGGGGGAACAGCTCCTATGTGGTGTCCAAAGTTGGGGTCTCCGCCCTGACAAATATACAACAGAGAATGTTGGCTGACCGAGGTTTGTTATCAGATTTACACTTTGTAATGTTTGTAATACTATTCTTAACATGTCTAGCCTGTTAGACACATTTGTTCAGATGTATTGAACTCAAGCCACACTATTTCTGTTTCTTTCGTGTCTACACTCAATGTAAATAAAGAATGAGACTCCTCTTCATGGATTTAATGTAATAAACTAATTATGTAATAAATATTATACTAATTATGTAGTAAACAGGATAATTTTAGAAGTGAAATTCAATGAAACAAAATGTCCTGCTTAAAACTGACTTAAGAGATATTGGTAGGTACCTACTTATGTTTTGCTTATTAATATAAAGTATAAAAGTGTATTGCTCTACTCATTGCCCATGATGTGTCAGCAAGACATCAATACATTGTTCTTAAATTCAGTTGAATTGTGTTAGTAGCAGAAAGAATCAACAGCAATACTTACAATTATGTGTCTTGTTTCAGACATAAAAGTAAACTCTGTCCACCCGGGGTATGTAGACACCGATATGACATCACATAAAGGACCTCTCACAATTGATGAGGGTGCTGTTGCACCCCTGTTCTTGGCTCTGGATGCACCAGATTCAGTGCGGGGACAATATGTATGGCGCAACAAGGAAATAATTGACTGGGACGGGGAGAAACCAGGAATGTATTAGAATCTATACTACCTGGCTATCTTGCTGAATTCAGCCTTCTACATTACTAGCCTTCAAAAAATAAGCTGTGATTCCAAATACCTTGTTAACATGAAGCAATCATGAATTGAGAATGTTGTAATAATCATGTCTTCATTGTCAATGATTTAGTGTTACCACAAAATTATAGATATTTTTTATCTATTTATATTTTGGCAATACTATAAATATTATAAATGGCAATACAAAACATCTTTGTTTCTAAAAAGTGTTTTGTGACACAATTGTAATTGGCTTGTACATAGATTGAAGTTTCTATAAACTGTGGGAATTTAAAGGTTTCTTATAACTCAGCTTTGAGCTAATACTCTGAAGTACATATTTTATTGATATTGCTAAGAATAAGTAATTCCTACTTTGTATTACTAAGTGTTACTCATATTATAAAGCCATTTTATTTTACATAACATTTTTATTTAATTTATAAAGAAAAAATAATTAATTCATTATACAAACAAAAATACATTGCAGAGATCACTGTACATCCAAACTAAACAAGGAATAATACCAAAAATAAATATATCTTACATTCTACAGGATGTATCAGAAGGGTACCTCATATGTAGTAAATGCTTAGTAATAACTACAGCCCTTTTTTAACGTCCCACTGCTGGGCATGGGCCTCCCCTCAATGCGAGGGGGATTCAGGCCATAGTCCACCACGCTGGCCCAGTGCGGGTTGGCAGACTTCACATATCTATCGAGAACTAGTCAAGTTCCCTCAGACGTGCAGGTTTCCTCACGATGTTTTCCTTCACCGTTTCATAGCAGGTGGTAATCTCGGATGTAAATGAGATTCGCACATGAAACCCAGAGGTGCGAGCCGGGGTTTGAACCTGCACACTTTGATTTGCAAGGCGTGCGTTCGACCACTCGGCTACCACTGCTATGCTTAGTGCAGAGACATTATACATGCTATAGTTTCCTAGTTATAGACCTTTGAGTCGCAAGTATCATGTTGTGGCTTTTGAGTACATCTATAACCCTATTAAACAGTGCCAACTAAATTTACTAGGGCGGCTACCAATATTTAGAGAACAGAACACGAACATTTTACAAAGGACACGAGATATCACAAGTTTTAGAGATAGGCAATAAAAAAGTAGTAGTAAAAACATGTTTGAATTTCAATCAAATTTTTATACCATTCAGTGGTAACGGGAAAATATATATAATATTAATTCGGACTTCTGAAACATCCTTTACATAGAAACAAAAGTAAATAATAGGAACTTGGTTAAAATCGCGCTTGTGTGATAAAATAATAATAATGTACAGTCCAAGTATTGTTAAACAAGTAATACAATAACACTTTTCTACAAGACAGACAACATACATTCCCTAAACGCTATATACTATATAGCGTAGTATGTAGTACTATGGGTGCCATACAATGGACTGGGGGCCATCCCAGTTACACCCAAACTAAAGATGGAAATAAATATAAAAGCAACAATACATTATTACTAAATCTATATTAATTACATTAGAGCAGCGTATTTTTAATAGTCTTAAAGGGATTCTAAAATCATCTAAATAGAATTCAGTTTTCGAATATTTTAAATTTGATGATGTTGTGGCGCACCCTATATCTCGCCACGAAACACAACTACCGCCAGTCGCTACTAGATGGCGCGATTGTAGACACATCGCAATTCTACGCGTTCAAGAAATTATCCGCCATACAAAGTTCTATGAAAATCCTAGCTCGCGGTACTGGTGTGTTCAACGATCTGAACTATATATACAAATTCCCCGACAACATCACCGGGGCGTAGCGGACCCCGCCAGGCATACCACCCGACTGACAGGAAGATCTTCCTTTTACCGCTAAAATGTGATGTGACTTATATTACATTTTGCTACTGTAAAGATTTTACTGAATCATTTTTAATTGAAACATCTATATCAATAAATATTTCTGGGGTAAAAGCTACGTCACTTTCACGCGTAAAAAATCGCTTGCAGCTTTCAATATCATTTGGTTGAAGACTCAACTTTTACTAGTCTTTGATGAGAATTTTAAGAGTCAATACAGCCTGTTTTGGTGTTGGCAAACATTTTACGCGCGCTTCTTAACGACCCAGTGTGCTCTATGATTCCGCATACGTTTCCGACATAGATTAGAATAGTTTATAATAATACCTAGACGTGGGCGTTATTTCACGTCATGGTTACAATAACAAGCTACGCGGCATGTAACCGAATCACTCGTTTCAAGTGAAATTACAAGTAGTGATTTTTGGAACTGCGTTATTTCTTTTAACAGTAACTGTGAGCGAGAGACGAAAGTCGGTCGTGGTCGGTTACGTTTCTTTCGCATCGCTCGCGCCTACCGGCGGGCTGAGTAAGCGAGAACGGGTGACACGAATAAAACCGAAGTAATCCGAACGCACACGTGCCGTGGTACTGGTATACAACAAAAAAATTAAACCGCGTAACAGTGGAACAGCGTAACTGTAAAACTTAAAACACTTAGATAGTGATTTAATTCGTTTCGTTTCGTTTCGTGTGTAACTGTATAGTTGGTGGAGTTATTTATACAAACAATCACAGTAGCTAAATAAAAATAACTAGTTACAAAAATGAAAAATCACTAGTTTTGAAAAGGTGACGCCGACCAAGTAACTGGTTACGTTAGGTTTCTTGAAAATGACGTAACGACTCACGTCTAGTAATACCACAAGTAGATAAACATCTATGAAAATGATTATTTTAGTATGTTCCAAGTGGGAGACCCTAATACCTAATTATACTTCATCAACTTTGACAATAGTCTTAAAACAAGGATACCTCGTCATTGTCTTCCCTTTCGAGTTTAACCTCGACCTTCCCCTCTTGCACTTCCAAAGGATCAACCATCGTCTCCTGCCCGTCTGTATCCATATCCTTTACTATCGAAGGTTCCCAGATATTATGTCTACCCTGAATGTTGATCGGTGCGGTGCGGTTACAGTTCATTTTCCTTTGCTCCTTGATCTGTGCGCGGGTCATATTGAGGTGCTTGATCTGATAATGCACCTTGACATAAGGTTGTGTTTTGAATAGCAGCCCACACTCATTGCACGGGTACATCTCGTCAGAATGACTCTTCTTGTGGCGGTTAAGTACTTGCTTGTTCTGAAATGATGAAGATTACATTAGGTTTTTTTTAAAGTCGAATTATTTATATTTAGTCTGGGCCTTTTTTTCCCTTATCTGCTACTATAGGATCAGAGCGCGCCCTCTATTGAGATCCGGCATAAGAACTTATTTTTATCATTTTAGCTTATCTTTTTTTTCAATTCAAATACACATTTGCTTAGAATTAAAAAAGTTAGTACGCTGTGGGTTAGAGTGAGAGAGGAGAAGCCTGCCTACCGCTGCCATATGCGTAAGAGAAAGGGTAGCCAGACAGACTGGCGTCGTAACGCGTTACGGAACAAAGCGGTTTACCCACCCATAAGAAGTTATCACTTAAAAAAAAGGATGCAATTTTCTCTTCTTGTCATGTCTTCGAATCTGATAAAAATATTGAATGAGAGATTGCATAGAGTATGGAAGTGGCGGGGTGGCGACTGACCCCGAAAGCCTTCCCGCAGTGGTCGCAGGCGTGGTCGCGCGGCGGCGGCGCGGGCGCGTGGAAGCGCGCGCGGTGGCTGCGCAGCAAGCTGGGCGAGCGGAACAGGCGGCCGCACGCGCACGCGTGCCCGCCGCGCGCGCCCGCCGCCCCGTGCGACCACGTGATGTGCGACCGCAGCTCGCCCTTCGTCAGGTACAGCCGCTGGCAGTGGTCGCACTGGTACCTGCGATCACGGGGATCTCTAGCGTTTTAACATTATCATTTATTTTTTAGACACTACGCCGTAAAGTGTGTTGGCCGTAAAGTGGACTTTACAGCTTTACCGGAGGAGTGGCAAGCGCAGAGTGCACTCCAACCAAGGCCGATTCCGATTTCGATGTGTGTGTGTATATGTACAATTTTTTTGTTTTTTTTTTATTTCAAAAGGAACTTGGTTGCATCTGGGTATCCCTTGACACCTCTCAAGTTTTTTTTATTCAATTAGGCCTTAAAAAGCACGTAAAAATAGTAAGATTTTACCACCGGGTCGGAATGTTGGATCCACTGAGAAGAGCCGGCTAGAAACTCAATGGTTCATGGTAGTAAACCCGGGCTGTTGCATAATAATTAAAATAGTTGACTCACTTCTTGGTCCTGTCAGTGTGCATGCGCCGCATGTGGTGGCGCAGCATGGCGCGCGTGGCGCACACGCGCAGGCAGAGCGGACACGTCTCGTCTGGCGCGCTGAACACATGACTCATTATCATTTCGACGGACTTTCATTGGCAGATAGCTGATGTTCCAAGGCGTAACTTAGGCTACTTTTATTTTAGAAAAAGCATTAGGGTTGAGCGGGATGAACATAAAACCATCATTTCCGGGTAATCTCCCTTAGGTCCACGCGGCCGGGCGAAGTTAACACAGACAAAAAAAAATTCGTTATAGGTATCGTTTATACTTTCATATGCAATTTGTAAAAAGGCGTTATTTTGATATTACAAACAGACACTCTAATTTTATTTATTTGTATGTGTTTAGTTTAGAATTTGACTCGTAGGTAGATATGTCAAATCTGTCTCGAAAATTATTATTTACCTACCCCCGAGTACCCTGATATTTAGTTGCTCTGTCCCTTTCCCCCCTGACGGGTGCCCTGACTGACCGTCGTGCGGATCGGACGCCTCTCGTGTGTGCTCCTGAGCCTGGTCTGCGGATATTTCCTATAAACGTGTGTGATTGAGTGTGTGTAATACCTAAGAGACCCTGGAAGCCCTCGCCCATCAGTGTTAGTGCCAGCCAGCCTGACGATCCAGCCACCGCCGGAGGACGGCGCCTACGTCAACTCACAGGTACCGTACCCGCGTGGCACTGACCTGACCCTTGCCCTTTGATTAGTAGCCTAATTACGGATTCCCCCTTTTTTAATTAAACTCCCAACTAGGGCCCAGTACATTTCGCGTACATTTTGGTAGCAGAGCGTGGTTACAAAGTCCATGGGTGACATTGGTTCGACTTTGACATTCTAGAACATTCCCGTGAATTATCCATTTAGTTCATACCTGTACATACTGTTACGTTTAGATTACGTTGCCTAGTGTTTTTTCCTATAAATTTATCGCTTTTCCCCATATATTTGGCGTAAATAACTAGTTGTGGAACAAATAATTTGTTCACCCGTTGACCTACATCGTAATAGATACCTAGTTACTACGGCCGATCTTATCGCCCATCTGTCGCCGCTCACTGCGCGCGGATGACCCGTGCATTCCTTTGTCCACGTTATCGTAATAACTTGCTAATAATTCGCCTACACTCGGACCGGTTTTTATAAACGAATACGATTTGTTGGGCGGCCTATTGTTATTATTTTGTATTATATTGTACGTCGTGTTCCTTATTACCTATCGAGAACCCAATTGAGTTACCTTTGTTTTGTTTTTATATTGACTAGTACCTACCTGTTGTTTACCATGGCGGATAGCGATAACGACACCATTAAACATGCCTTATATACGGACACGGCCGAGTACCGTGACGCGATTGGATCCCTAAAATTTATAAGCGATTGGATTGATGATACGCATCAGGAGTTAGATTCCCTATCCCTCGCCAAATCACGAGTTCGCCTTGCGGAGGTTCGTACCTACCAAGAGAAGTTCTACCTTGCCTGTTCAAAACTACTTGGCGGTCTAGAACCCACTATATATACCCAGGAGTACGACTACGTCAAGGAACAAATGCGCACCACCCGGGCCAAACTCGACGACTTAAAGGTGCGTTGTGAGGAACTCCAGATACCTAATCAGAGCCTCGCGCAAGACCCCGCTGTCCTTACTACCCCAGTTCGATTTTCCACTCCCCCCTTTCGCCCTCTCCTTGACCAAACGCTCACTAAACTCCCTGACCTACCTATACCTTATTTCGATGGACGTCCCGACTCCTGGATAAGTTTCATGGATCAGTTCGACAGTGTTGTTGATTCCCAACGTGACCTTACCCCTACCCTTAAGCTGCATTACCTAGTCGGTGCCCTCGCAGAGGAACCCCGCCGACTAATCCAACATCTAAAAATTGAAGGCGGTAATTACAGTACAGCCCGCGACCTACTTAAGCGGAGGTACCATAACATGCGTGTTCTATCGGATACGCATATCGCGCACATCCTGTCCCTCCCCGTGATTTCCCCTAAATTAGCTGGACTGCGCATTTCCTTTTTAAACCCCCTTCTCACTTCTTATCGTTGCTTAGAACGACTAGATTTACCTGTTGCCCATTGGTCGTACCTATTAGTACACATATGCCTCGTTAAATTACCATCCGAGTTAAAGTCGCGTTTTGAGCGACGGTGCGGTGATAGCCCTAAGAAACTACCGACATTCGATCAGCTGATTGCCTTCCTAGAGGACGAATGTCGTCATTACGATAATGTCGGAAGTGCATTTGTTGTTGATTCCTATGCCTCCGAGAATATAATTATGCGGTCTACCAATAGTAAACCTAAGTCGCGTTCCCCGTCCCCCGCGCCCAGAGTATACGTCACCGAGGCGCCCCCTGCGAGACCCAAGTGTTTTTATTGTAACGATATTTACCATTATGTCCGTGAGTGCCCCGATTTCCTGCGTCTGTCCCCAAAGGATCGATCCCTATTTGTGAGAGATACCAAGTTGTGCTACCGCTGCCTTGATCGACACTCGATTGCATCGTGTAAGCGTGAATATCGCTGCGCCTATTGTCGCCGTACCTCCCATCATACACTGTTATGTTTTAATGCTCCTGGCCGCTCCTCGCCGCAGCAGCGTGAACATACCGTCACATTCGATGACGCACGTAACTGCGCGCGCTCCTCACCGTCTCGCACGGGCGGGCAAGCGTCCCCGCGTTATAATAATAATAAATTACGGTCCCCACCGCCGCACGCGTCCCGCGCCCGCTATGATCATAGTAGCACGTCTCCCGCGCATTATCAAGATCGTAGTCCCTCCCCCGCGCCCCGTGAATATTATTCTAATAATCGCTCCCGTGCTGCTCCTACCCGTGGTGGTCAACACCATCGCGCCTCTAGGACCCCCAGTCCTAACCAGTAGCTAGATTGTACCCGCTCCCTCCCCCCTCGTTCTGTGAATATCCCCCCTAGTTCCCTAGTGCTCCTACCTACCGCGGTTATACATGTGAAGACATCCTTTGGATATTTTATCGAAGCCCGTGCTTTAATTGACACCGGATCCCAAGGCTGTATCCTTACCACTGATTTAGTGGCCACGCGAATGAATGCCCCCATGTACCCCTCCCCCGCGCCTGTGCTCGGCATAGGTAACGTCGAAACTGTTAGCTCCCGCGGAGCCCTAACCTTTAGCTTTAAACCCGTAAATTATAATTACCCCGAACTTACTGCGACTGCGATAGTAGTTGACGTCATCGCTGGTACTCACCCTGAATTAAAATTACCCGACCGCGTGGTGTCACTTACCCCTAATTTACCCCTAGCCGACCCATTATATTACAAACCCGGGCGTATAGATGTTCTCCTTGGTGCGGATGTTATAGGCTCTCTCCTAAAACCGGAATTATGCGTTTTACCTAACGGTCTGTCGGCCTTGTCAACAATATTCGGCCACATTATTTTCGGTCCTGTTCCCGGTCGGTTTCCCGAGCTTTTACCCCCGATGACCGGAGTATCTCTCTCCCAAATAGTTGAAAAATTCTGGAAGGTCGAAGAAGCTCCCCAACCTCCCCACTCGAACCCGTTAGACCAAGAGTGCGAAGAATTCTTTAACGCGACTACTACCCGCGGTTGTGACGGCAAGTATACGGTCAGGCTCCCCTTCCTTAATAATCGTCCCCCCCTAGGTGATTCGAGATCTACAGCCCTTCGATGTTTTTATAATATGGAGAAGCGTTTCCTAAACAAACCCGAGTTTCGCGAAAAATATGTAGCCTTTATGAGAGAGTACCTAGACCTAAATCATATGTCCCTGTCCTCCGTTAATCCCGAGTCTGAGCATTACTTTATCCCCCACCATGGTGTATTTAAAACTGGCAGTGATAAAATTCGTGTAGTGTTTAATGGCAGTAGCCCCACCTCCTCAGGTGTGTCCCTCAACCAGTGCTTACATTCCGGCCCCAAATTACAGCGTGACATAACCCACATCCTACTAAACTTTCGTCGGCATGAGATCGTATTCGTGACCGATATACGAATGATGTTCCGTATGAGCTGGGTTCACCCTGATGACCGAAAGTACCAATTAGTGTTGTGGCGCGAGCATCCTTCCCAACCTGTCCTAGCCTATGAGTTAAATACCACTACCTACGGCCTTCGTTCTAGTCCCTATATCGCGATTCGTACCCTCCTTGAGTTAGCTACCCAAGAGAGTGCCACCTTTCCCCGCGCTGCCTCAGTACTTCTGACCGACGTATTTGTAGATGATTGCCTTACTGGAGCAGACACCCTCGAGTCTGCTCGCCTCCTAAAATCCGAGCTTGAAGGTATTATGGCCTCGGGTGGCTATGAACTCCGAAAATGGATTAGTAACAAGCCTGAGCTCCTCGACGACCTTCCCCCGGACCATCTTCAGCTGCCCTACCTCTTTCAAGATTCCACCAACCCACAAACTATATCAGTCTTAGGTATACAGTATTGCCCGACTGGTGATTCTTTTACCTATAATTTTACCTTTAAGCCTCCCGTGAATATCACTAAGCGTCAAGTCCTGTCCCTAATCGCTCGTATGTATGACCCCTGTGGATGGATAGCCCCCGTCGTATTTAAGGCCAAATCATTTATTCAGCGCCTTTGGCTTTCTGGCCTCACCTGGGACCAACCCTTAGACAGTAGCCTTGCGGCTGAATGGGAATCCTTTACCCAAGACCTTAGTCGTATTTGCGAGGTATCTATACCTCGCCATATTATCCCCAGCGGTTTTACCTCCCTTTCCTTACACGGTTTTTGTGACGCTTCCGAGGCAGGTTATGCCGCGGCCGTGTACCTACGTGCCGAACTCCCCTCCGATTCCTGCTCTGTCCATCTCGTTATGGCCAAAACCAAAGTTGCCCCCGTTCGGACTCGTTTGACAATTCCTAAACTGGAATTGTTAGGAGCTACCCTCCTTTCTAAATTACTCCATCACGTCGCCTTCTGCCTTCAGAAGTCGCTTGTGCTGGAATCTATCTATAGTTGGACAGATAGCAGAATTGTACTTTCTTGGATAAATACCCCAACGCATCACCTTCAAACATTTGAGGCCAATCGAGTGTCCCAAATCAATAATTCTGAAACCGTAACCCAATGGAGACATGTTCCTGGCCACATTAATCCTAGCGATTGCGCTTCCCGCGGCCTTACTATGTCGCGATTTATAAACCATCCCCTCTGGTTATCCCCTACTTGGTTGAAGCAACCCCCTGCCAGTTGGCCTCCCAATTTAAATAATCCCTCCCCCCTTCCGGACCTACCCGGCCTTCGGTGTTTCCTAACGACCCCTTCCTTACCCCCTATTGATATATCCTTTCTTGTTGAGCGGTATAGTACATTTAATAAATTAATAAATGTGACTGCCTACCTACTGCGCTTTTCCCATAATACGCGGAACCCTAGTTCTCCTAGAACCTCCCCCTTTATAACTCCCGACGAGCGGCGTAAATCCCTCCTACTATTAGTAAAGCTTATACAATCCCCATCCTTTCCCGACGAGTTAGATCGCCTTCATCGCGGCGTGCCTATTACTAACCCACTTAGGCGGCTTAGCCTATTCCTTGATGGCTCAGGCCTTATTAGAGTCGGTGGTCGTTTACGACACTCTAACCTATCCTTTGATGCCCGACATCCCCTTCTTCTACCTAAAAGCGGACCCTTTGTGTACCTCCTAATATCGCACTATCATCGTGAAAATACCCATGCCGGTGTGAACACCCTCCTCGCACTGTTGAACCGTGAGTTTTGGATATTATCCGCTCGTAGAGCTATCCAATATGTGATTTTCAAATGTCTCCCGTGTTACCGGCTTAAAGCAGCTGTTTCCCAGCCTCCTATGGGTGACCTACCTAAAGATCGTGTTACCGCTGCCCGTCCCTTTGACGGTGTTGGCACCGATTTCGCCGGCCCTTTCTTTACTAAAGTCCAAGCCTTCCGTAACCGAAAGTTAGTGAAAAGTTACCTATGTGTGTTCGTTTGCCTCTCCACTAAAGCCGTTCACCTTGAAGTGGTGTCTGACCTAACTACTGAGGCGTTCATCGCTACCTTTACCCGTTTCGTTTCCCGTCGTGGTTTACCTAGCCTTATACGTTCCGATTGCGGTCGAAATTATATCGGCGCGAATAATTACCTAAAAGAGTTAGAGACTTTCCTTAAACAAAATTCGCCCGTAATTGGTAGTGAGTTGTCGAATCGTAATATTAATTGGGTTTTCGATCCCCCCGTGTGTCCCCATTGGGGCGGTCTGTTTGAAGCGGCAGTTAAATCCGCGAAGTCCCACCTTAAGCGTGTCGTTGGAGAAACCCCCCTTACCTATGAGGAATTAACGACAGTGTTTACCAAAATTGAGGCAGTCCTCAATTCGCGTCCTCTATGCCCTATCTCCCCTGACCCAAACGACCTTGAGATTCTGACTCCCGGCCATTTCTTGATAGGCCAACCCCTTACTTCCCTCCCCGAGTATCCCTACAAGGATGTTCAGATGAATCGTCTCTCCCGTTTTCAAATGCTTCAACAACTTACCCAACATTTTTGGTCGCGTTGGCACTTAGAGTACCTAAACACCCTACAAACGCGACAGAAGTGGACGTCGCCTATGAACCCTCCTAGTGTAGGCGAATTAGTGCTCCTCAAAGAGGATAACCTGCCCCCCTTGCAATGGCGTCGTGGACGCATTGTTCGTTTATACCCAGGCCAAGATAGTGTTGTCCGCGTAGTAGATGTTCATACCCCTACGGGCACCCTTAAGCGGTCCCTAACCAAACTAGTGCGTCTCCCTATAGATTAACCCCTCCCCATACGTAAACATTAGGTCATGTTTAGGACGGGCAATATGTTTAGTTTAGAATTTGACTCGTAGGTAGATATGTCAAATCTGTCTCGAAAATTATTATTTACCTACCCCCGAGTACCCTGATATTTAGTTGCTCTGTCCCTTTCCCCCCTGACGGGTGCCCTGACTGACCGTCGTGCGGATCGGACGCCTCTCGTGTGTGCTCCTGAGCCTGGTCTGCGGATATTTCCTATAAACGTGTGTGATTGAGTGTGTGTAATACCTAAGAGACCCTGGAAGCCCTCGCCCATCAGTGTTAGTGCCAGCCAGCCTGACGATCCAGCCACCGCCGGAGGACGGCGCCTACGTCAACTCACAGGTACCGTACCCGCGTGGCACTGACCTGACCCTTGCCCTTTGATTAGTAGCCTAATTACGGATTCCCCCTTTTTTAATTAAACTCCCAACTAGGGCCCAGTACATTTCGCGTACAGTATGTATAGATAGATATTATCTCACCCTTTGTAGGGCTCGTTGTGTACATTCAAGTAGTGTTGTCCCAGCTCGTTCCTGGAGGTGCACCGCGCGGCGCAGATGTGGCACTCGGTGTCCTCGTGCGTCACCAGGTGCCGCTTCAGACTCGCCTTGGTGCGGAAGTTGCGCGAACAAAACGCACATGTCACCGTTATATTAACGGTTTTCATTTTCACTTCTGCGTTGTGCGTTCTGAAACGAGCGTCGTTAGCTCGTCAGAAGCGTCGCGGCACATGTTAATAAGCGTTGATAAGCTGATTATTAGGCGTCGCGACGCCCATTGGGAAGCGTCGTGATACTAATTTATTAGGCGTTGCGACCCTTATTATTAGGCGTCGCGAGGCTTATAATTTAGCGTCGCGACGCCTCATCCTTTAGGCGTCACGACTCACAACGCTTATTATTACAAGTCCCAGCGCTTATTATTAGGGGTCACGACGCTTGGGATGAGGATTCGCGACGCAAATTTACTAGGCATCGCGACGCTTGTCTTTAGGTATCACGACGCTTATTATAAGACGTCATGACGCTTATTATTGGGCGTCGCGATGCTGATGACACTATACATTGAAGCGACTTCCAGAGGGAGGACGTTCTCAATTCGATTGGTATTTTTTGCTTACTTCTATTGGTCCTTGCTATACTATATAGCACAATAGTATAGCGTAGTCTGAAATAAGCTGGTGTTGGTCGCGTTACCTGACGTGTGTCCGGTACCAACCGCGCTCGTGGAACACCTTGCCGCACACCGGGCACTCCAGCCGGTGCGGCTTCGTGTGGTACTGCTCCGTGTGCCGCTTCAAGTATTGCGGTCGTCTGGAATAACACAATAACACAACCTTGGGTACACTTTTGAAGTTTGATTGTGTGGGAGAGAAAAAAAATAATGAAGGGTACAGGCAAATAATAGGGAATGTGCTACTTAATGAATTTTGAGAAAAAACAATTTGAAAGTTCAACTATTTTAACAATTCTTTAATTTGGCCATAAACAAAACTGCATTTTTGGCGCCCGCTGTTTATTTTTTAGGGTTCCGTACCCAAAGGGTAAAACGGGAACCCTATTACTGAGGCTTCGCTGTCCGTCCGTCCGTCTGTCACCAGGCTGTATCTCATAAACCATGATAGCTAGAGAGTTGAAATTTTCACAGATGATGTATTTCTGTTGCCGCTATAACAACAAAGTAAAATACAGAATAAAATAAATATTTAAGGGGGCTCCCATACAACAAACGTGATTTTTTGCCGTTTTTATAGATAGTACGGAACCTTTGGAACTTTGAGCGCGAGTCCGACTCGCACTAGGCCGGTTTTTTAAATTCTAATGATTAGAATTTAAAATACCTTACACAAAAAAATTGTGACATTCCCTGTTATTTGCCTGTACCCTTCAAATAGTCATCGATATTTTTTCTTCATCAAATGATAGTAGACTGATAGTGTTCATCAAATGACAGTGTTAGTAGACTGGGCTCCAAGTCTACTACGGCTCGACTTTTTGAAGGCGTGAAAACAACATCTTTTTTTTTTTGTGTTAATGGCCTCTTTCCATTGAGTCAGGCAAAATATGATTCTGCCAATGTCAACGTAGTAGAGGAGACACGATGGAGATTGATCTTTTATCAATCATACCTAGTATATGAACAATGTAGACATTAGATATTGTCACCTTGATGTCATTTGACTAGTCATATTCTAGTTACCAAGAGAACAGATGGACCAAAAAGATGACATCCTGGAAGGGTCCGTTCGGTAAACGTAAACGATGAAGACCACACACACGCTGGGAGGACGATATCACACGTATAGCTGGACAACGTTGGCTGGACATAGCGAAAGATAAACAAAGCTGGCATCTTCTGGAGGAGGCCTTCACCTCAGGGCTTCTCGAATAAGAATCAATAATAATAAAATATATTATGTGTAAAAAATTTGAGACATATAAGGCTTTTTTATTATTTTATATTCTAGTTACCATTGATATAAGATGTAACTTTTATGCCTTAAAAAATGGAGTCACAGCAGCTCCACAACGATAGTGTTAGCAGACTTGGGGCCCTGTATACGTGACGTAGAGTTGTAAGATTTGTTATACCCATTCTGAATCACATTTTATTTTATGTTTGTTGGCAAACAAATCCTTGTCCATGTTGACCTTCAAAATCCAAGAAAAAAATCAATAATATATGACAACGGCTTGGGGTTTGAGTGGCAAATTTCGGATATGGCCTTTGCGGATTTTGCCCTGGTCTGGGTATAACTGGGACCGCCCCCAGTACATTGTAAAGAACCCATAGTGCTTTGCTAAGTTTGGGATCACATGCCGAGTATGTGTCTGGCGATATATCTATTGGAAGTTTATTGCAATCAAAATATATTTTTTAGGGTTCCGTACCCAAAGGGTAAAACAGGAACCCTGTTAGAGAGACTTCGCTATCCGTCCGTCTGTCACCAGGCTGTATCTCATGAACCGTGATAGTTAGAGAGTTGAAATTTTCACAGATGATGTATTTCTGTTGCCGCTATAATAACAAATACTAAAAAACAGAATATAATAAATATTTAAGGGGGCTCCCATACAACAAACGTGTTTTTTTTGCCATTTTTATAGATAATGGTACGGAACCCTTCGTGCGCGAGCCCAACTCGCACTTGGCCGGTTTTTTTATTCATGTAGGCCAAAAAGCACTTACAAAAAGTCAGATTCTACCACCGGTTCAGAATACTGCTTCCACTGAGAAGAGCCGGTAAGAATCTCAACGGTAACTCTTTTCAAAGTAGTAAAAATATAAGTTTGTGACTAATATACATTCTCAGGGTCCTTACCCCCCCACCTCTTAAAGTATTGGTGTTTCATTAGTAACTGTGAATTTTTGACAGATTATGTAATGAGTTAACTGTCACAAACTGAAAGTAATATTAAATAAAAACGGAGCCGTCGCGAGACGCCTGGCAGATGTGAAACATAAAACATAAACGTCGTAGCGTCACTCATATTCCATATGCCACACCGTACACACACCACCCACACACACCGTACGACGCGTGGCCGCATTTAAAACTATTCTTTATGCAGTAAGTAATAAGGTTGATTTCATTTTGTTTGATACCATCGCATAACGTCGCGAAGTGTCGCCGCATTCAAAACTATACTTTACACATTAAGTAATAACGTTGATATAATTTTGTTGTGTCGAAGCATCGTACCGTCGTAAATCTCGCCACGCCAAAAACAGGTTTACACCTCGCCTATAGGTGTTTCACATCAAAACATTGCTGCAAGACAAATGGGGCGGTGAGCAGACAGCACCTCTACCTCAATACTAAAAAGTGGCCGCCTGGCAGATGTGAAACATAGAAGTTTGATGTTATTGGGAAATAATTAATTATTTAATTTTAAGAAAAGGATGCAATGGAAGGGAATACAAAAATACTTTCAGATTTATGTGATAAAGATAATATTATTTTCATTAAAAAATATACATAAAACAACCATTATAATCCAAATACAATATTACAATTCAGTATTATACGTTATTTCTGTAATATGAAGATGTTTCTGATAGTATCAAAGTTAGTATAATCCGATGGTAACTAAAATAAGTAACGTTAGTGTTACTTATAACGTTATGGAGGTGGAGGTGTCTTGTAAATTCGGCATCTATTGTTGTGCCATATCTTGTTGTAGATTCCCTTGGATTATTATTAATAGACAACTGAAATTCTTGTTGAAGAAACATAATCAAAGGTGCTGACTCATCTTTTGCGAAATTAACATTAAGTCTTCAGCTAAACTCATGGGTAATTCATCTAAAGGTCTATGAGCTGTTTCGTCCCCACCCATCAATAAAAATGAAATTAAGCTCAATTGACAATCTTGGTCAGATGATATTTTTTTACTACGGCGACGTTGCCCAAATGCATGGGGTTCACATGTTAGGTATTTAACGTTTATACAAATATTTAGTTTACCTTTTTTCGACGAACAATTGTAAAGTACCTACTCATTATTAAATTCATTAGTGCATTAGTTTTTTTATTAAAATATAATCCCACTGATTTATGTAAAAAAAAGGATTTTAATCAAATACTGGATACTTTAGGAATACATTGGTATCAGTTCCATGTGTGTTGGTGGGTGGGGACGGAGCCCATACATTTTTGCCCATTGTCCTTTTCGTTTAAAATTCTTGAACCACTTGAAGGGCACAAGCAAATAACAGGGAATGGCACATTTTTTTTTATAGTATCATATTTTGTATACCTATGGTATTTTGAATTCTAATCATTAGAATTTTAAAAAAGTTAACAGATGGCGCCAAAAATGCAGTTTTAATTATGGCCAAACTATAGAATTGTTAGAATAGTGTTGAACTTTCAAATTGCTTTTTCTCAAAATTCATTAATTAGGACATTCCCTGTTATTTGCCTGTACCCTTCACTTATACTGTACGGCAGTAAACTACGGTGTAAAAATGAGATATCTTTGATTTTTTGGTTCGCCACCAGCCCTTTGAGTAACAGTAACATCCGTAGTGTGTTGTATTGTGACATCTACATATATTTACCGTAGAAATTAGTGAAATATTGTTGTTTTTTATATATGGCAACTCCAGCAGATATAACATTTGATCGTTTGAATACAATACAATTGAAATTGGGTAAAGTTATTACTTCTTTGTCAGAAATCCATATTTCGGATAGTAACAAAAAAAAAGTAGCCGTCGCGGGACGCCTGGCAGATGTGAAACATTATTTTATTTAGAGTAGAGAGAAAAGCGTCGTAGCGGCGAGTGAGCGAAGTCAGCTGCTCGAAGTTTTCGCATCACGGCATCGCGGCATCAACAGTTGCTCTCACTCGCCAAGCGCGCCATTAATAATAACACATCAATAATAAGTATACAAATACTCGTCTGTATCATGATAGAGTCACACGTTGTATTTCTTGTTGCGAATCAATATCCTCGAAACCAGGTGTTGTCTCTTCCATTTCATATATATTTGAACAATTTAAATCTATTTTGGCATTTTGTATGTTTTCAGCTTTTCATTTTCATTTTGTTTACATTTTCTACTTTCTCTTCGACGTCGATTGATTTCTTCTCTATGTCTATCACGGTATGTCTGACACCTTACATTATGGAGATGTTTTTTATGGATCATTCTAGAAGAGTAATAAAATTTAAAATAAATGTTATGTTATAATATTAATAT
The DNA here is from genome assembly GCA_914767695.1 of Ptilodon capucinus. Classification (NCBI taxonomy): domain Eukaryota; kingdom Metazoa; phylum Arthropoda; class Insecta; order Lepidoptera; family Notodontidae; genus Ptilodon; species Ptilodon capucinus. The sequence goes on from OU611831.1 coordinate 8,052,800, forward strand.
ATATTAACCAGCTGTGCCCGCGACTTCGCCCGCGTGGATCTTAGGGAGATTACCCTGGTTTTATTTTCATCCCGCGGGACCCTAATGATTTTTCTAAAATTAAAGTAGCCTAAGTTACGCCTTGGAACATCAGCATCTGCCAGTGAAAGTCCCGTCGAAATCCATTCAGCCGTTTGGAAGTTTACCCGGAACAAACAGACGGACAAAATTTTAAAAAATTGCATTTTCGTTATAGGTATCGTATATACTGTCATATGCATTTGTTAAAATAATGTTATTTTGATATTACAAACAGACACTCCAATTTTATTTATTTGTATAGATTTATTTACGAATTAATGATAATCTTACTGTTTGCTGGAATCTTCTTCACAAGGAGCTGGTTCTATTTTGATAAATTCCGAAGTACTTGCAATGGCTTGCAAATTTAGTTTTTTGCGATAATTTTCCCTTTTGCGCTTATTTATTTCATCTCTGTGTGCCTCTCTATACCGCTGAGCGCGTAGGTTTTGTGAATCACTTTTTTTGTTTACTCTAAAATTTAAAAGATTAGGTATTAAAGAATGTAATTACAAAAAGTTATATATAAATTTATTTGAAGGTTTATTAACCTGACTGGTACAATTGGGATTTGATTTGATGTACTCGGTTCATTTCTATGTTCAATAATAATATCCCCTGTATCCTGTGATTCTGGAGCACTTGAAAATAAACAAAATGTACAAAATATAATCATTGCTAAAAATTGATAGAAAGTGTGGCTGTACTTTTTAGCCAATATATCATATATGTGTAGAGAAAGAGAGAGAGAATAAGTAGGTATAGATTAAGTGCTCGTCTGTATACACCGTTTTTGGTTCGATGCTGAGTATTCAAATAGAGAACGTATGCGCGCACACGCTATCTCTCTCTCTCTCTCTCTCGAACGTATCTCTCTCTCTCTCACCCTCTGCGCGTGGATATTTTAAAAGAAATAAACATATGAATCATAATAATTAACTAACCTTTGGCTTGTAGAAGTTGATTGCGTAGCCTGCGCGTTATAGTATATTAACGGAGGCATTTCTCTTGGAACCTTATGTATGTCCTCTTGAAATTTCACTTTTTTTAAAGAAGGTTCCGTTATCTCATCCCTTATGTTATTTTCACTATCACTGTCACTCATTTTTAGGGTTCCGTACCTAAAAAGGAAAAACGGAACCCTTATAGGATCAATTTGTTGTCCGTCTGTCTGTCTGTATGTCTGTCAAGACACTTTTCTCAGAAACGCGTGAAGGTATCAATTTGAAATTTATAACAGAGACTTATGTCTGCGGTCCCTTGGTGCCCTAACAAAATCAAACTTCTAAGTTAACGCAATCAAAAGATACGGCGGTTTATGTTTCATTTTCAGTACATTTGCACGGGAATCAAAAAACTATAGGGTACTTCCCGTAGACCTAGAATCATGAAATTTGGCAAGAAGCAAGGTCTTATAGCAAAAGTGAAGGAAAAAATCCTAAAACTGTAAATGAATGAATGAAAGACTAGACAAGACTCACTTGAATCCCTTGCCGCAGTCGTTGCAGTGGAAGGCCTGTCGCTGGTGGTCGGTCATGACGTGGCAGGCGGCGCGGTCCTTGTCCTTGAAGCGGTCGGCGCAGAGCAGGCAGCGGTACCGGCGGTAGTGCCGCAGCCGGTGCCGGTACAGCATGTCCGCGGACTTCAGCCACGTGTGACACACTTCGCACTCGTGACTGCCAGATTCCTGACAGAACATTCCAATTTATTAACCGACTTCAAAAAAGGAGGATGCTCGCAATTCAACACGTACGGCATAGCGAACCCTTTACCGCCAGGGCCGTCTTAAACTAGGCTGGGGCCCTTGGGCACACAAGAATTTGTGGCCCTTTTGGAAAGTAAAAAAAGTCAATTATAATAACATTTTTTCACTAAATTGTTGTAAATACCCTTGTTATAAGATTACTGATTTGTGAAAAAAGTGTTATGTGCCCGACGAAAATGTTTTAAGAATAAATGTGTGAGGAGAAATTGTCGGTCCTTCGGGGCCCTGGGCACGGGCCCCGTGTGCCCTTATGGTGAAGACGGTATTGTTTACCGCCAAAATTCAATAGCAATATGAGGGTATAATTTTTTCACTCCCCTCCCCTCCGGTTGATGGGCTTTTATCCGTTCGGCTCACCACACTAAGTGAATGCAGCCTCGATTCCCGGTGGCGGCAAATTTCGTATAAATGGCCTTTTCCAAATTCTCGCTGGTCTTTTTCGTCCATCTTGATTAAGATGGGTGACCTTACTAAGCTAACCAATTGACTCTTCCGCTTATTTATACATCGATTTTCGGTACATAATTGTATTTTAACTTGTCCGACAAGACCTCCTACATTTTTAACCGACTTCCAAAAAGGAGGAGGTTCTCAATTCGGTCGGTATGTTTTTTTTTTTATCTAATAGTTCTTTCGGCCCATATTTTTGTGGATACATAATTCTTCTTCATCTTTCTGTGTTCCAAATTGTATTTTAATTCAATTGAAATATGCAAGATACATACAGGTTCGTGAATCTTCATGTGCATGGTAAAGGCGTCTTGCACGACGAAGCCGAGGGCGCAGTTCTCGCAGACGTGGCTCATGTGCTGCCGCGTGCTCAGTATCTCCTTGTGCTCGATCTGACGTTCCTCCTCATCTATCGTCACTATCTGGATGTGCTTCGTGATGTCATATGAGTACATCAAGGGTATCTCTGCTGCTTGGTACAAGATTATTATAATTTTATAGTGTGTAAAAAGCAGTGATAAGCACACCCTTGTACGCTTGAGCGTAAGGGGTGCAAGTTCAAATCCCGGGCCTGCATCTCTGAGAACATTTTGCTTATCCCCTATGCCAATTGCTGAACGGTGATGGAAAACATCGAGATGACACCTGCACATCTATAGAAAGGCGTGTGAAGTTCACCAACCCGCACTGGGCCAGCATGGTGGACTGTAGCCCAAAAATCACACTCGTATCAAGGGAGAATATGCCCAGTATAATGGCAATAGGCTCGCCAAAATACATCGGCGAAGTGTGGGCGCTCTGAGCACCTCTGCCTATCCCTTCGGGGAATACAGGCGTGGTGTTGGCGTATTTTTTAAAAAGCAAGTGAATAGAATGCCCACCTTGAACGCAAGTTCAAATGCCAGCTCGCACCTATGTGATTTTCGGATTTCATGATAATCAATCATGATCATTCAATATGTTATTTTTATAAATGTAAAAGTTTGTGTGGATGGATGGATTGATCATTTGTTAGTCTTTCACATAAAAAGCATGAATGTTTATACATCAGAATAACACATAGGCTATAATTTAAAACGATATTAAACAACTGAAGTTGGTGTAGACGAATTCGTGGGTAGAAACTAGTATATAATATCTTTAACTACTATGATTCCATATGGAAGTCTAAATAAGGTTTGAAACTTACAGCACTGTTGATTGCTACCAGACTCCTTCCTTGTTTCCTTCTGAAAATATTTAATAAACTTGATAAAGTATTTGAGAAACAGTGAAGGTGTATTGGAATAAACCAAACAGGACTTAACCCTCTGCAACTGAGGTGTCTTTATTGTTTGAAAAATACAACCATGGAGTTTCTTGCCCATTGTTCCCCATAGGGAATGCATTCCGAATGGGTGGTAGAACTATTTTTTTTACGATTCATAAGTAAACAGGCATGTATTGGTTTATATGAATAAAAAATATTCTGATTCTGTTTACATTTGACTGACGTGTTGTCTATCAGACATATATATATACTAGCCTTATTTGCCTATATTATAATATGCATTATACATATGCATATTTTATGTTGTAGTGGTTCTTATACTTTCAATATAAATAAATATCAATATTAATAAAACAATGCATTGATTAATAGGAACCACTTTTATTGAGATCAGCATTTTACAAATTTGGTGACATACAGGTACAAAATATAAATAAAAAAAAAACTAAATGCCTATTCTATCTTTGAGCAAACATAATTATTTTTAACATTACAATTAAAAGCTATGAAAAAAAAATCAACAATATCCCATGATAGATTTAGGCACAAATCAGTCTCAAATCCAACAGTATTTTTATTATCTAGAACTTGCAGTCTTCACAAATTTGGGCCGAGCATTGCAAGCAAATAGCTTTTTTACAAGCACAGCAGCTGAATCTTGTCTGCGTTTTCAATCTGCTGGGGCATATGCTACATAGTCTTCTTGCTGATGGTCCAGATTGTGGAGGGGGTTGAGGAGGAGGAGGCAAATCCTCACCTAAAACCCTTCTGATTGTCAATCGAAGCTCTTTCGGCAGTCTGTCATTATAGACGCGCTCTTTCACTCTGCGAAGTACTAACTCTTGCTAAGGATAATAAGAAGTCTCCTCTTCGCAATTTGGCACCAGGACAACCTTGGTACAAGACAAAGGCATTCACACCAGCTAGAGCCAACATCCTGTAAAATATTGCCATTAGCCAGCGAGTCTTGCGAGTGCTTGAATAGATCGAACATTTCCTATCGATTTCATCAGTCTTCAAGCGTTCTTGGCGATCAGCTCCATTGTCGAATCTGAGGCAGTTCAGTAACGTACAGAATCGATATTTAGACATGACACAGCGAAAAATTTCATGTCCTGTTCCTTCATTCTCAAGATTTTCCACTCGTTCGTCAGTTATAAAGTCAGGGTCTTCCACAGAGTCTTCAACATCACTGAAGTTATTTTCATCTTCTAAATATTCAAGCCAGTCTTCAATGTAGGTATCTATATTTCTTGGTCTTCCATTAAAACTTCGTTTGGACAGTCTGCTATCTATGTTCCCTGGATTCGACATCTGAAAGTAAAAAACATACTTGAAGAATAAATATAATTACAAGAAAAATAATAAACTGAGGTTACGTTAGGAGAAACACTGGCAGTTTACATATTTTTAGTGACGTTACAAATATTGGACACTATGGAACTACAGTCAATCTTTATGAGGTAACATCTATCAGAATCAGATCTTATTGCTGTACTTACGTCTGAGGGACACCAAATGCTCATAGCACCAAACATGTAGATCGCGCGACTTCTCACGCCACACTGCCCAATCGATGCCGCGAACCAATACAGAAAGGTACTGAGCGAGACAAAGCTTCATCACATGATATTACGAAATGGCAACAAATTTTATGATTGATGGTGTCTGACATACTACCACCTCAGTTGCAGAGTCAAGGTTTTCATTTGCTGTTATCTTACCCTTTCCTCAGCTCCTTGTTTAGATCCATTGTTAGATCTGTCATCAATTGTCACATCTAATGGCAACTCAATTATTTCATCTTTTATATCTGTAACAAATTATTTAAATAGACCATAGCTTGGTATATTGGTTTGGATCTAGGACGCTTGACTCACTACACCATATAGTTGCGGGCTTGATTCCCATTAGTGACAAAATTTGGAAATTACCTTTTTGGTATTTGCCTCGGTCTGGGTGTAAAGGGGTTTGCACTGAGTCCATTGTATGGTGGCCGTAGTACAAGCTTTACTTGGTTTAGGATTATACAATATTAAGTAGGTAGCAATAATTATACTAATTTGAATATAATTATAATAGATACAATATTGGACCTGTTATATTTTTTCATAGGTGGATGGAGTACATGTAAAAACAATTCTTTTAAGTATACTATTTGTCTACAAATTACTTACTTATTTCAGTGAAAGTTCCATCTTCAACTTCGGCAGCTTCAAAGTTATGCTGTTCCACCTTAATTGTTACTTTACCATCCTCATCAATTGGTTCCTGTTTAAACCACACTTCTTCCTTACCTACAACATAGTTCACTACAAATTGTTGCTAAGTTATATGCTAAAAAAGTGCTTGTAAAGATTCTTTATTCAAATTCCCAATTTTTTTTATTTTAAACAACAAGTTTTGTATAATCTATGCTTATAGATAAAATTAAAACAAAACAATTTTTTTTTTTTGTCTGTCCGTCTATTTGATTATTCCAGGTTATCTCTGGGACTGCTGGAGCGATTTTTGCTGGACTTTCACTGGACTACTTTAAAAAATATCTTAATTCCACCCGGAATAGGCATAGCTAACATCTATTAATATAAATAATTAGAATATAGTCTTACATTGCTGGCTATTCGTATTCTCTAGACTTTCTTCAGCCTCTTCAGCGATCGGAGGCTCCAATTTCACAAATACTTCATTTTCGGCACTGTTTTCCATGGTTATATTACTTTTATTACACGCTAACCCACTTTTCCAGAAAAGCTATTTTGTAACACAAAACTTATCAGCACACAGTGAAACTTCACCGCATATATTTCGTAGTATTCCACTCTAGGATTCTTTAGTTATGAATTAATCCCAACACGAAGATACACGAGTCGTTTTTAAATAATCGATTCATTGGGAGTTCTACACAGTCGGCATATTGTCTTGACCTTATTACCACTTGGCTCTCACCTAACGGTTAAATTAATCTCTAATAATTCTATTAGTCTAATAAAACTGCTAAGTTCGCAACTAGTATAGCAAAAAAACCCAGTTTTTTAATAAAATGTAGTTTTTTTTTCATCGATTATCTTCCATCTGCTTCCATACACATTTGGCTTGCCATAAACAAAATTACAAAACTTGTTATTTCTTACTGTGCCTTATATATTGACATATTTAGTGTTGTCAACTTTTATTGATTATCCGTTTAGTCGATTTGATGTAATTATTTTTATAAGTTAAAGGAATGTATATATATATATATGTACGCTTTTAAAGTTAATTAATGTATAAAATTGTTGATATAGTGATTAATGAAAAAAGTGTTCATAATGATAAAATCAATCAAGACCATTTAAGAATTAAGAATCCAATTAAGAATTAGTTCTTTGGATTTTAGAAAATGCATCAGGGTTTATTATTTACTGCCATACACATTCCATTAGAATCTCACAACTAAGATGCCATAAAAAAAAAAACAAAAACCGACTTGGAGTAGGTGCCAATCAACGTCAGACAAGGCAAATACACACATGAATTGGCACCGAAGCTCCAAATGTAATGAATTGTAAGGTTATTTGTAGCTTAATGCACCTAGGTTTTTGAAGTCGGTTTTTGATTTGTTAAATTTTTTTTTCACGGTTTTAAGTGTCAATAATCGTTGAAAATTTGCAAATATCACCTTATAACATCACCCTAAACAAGTAAAAATTAACAGCCAAAAAAATCACCCCCCGTTTGGGGTTGGGTTTCGATTTTTGTTAACAATCCGTATTAAAAAAAAAGATTTTTCGAAATCGGTTCACTAACGCTCGAAATATGCTGTAGTCTGGATTGGACCCCCATTTCACCCCCTACATATTTTTTCTTCCAAAATTCCTGAAAGACGTGTTTCTTTATTTTGTATGTAAAATACATATACAAAGTTTCAAGTCGATCAAAAAATATTTTTGAAATTATGGGACCTTCAACCCCCCATGGGGTTAGATTTCTGATAATATTTTGGAAATGGGACCCACCTTGAAGAATTCCCTAGCAAACTTCAAAAAAAATTTCGAAATCGGTCGACAGACGCCGGAGATATGCCGTAACATACATTTAAAAAAAACATACGGGTCGAATTGAGAACCTCCTCCTTTTTGAAGTCGATTAAAAATAAGCTATTATGATTTTTTGTGATAGTTGCAACGCGGGTCTAAATATATAATTATCAGAGCGATAAATAAAATACACCAATATATTTCCTAAAATTTATTTCTAGCCGTTACACATAACTTAATAAAAAAATTAGACGAAATTTTTGATTTATAGATGACTTAAAATGTTTACAATACGTTATATATGACACATAATCTCAAAATATATTTCAATAATGGTTTCTATACAATGATGATAACATTTGGTATCGACCCCGAATTACATAATGACGAGTTTTTTTATAATAATAATCAATACTTTTGCTTTGCCGCCGATCAAGTTAACAAACAAATTATAGGGATAAACAAGAAACATAAGAAATTAGCATTTCACAAGTGCCACTAAATGGCAATACGAATTGTCGCATTAGTTAATAAACCATGTCGATCAAAACTTGTAATGCCCGTGTTAACGAAGCACAGTTATTTTTCTAACTTGCTCGGCGGGCTAACGTAATACTAAACTAAATACTTTATTCTTGCACCGGCAAATATAAAAATATTGACAATCGTATATCTTCTGAAGATTCACTCTCATTTCTGAATGTCAAACATATTGAACATGGTACATATTATGCATATAACTGCAACGATATACCGCGGGAAGCTTAAGTATTTAGTAGTACACAAATTATCAATGAAGAAAGAATTGTATAGCACTAAAAATATTGCCATCTTGATACGACCATACGAAAGATAGCAACAGCGTCTGTATGCCGTTTACTTATCCATAATTAAATATAAAATTGACCATATTTCGACAGTCAGAAAAGAGATGTTCTTCTTGAGAATATATACCAAGCCATAGGTGACAAGAGTATAAAAATATTATTTACAATAAAATATCATTACGCTGCGCTCTCTCGCTTGTGGGGGTATTAACGATGCGTTACGTAGAGAAACAGTTACAAATTAGTGCTTAAAATTATAGATACAAAATGCATTCCAGCCATCTTGTTTTAAAATTTGGAAGTAAACGTAACGTAACGTTTATCTGAAAGTGACAAAATGTCGCTTGCGATGTGGGTTGATAAATTCATACTATTCAGAAATCATACACGCTCATTATTTTATATCTATATAGGGGTTAAGATGTGGGATCTGTGGCTGAACGCGACCGACACGTCACGACACCTGTCGTCACACGACTTAAAAAAATATATTTTGGTACGAAAAATCGACTTTACACACTTAAAAATAGGGTATACTTTGTCACGCGTGACTTGAATATTTATACGAAAGCTTTGCTTTAGCTCATAAATGTGTTTATGTAATGTACTCGAATGTTGTTACTAGCCTATAATTAGTTACAAATTTAATGTGTTTAGTATAGCAATTCCATGGTTTATGGGGCTGTGCACTGCCTGTCCATATTGAACAAATACTTTATCTACCAAATCGATTTATTTTCGATGGTCACAAGTATTTAATCGAATAGATTCCATTACTTAAAGAAACGTCCTCAATTGACCCTCATAGGCGACATACAGTTTCAAATGTTTAAAGTAAGCTGTTTGTTTAGCTCTCTCGTACTAGTTTGGGCGAATCTTACCATTCCTTTATTCATGTCACTACTGTCATACGAACAGTATCGATATCCATATCAATGCACAGTCACCACTTTCTCAGAACGAATGATTAATTATCGACAATTCCATTATTTAGGTACACCATATTTTAATAATTATTACAATATTAAACGTAGTAAAAATAGTTAAACAGTAACAGTCAACGTTCGATGTACTATGTATACAGTGTAAATATCAATTCCTAAATGGAAAACGAGTTATATTGTATATTTTGGTATACAAATTATACAAAATTGTAAGTTATGACATGTTAATTTGTTCACCAAAACTCATAGGTAACTGTCATTATCAGTAGTAATATTAAAATATATACAATGCGTATAATCCCTACAAGGCATTAAAAAACCCACGGGAATATTCACACGTGACAGAAATCGACGGATTCGATAAAGTTCCATGAAACCCAAGAACTATATTCTCGAATCCGTTTCCGAAGTACTTTTGCAACTATCTTTCCGTCAGCTAAACGTGGCCCATGTGACGGAAACCGCCAGACGCTGGTTAGGTTATTTTTCAGATACCCGAAAACAACTGAAGCTGCTTTGACGGGGCTGGAATCCTGTCGTCAACTTTTAATACACACACAATATCGGTGTCCACTGCCGCCGCCAGCAGCGGTGGAGGAGGGCTACCTTACCGCTCCGGTCTTCACACACCTTGCTTAATATAAATGCCATATTAACATAAAAATTTCATTACTTGTCATGTCCCATATAAAACATTTTACTAGACCAGACGCATTACTTTCATCATTCAATATTATCTACAGTAACTGTCGGCGCTAAATGCGACAATGGTCCTTAGTTTTGTGAGGTAACTGCGATTTTTCAGTGGTAGGATTTTTGAGTTTTTTTTTAAAAAGCTAGAATAAGAAAAAAATTGATAAAGATGTCAGAATGATATAATTTTGAAGACGCGCAAGTACTGTTCGATAACATCCGCATATACCATGCAACAAAGCAGGCCAGCACGCATGAAATGTCTCATGCGAATCAGTGTCAAGGATGCGTTGGGCCGTTATTTTTTCAATAAAATACATAATTTAGTTAAATTTAACAAAAAATGAGTTTCATATAATCTCAATGTTATTTCTCTAAAATGTCTGTAGCCAATATTTGCGATTTTAGATTTTTTTTTAAAATCAAGTCGAGATAATAATATTAAAACGATACATTGTGATCGAATAATACTTTATAATATGACTATCAAAGTATTAATTAAAAAAAAAAAATGTATAGTAGTGTCGACTCATAAAATAGTCGATTTAGCACATCACTAATCCACCTCGGATATCACTCTCTATCTACCACAACGTGGGTATCCTAATTTACGGTATAAAAAAGTTATTATTATTACATAATATGTAGTTACACCAGTAAATAACGGAGACGTCACACAATAAATATAAAATAAAAATGTAGTAGACAATCTAAGACAGATTGAGTAGTTGACTATGGCTGTGTTATAATTCACCAACCAATCCAAATCCTGGCCTAGCTTATCTAGTTTTTTATTCATGACACAACGTAGCACAGTGTGTTTAGGTGTTCCACGTAATTAAATGATTGGTTAGAAACAAAATCAGTACCGATTTTTTTTGGCGATCATAAAGTTAACACATAACTATTCTTTACATACGCAGTCGGGTAAGTGGCCCATATCGGTGGGCTCGTGGTGTATTTGTTGGCTCAATAACTTTAGTAATACATGGATGTGCTATTTATCTCGATTCGTGTTAATTGAAAGTCGATTTTTATAGCGATATAAAATCGACTACGCAAAAACGCTTTATTATACCATTTGTGAATGGATAAAAACGTTTAGAGGGGGTTAGTTTAACTATACAACCCCCAAATTTATAGAAACTCAATTAAATATACAAACCAATTCGTCTGGTGACAGGAAAAACTCATTTAATTCAAAAAAACAATGCAGTAACTCGAATTTTAATAGTTTTATTTTAATGTGATTTTTAATTTTTACTTCTTGGAATTCTGTAAAGTAATGCACTTATGAATATGATGACTTTTTCCTAGGAAAGTTGTTAATATTTTTGGTACTTAGTGAGTTCTTCTTGTCACCCAACGATTTACAATGAACCTTCTAAAAGCGTTCAACAATACCATTGTAAACGTCTCATAACTCTCTATGGGTATTTGGAGATTTAGTTTTGTTCAGTGCGAACATAATTCAGCACCAATATCCGGGGATTTAGTTCAATTAGTTAGCCCTAGGCACAAACATGTCGTTGGGGTTCGGTGGGTCCTCCTCTATGAACTCGACGCAGGTGAACGGGAAGTGGCCCGTTTTACCATTCAGAACACCTTCCCATTGGCCGTTTATATTGATCTTCGTCACCTGGAAACAATAGAAAAGATATTGTAAAAGACTTTCCAAGTCACCTATCCCGCCACCTTGCTTTAAAACTACATAATATAACTTGATTTAAAAGATTTTTTTTAACATACTACTACTACTACAGCCCTTTTAACATCCCACTGCTGGGCACGAGCCTCCCCTCAATGCGAGGGGGATTCAGGCCATAGTCCACCACGCTGGCCCGGTGCGGGTTGGCAGACTTAACACATCTATCAAGAACTAGTCAAGTTCCCTCAGACGTGCAGGTTTCCTCACGATGTTTTCCTTGACCGTTTCATAGCTAGTGATAATCTCGGATGAAAATGAGATTCGCACATAAACCCAGAGGTGCGAGCCGGGGTTTGAACCTGTACACTTTGATTTGCAAGGCGTGCGTTCGACCACTCGGCTACCACTGCTTTTATAACATAATTCCAGTTAAAAAACAATTGAACCATGAATCATGATATTCAGTATAGGTGCGTGTAAACGTGCGAGAATATTTTTTGACAATATAAAAACGATCTGCATTAAATAACTGAAAACTCAAATTTTTTAAAGTTATTAACGAAATTTCAAATTTATATTTTAACGCGTGGTCGCGTCGCTTTTGCAACAGAAATCCAACCTTTATGTATATAGACTCAGCGTACATTATAAAAAAACAATCAAGTGGTATAAGGCCTCTCACACACTGATATCACTCAAATATTTTCCAATATTAAAACGAACACTATGTCAATGCACATAAAGTTTGAATTTCTGTGGTAGAAGCCACGCCCCCGCGCGTAAAAATTCGCTCGCGCTGTCAGTGTCATTTAGTTGAAGAATGAACTTTTTGTGTGAGGCAAAATAGTTTTTTAGGGTTCCGTACCCAAAGGGTAAAACGGGAACCCTATTACTAAGACTTCGCTGTCCGTCCGTACGTCCGTCTGTCACCAGGCTGTATCTCATGAACGGTGATAGTTAGACAGTTGAAATTTTCACAGATTATGCATTTCTATTGCCGCTATATTAACAAATACTAAAAAACTGAGTAAAATCAATATTTAAGGGGGCTCCCATACAAAAAACGTGATTTTTTGCTCGTTTATATAGATAATGGTATGGAACCCTTCGTGCGCGAGTCCGAATTGTCCGGATTTTCTTTGTATGGCCAAAAAAATTACGCGAGCGTTGACGCCCTAGTGTGGCGGTGGCTTAAAGGATAAATAAATTGCAGTTAGTACTGAGTTGCCGTAGAACCGGGGAGGGGTTACTTTCATGGTTGCCATTCGCCCTGGTGTAGGTGAAACTGGATATGTCCCCAGTCAATTATACGGTACCCGAAGCTATGCTCAGTTTGGGGTGATACGATGAGTATGTGTTGCCTGGCGATATTTATTGATGATACTGACCAGGATGATGTCACCCTCGGCTAGTTTGAGTGCGGTCTTGTCGTACGCGTTCGGCACTCGCGGTTGTTTGACCCGCGCCTTCGCCGGGAGTGTACGCTACAACAAAAAAACATATTACATTATGCGTCAGTCGACCTTCATTTACGCCACTCACAGTCGCGTAATTTACGCTACGTTCGATGTTATTGATGTTTCCGTTACGACGTTAAAGCGTCACGACGCTCACCATAAGGCGTCGCGACGCTCACTATAAAGTGTCGCGACGCTCACTATAAAGTGTTGCAACGCCAAGTTTATAGAGTTGCTATGCGCAACATAAGGCGTCGCGACGCTCACTATAAAGTGTTGCGACGCCAAGTTTATAGAGTTGCGATGCGCACCATAAGGCGTCGCGACGCTCACTATAAAGTGTTGCAACGCTCACTATAAAGTGTTGCAACGCTCACCATAAGGCCTCGCGACGCTTAATATAAAGCGTCGCGACGCTCACTATGAAGCATCACGACGCTCTCCATAAGACGTCGCGACGATCAATATGAAGCATCGCGACCCTCACCATGAGGCGTCGCGACGCTCACCATAAGGCGTCGTGACGCTCACTATAAAATGTTGCGACGCTCACCATAAAGCGTCGCGACGCTCACAATAAGGCGTCGCGACGCTCAATATGAAGCATCACGACGCTCTCCATAAGACGTCGCAACGCTCAATATGAAGCATCGCGACTCTCACCATAAGGCGTCGCGAACCTCACAATAAGGCTTCGCGACGCCCACCATAAGGCCTCGCGACGCTCGATATAAAGCGTCGCGACGCTCACTATGAAGCATCACGACTCTCACCATAAGGCGTCGCGACCCTCACCATAAGGCGTCGCGACCCTCACCATAAGGCGTCGAGACGCTCACCATAAGGCGTCGCGACGCTCACTATAAAGTGTCGCGACGCTCATTATGAAGCATCGCGACACTCACAATAAGGCGTCGCGACGCTCACCATAAGGCGTCGTGACGCAAATTATAAAGTACGACGGTAAGATTTATAAGTGCATGCTATTTAAAAAAAAATGTTACATAGGTACAGTTGAGCAGACATACCTGCATATTGGTACGTTGGTGTTGTCTGATGTGGTTGAGCTCCGGCGGGGGATGCTGCACCGGCGGCGACTCCACGATCTGTATGGTGATTACGAAATTAAATTGCAAATAAATTTCAATCACCTTCTGTCTAGAAAGTTGTTTAGTTTCTAAAAAAAAACCAGCCAAGTGCGAGCTGGACTCGCACACCGAGGCTTACATACCTAAACTTTTTTTACTTATTACAAACTTATTTTCGGTTAGTTTGTTTTTAAGTGTTTGGCACCGTTAAGTTTGTCTTTCTATCCAGTATATCTTTTCCTTAGAGCAATGCTAATAGTTTAGGTAAAGAGATCGTTGCGCAAGTCCAGCCCGCACTTGGCCGGTTTTTTATGGCCTCTACAGGATGGTGTGTAAAAGGAAGAGGAGGTAGACGCACCCTCTGCACGTATGGCACCGGTATAGATCCGGTCCGGCCCTCGACGTTCCTCGCCGTCCACCAGTGCTCTTCATCGCGGTTGATCACCATGAGCCGCTCGCCGCGCCGGAACGGAAGGTCGTCAGAGTCCTGCAAACAACGAGCAAAACAACTATTTCAAGGTTCGCTTTCAGAGAGTATTGTCAACCCAACGATACAATACTGCGGGGCCAATTTAGCGACATGTTTTTCAACTTTACTGATTCAACGCAAAAAAAAATAGCTGATTCCAAATACTATGTATAGATATAAGTCAATATCACCCAAAAGTGTCGCTTAAAGGTCACAGCACACATATCAACTCGGAAAGGGATCGTCACCGTACCGCCTTTCGCCTCGCCGTCAACCAGGCGTCAACCTAACGTATGCACGTAACCAAAGCGTATCAGCAGCTCCTCTACGTCAACTCGGCTACGGCTAGGCGACACCGCGCTTACGGCTCGCCGACCGCTGGCGCGGTGGCTCGCGGGAGGGGACAGGGGCGAGGGTGGACAAAGTGACGTGAGTTCGGGTACGGAGAGACGTAAGCGCAGGGACGACGAGCCGTAAGCGCGGGAACTGCAAGTTGAGCACGCACCGCATCGCGGTTCGGAGCCTGTTCCGAGGCGAGTCGATTACGTTACGGTTCCGATTAGTGTCCGTTGCAGTATGGAGTTTCATACAAATAATACTGAACGGCTCGAGGCGATACGGTGACGATCCCTTTCCGAGTTGATATGGGTGCTGTGACCCTAAGTCAAATAGCCTTTCACCCCTCCATATACGGGTGTATCAGAAGTCCTAAATAATATTTTGGGTACATATACGGTAGCTCATATGTGGATGCTAAGTGAAGACAGTTTATACCTGACTATCATAGTTTTTGAGTTATAGACCTTTGAATATTTGTCACTGATATCGTGTTCTGGCCTTTGGGTACATCCATAACCCATAACCCTATTCAGCAGTGTAAACTACACATATGAGGGGCGACTACCAATATTCACAAAACAGAACGCACAGATTTAACATAGGACTAGAGATATTACTAGTTATAGAAATTGACGACGAAAAAAAAGGACGAAAAACATGATCGAATTTCGATAAAATTTTTATACCATTCAGTTGTATACACGATACTGATGCAAACGTCAAAGTATTATTTCAGACTTCTGAAATATCCTGTATAGCGAACCAAGAGCTGGCTATTTCTTTGCTCGAGAAGTAGCTCTAGCCACTCAGCAAGGAAATGCAGCCAGCGTCTTGGGCACGCTTCCGCATGTGCAATTCTTTTACATATCTAAAAAACGCATCATCGAGCCTGTATTCCTCGAACGGGTAGGCAGAGGTGCACTGGAGTGCGCCCACACTTCACCGATGTATTTTGGTCCCAATCTTATAGATGGCCCCCTCGCCCCCTATTACATTGGGACCAAAATACATCGGCGAAGTGTGGGCGCACTACAGTGCACCTCTTGCATTTTTTTTACATATTTTATAACTTTTCTTATTAGTCTTAACTTTTTTATTTTCCCTTGTAATATATCTTTAGTAGATTAATATATTTTTTGTTCAAAATTTATAAAAATAAAAATCTCTCGTCCGTCTTACATTCTATAAAGCTACCTATCCAATGCGTACATACAGTTCCAAACTTTATGTTTTGCCAAAGTTGGTTCACTACCGTGCACTACCTGCATACCCCTTATGGAGTATAGGCGTGATGTCATGTGATTTGGCTGTATTATAAATACAGATTCAATAAGATCCATTAACCTTGTGTCGAGCTACGATACGGCCGACTGGACATTATTTTAGGCGCGAGATATACATTGATTATCATAAGCAGACAATAGTTATCTTGCGAATTAAATGGGCATTGAAATGGGGCTAGCACGCGCGACAAGACAATACTTATGACATCAAATGTAAGATCGAGCTTGAGCGAGATAATCCGTGGCATATGTTTTGTCTTGGAACGCCAAAAAGCAGTGGTAGCCGAGTGGTCGAACGCACGCTTTGCAATCAAAGTGCGCAGGTTCTATCCCCGGCTCGCACCTCTGGGTTCCATGTGCGAATCTCATTTTCATCTGAGATTATCACTTGCTAAGAAACGGTGACGGAAAACATCGTGAGGAAACCTGTGTGCCCGGTATAATGGCAATAGGCTCGCCCCCTATTACATTGGGACCAAAATACATCGGCGAAGTGTGGGCGCACTGCAGTGCACCTCTGCCTACCCCTTCGGGGAATACAGGCGTGATGATGTATTTATTTATTTATTTGGAACGCCATCACGGCTAGCATGTGCGGCAAGACGTCACGGAACATGTCGATTTTGTCTCTATCTCTCCAATGAATTATGGTGAGAGCGAATTCGTGCAATAAGTTTCATCTTTTGAGTGTAAGCTCATCATACAGAATTGCTGGACCTATTTTGACATGACTTTCACTGGCATACAGCTGATGTTGGGAGTAACTATGGCTTTTTTTTTCATTTTAGGTAAAGAACGGAGTCGCGGACACAGCTAGTAATACTAATAACCTTAACATAATTGGTACAGGAAAATGTCATAGTCAATAGTTTTTTTTTTAATCCTCACTATCAACTACAGATTCATTGAATAGGCGGAAGTATCACTCCAGGATAAATAAACGCATGGAATGTGCCAAGCTGCTTGCGAGCGAGTGTACCTACATTCCACAGTTATTTTTGCATGATGGAACGTGATATGTTATGATTAATTTTGCTAGTTAGTCACCTACCGAACTGGGAGACGGTAGGCTACAATATCTAATTATAGTGCGATGTTGCAGACAGATTTTTTCGGGACGCATACGAGATTTTTTTCCAAAATTCCGCTTAAATTCGATGTTTTCACTTGTGTAAGTTGGCGTTCCTGTGGCGGCGCCTCCATCAGCGCATTCACTTGTTAAAATGGAATAATCGGCCCATTATTACCCCTCTCGTCTTCACAAAACGTTTTACAGCAAGAATAACTTCCCTAGCTGATGTTTCGTAGTTATTTTAAACAATATAAAAAAATAGTACGTTTTTTTGCCACACGCCAACTTACACTTGACGCGCTTTAGTCGTAGTAAAAAAAGTCACGTCTATGGTACGACCACAGACCTAATATTACGTCGATTCTACTACAATACAAACGATGCACGCATACTCCTGTAATGTTTATAGCGTTGTCTCGATTTTCTGATATCATGGAAAAGAAATTACAATACAAATCTGAAGCTGTAGATCCTGACTCACAAGAGTAACATTGGTGGGAATAAGTGGTGTGCTTAGTCTCAAAAATTTAGTCCCAAATCATGACTAAAATGTTCTTCACACTTCCACTGGCTACAAGTGCTACAAGCTACAACAACATAATACCTGGGCTCCACGTCTACTAACACTATCCTCGTGGAGTTGCTATGACTACATTTTTTAAGGCATGAAAACAACATCTTTTCATATGAGCAGTGTAGATATTAGATTAGCAGACTTGGGGCCCTGTTCTTGTATTATATAAAAATACTAGCTGACCGGGCGAACTTCGTACCGCCTTAAAATTAGTGACATACGCAAGTAGCGCCACCTGCAGAGTCCAATTGCGAATCTAAACCATCCAGGGTGCCACCCAAACGCATACAAAAACAAATTCATTTAAATCGGTCTAGCCGATTAGGAGGACTTCAGTGACATACACACGTACGGTAGAATTATATATATAAAGATAAATTAAATCACTCACATTGCCAGAAAAGTCGAATTTCGCAATGACAACCTCCAACACTTGATGCGAGGGCTGCGGGGGCGAGGCCGTGAGGGCCTGCGGCATGGGCGCCGCAATCGCTTGCGGCAGCTGCGCCGCCAACGCCTGCGGCAGCGGCCTCACCAGGGGCGTCGTGTCCAGATAGTGGTGGCGGTAGAACGAGAGCAACGCCGGCATGTCCGCAAACATCTGGTCACCGATCCGAAACCGGACCGTGCCGTCCGCGGCGACCACGCGATTTATTATGTAGTGGGAGACACGCTCGTCTTCCCTGTGGTGAAGAAATGAAATAATTAATATCGACGGTTAAAAGGCGATTTTAACGTCCCTCTGCTGGGCACGGGCCTCCCCTCTATGCGAGGGGGATTCAGGCTATAGTCCACCACAAGAGAACAATATTTTTTTGTGCTGTCAAATAGTTCGAAAAAATCGCCATCATTGTTAGGTACTGCAGATGTGTCCACCATTAAAATACACGAGTCCTAGAGAAACGCTACACGAGACAAGAGCGCTTCAGGAAGGCAAATCACCGGGCTACGATGAAATAGATGCAACCCTACTCAAGAACCTACCTAATAAAGGTATCCTTGCAATAGTCAATGTGCTTAACGCGTGCTTAAGACACTCGCACTTTCCGGGTCAATGGAAGATTGCACAAGTAGTAATGATACCCAAGCCAGGGAAACCACTACAAGATCTAACTTCATATAGACCTATCAGTCTTCTTCCACTAATTGGAAAACTATTAGAAAAGATACTGCTAACAAGAATGAAAGGATACTTGAACGACATACTGCCCAGTCATCAATTTGGCTTTAGGGAGGGACATGGTACCATTGAACAGGTACACAGATTAGTAGACATTATAAACAAGACATTAAACAGAAAGTCATACTGTTCCGCAGCCTTTTTGGATATAAGTCAAGCCTTTGACAAAGTATGGCATGAAGGTCTATTATACAAAATCAAAAAGGTGCTACCGCACTCATTTTTCCCGATATTAAAATCATATCTGAATAAAAGATGCTATGAGGTGAAATTCAACGGCGAATGCTCGGACCTACATGAGATCCAGTCAGGCGTACCACAGGGCAGTATACTAGGACCTATACTGTACACCATATATACTGCAGACATACCTACGACAGATACAACGAACATAGCAACCTACGCGGATGACACGGCCATACTATCAACACATGACAACCCCAACATTGCATCGGGAAATCTCCAAAATCACCTTAATAAAGTAGAAAAGTGGCTCAAAATATGGAGGATAAAGGCTAATCAAAGTAAATCAACTCATGTTACCTTCACCCTGCGAAGAGACACCTGCCCTCCAGTTAAATTAAACGGTGAAGAGATCCCTCAAGAAGACAATGCAAAATACCTGGGAATACACGTGGACAGAAGGTTAACCTGGCAAAAACATATCTGGACTAAACGAAAGCAATTAGATACGAAACTACGTAATATGTATTGGCTCATAGGACGCCACTCACAAATGAGCAATAACAGTAAACTGACTATCTACAAGGCCATACTGAAACCCATTTGGACCTACGGCATACAACTGTGGGGCACAGCTAGCAACAACAATGTCGAGATCCTTGAAAGATTTCAGACAAAGACGTTGAGAGCAATCTTCAACATTCCTAAACACATTAGCAACAAATACATATATCATGACCTAAAACTAAATACTGTCAAACAGGAGATCACTAACTACAGTGTAAAATACCAGAAGAGACTGAGTCAACACAAAAACGTACTGGCTCTTAAACTGAGCGGCGAGGGCAGCTTCAAGCACAGAAGGCTCAAGCGACACAGCGTGCCTACACTAATCGACAGATTTTCCAACAGGGAGTGAGAGCTAACCAAATGCAGCTCCACATAACAAAAAGAATTTACAGACGAGCTACCGTCAGACAAAATAACGGATTATTGTTGCAAAACAGATTGCCGTGATGCAGATACAACAAACAAAAAAAAAAAAAAAAAATTGTTAGGTACTTAATCTGTTGAAATTACATCATAATCGACTACCAACTTACCTTACGCACAGGACGTAGTCTCCGGCGATACTCTTAGAGTCTCTGACGAGGAAGACTCCGCTCTCAGTCTCGTTGAGCAGCAGCTTTGTGGCCTCCACGCGGGACAGTTCACGGAAGTACCAGCTGCGGACGAGACAACAACCGAGATGTTTATGTAGTTTCAGTAGTCTATGTTAAAAATTAATTGATGTTGTACCTTGGTCGTCAATGTACTAAGAATTTATTATGTCTACATTATTTCCCACGTCGTTAAACCCTGCCAAGGACCTGTAGGCTTAGCATGACCGTGTAGACATAAGTTTTATCTCTTTCAACTGTCAGAATTATCGAGAAAATGACGTCACTTCGATCTTTTTGTACTGGACATGGCTCGCTGTGACATAATTTTCTCGACAAATCTGACAGTTGAAAGGGATAAAACTTATGTCGCGATCACGCGTAAAAACTCACTAGCGACGCGACTTATGACGTGTCGATGAAAAATGCGCTTCTTATTAGTTAATACAGTTGATTTTTGTATTGGCAAAAGATATTGACGCGCGGCTCTCGACAGCCCAGTCTGCACTGGGCTTAACTGTAAATACAGTGAGCAAAATACTTATAAATAAATAAACAAACATACAATTACGTATAGCATAATACAATGCTTACAGTTGACCACAGTTTCTTACAGAGAGAAGCCGGACCGAGGTCAGAAACATTAGCAAACAAATTAACAGAAACTGACCATCGTTTTTGTTGAGCCAATAAAAAATAGTTAGGTAAGTAGGTACTAAGTGGATAACTACACTTTTCATGTTAATTACCTTTGTATTGTGATGGGATTATTGTTAGTGGAAAATACCATTAAGCTTATTATCTACAGGGTAGACAGAACTCTTTGATATTTACTTATTGAGAATTTTTTTATCAACTTTTTGTATCTATGGTGTATGGTGGTTTTCTTCAATGATGCATGAGATCGGATAAATCAAAAGGTTAATAAACAGTTTTAGACAGTTTTTTTTGGGAAACTAATTACTAAAATGTACTTAAATATTAAAATAAATTTTACAATCTCACTTCACAACAGAGCCCTGTGTGCCTTGCATTTCACAAGCAATTCTACAAATTGTCAAATTATGGGAATCTATGGGATTGACATAAGCCTTGACTCACATTTTTTTAAAGTCTATTTAATATCCCACTGCTGGGCAACGGGCTTCCCTCTCTATATGCCATCCTAGGCTTGTTTTGACCATATCGAGGAGTGAAAGGCTATTTGACTCAAGAAACATTTTTTTTAACTTTACAGTAGAATATACTCATTCAACACAGAATAATTAGCTGATTCCAAATATGCATATAAGTCCATATCGCTCAAAAGTGTCGCTTAAGTCAAATGGCCTTTCACCCCGCAATATTTTACCCACAAAGTGGTCAAATCACACACTTACTCACTCACTCACTTACTCACTCACTCATAAGCTAATTTAATACAATTTCCACACACATGATCCTAAAATTTTATAATGATAATTTTATTCTTTGTTAATATTTTGTAGAAAGTGAGCAAATAGTCACCATTATTATGCAAGCAAACAGGAATTAATAAAACACATTATTTCATGGGATTTCCCATGAAAACCATTTTTTGTAAATGTTTACAATATTATGACACATTAACACACTAAGCCATAAACAAGGTATGTGGGTGATATATTAAAAATAAACATTCCCAGTTTCCGCACTGGACTGTGTTTGTCTATGTTATATTTAGATGTAGTTAAACTGTCATGTAACCGGACACAGCTTTTCTTCACATAAAAATATGTGATCACTGTTCATACCTCTAACGAACAGGGCCCCAAGTCTGCTATGTGGAGTTGCCGTGACTCCATTTTTTAAGGCATAAAAATTACATCTTATATCAATGGTAACTAGAATATGACTAGTCAAATTGCATTAAGGTGACAATATCTAATGTCTACACTGCTCATATTCTACGTACCATTGAAAAATGATGTTTCATGCCTTAAAAAATGTAGTCATTGCAACTCCACGACGATAGTGTTCGTAGATTTGGGGCCCTGGGATCCAAATCCCCTAATAGTACTGCTGTAGAGTTGCTATGACATACTTATTTAGTAATAAAACGGGAACCCTATTACTGAGACTTCGCTGTCCGTCCGTCCGTCTGTCTGTCACCAAGCTGTATCTCATGAACCGTGATAGTTAGAGAGTTGAAATTTTCACAGATGATGTGTTTATGTTGCCACTATAAAAACAAATACTGAAAAACAGAATAAAATAAATATTTAAGGGGGCTCCCATACAACAAACATGATTTTTTGCCATTTTTATAGATAATGGTTTGAAACCCTTTGTGCGCGGGTCCGGCTCACACTTGGCCGGTTTTTTAAGGCATAAAAACAACATCTTGTATCAATGGTAGTTAAAATAAGACCAGTTTAGAGATTAGAATATTGACACCTTAGAATAATTACACATAGAAACCAAGTCCGCGCGCCAATTTTGAAGCACCTTAATTGGAGCCATAAATGGCTCCAAACGCCGGGCCGCTCCGTAGTGTTCAATGTCAATGGACGCCGAACGTGTCTCGCGAAAAAAAAAATATTATGACGATTTGTGCAGTTAAATTGTGTCACAACACATCTGAAAAACAAAAGAAATGTGATAACATCACTTTTCACATGTAAGCTTTCAGTATTTCATAGTATCTTGTAGTTAATTAAGTCAAAATAGAACAAAATGGAAACGTTTTAATTCAATGCACAGTGTTGCCCGATTGTTAAAATATTTTCCCATTTTAACTGAATTTATTGCTCCGAATAATTAATTTTAAAACATTTGCTACTGTTACTTACTGTTGTTGTTCTTTAATGTAGGTGTTTGTGTGATTTAACGATATCTATACGAACGATATTTTATAGGTTTCTAAACTGATTATTTTTTAATAATTATTTTTTTATTTTTCATAATATGAAGACTATTCGATTAGAAATATTTGTTGACTTGATTGGTTTACTTTAGTTACACAGTATAAAAATTCATAATTGTATACAATAATTAAAATATATATATTTTTACGTGTTGTTGTTTTCTTTTATTCGTTTCATAAAAATAAACATTCCCGTATTATAACAACATTACATTACCATATCCACACTTTACCACACATAGCTATTTATGCATGATTGCCAAAAACAAATGGTTATCAGCGGCCGAGTCATTACCCCACTTTCGGAAAACTGGACCTTCACTGGCAACATTACACAAGTGTATGTGTGCGTGTCGCCGGGCGTAAGCACGTAATCGGCACGCCTGTGTGAACCGGTTTAGTGCTTCAATTTTGACAGAGCGCTTGTATGAAGACTATCTTTCTATGTGTAATTATTCTAAGATTGACACCTTGAAAGCATTAGACTAATCATATTCTTGCTAGTTTTAGAGGAATTGGGGACCAGATGGGTTGATTTGGTATACCTTTATTGTACCCCCCTATCTCATAGAATTTTTAGATTGCTTAAAATAATGGCATACAAGAAAAAAATCAAAAGGCACAAAGCAACAATTTTTTGCCAAAACCAACTGCACCATCTCATTATAAAAGTACATTTTATCTACATTTATCAATTTACAGGTAGAAAATTTTGTATAGTGGCTTCTGTCATAGACATTCAATCTTTATGTGTATTAGTATAGAGTACATTTTCTAAAGACAGTTCAGTGAATTCACTCGCCCTAGTGTGGTGAGAGGTATGTATTGACCAATTCTTTATGGAATCACTGAAAAGCTGCTAACATACTGTTAGTTAATTAAAATTAAGATTTTAATTTTGTTCAATTGTTTAATATAGGCTTTTAATGATATTCTGTTCATTATTTATAGCACTTAGTTAGGTATAGTTATGTGCCAGCTAACTGTACCTACTAAATTACAAATAATAATAGTAAACTTATTTATAGTGTTTTATCAGAAGAGTTCATAAAATTAATATTGCAGATCAATCATATAGTTTTGTAGTTTGGATTCAGATTGCTTGCCTCACTAAACCTGGGGCCCGATTTCCGTTTAATAGACATCTCTATTAGAGATATGTTGAAAAGAAGCAAATACGACCAATTTGAAGTTTTGTTTCGACATATCTCTAATAGAGATTGATGTCTATTAAACAAAAATCGGGCCCCTTGCCTATTATAAGTTTGATTCTTTTCTTGCAAATTTTGATTATTATTCTTCAAAATTTACTTATATTACTCAGATCATCCCATATTTTATGGTATCTATGAGTGTTGCGTATTTCTAGGCTATTTTATCTACTAGTATACTAAAAACGTGTGTACCAAACATTGCTTTAAAATGCAATTGTATCTAGTTTTTTATTTGTTAAACTTTTAATTTAAGTTTTATTAACAAGTTTAGTATCTTATAAAATATTTTTGACTAGTATACAGCCAAATTTATTCGTTTTTATATATTAGTAAAGTGTAACTGAACAAAGTTTTGACTGTTTCGTTAGCAGAGAGATGGGCGTGCAACATTAATGTTGATTGATTTGTTAATCGCTAACCTGGTCATGTCGTTAGGGTCGAAGCCGACCCCGATCCCCGTGTTTGCCATGTCTGAGGCGGGGATGTCTGAACAGCACCGACAGAGATTCACCGGAGCGCCCACATCACAACTCCTCGCACCGGAAGTGATTGCACTATATCACCAGCACAAACCCTTAACCAATCCAACTGGCTAATCACCACTGTCCTAAGATGTCACAAAACGCTTGTAACACAATAAAACACTAGTCTCACGGTCATAAACTCTGATAAATTATAATTTGTTGTCATGTATCAGCGTTAGATATTCACATCAAAACACATGTTTCCGCATTCGTGGCGCGCCGTCGGACCGTCGCAATGCACACGCGCGCCTTTTCAACTAACTTTCGGTTGTTTAGGTGAAAGAAATCTATAAATAAAGTTGAATTTATAAATAATCTTCCTTGATCACACACACGCGAAGTTTCGTTCGTGATGGATGATGAGTCACATAGACAATTTTACAACTTTTTAATTTTGACGCATTTTCTTCTTATTGTCTATTATCGTTATTAAGTCACAGTTAGACGAGATAAACCACCAATTTAGTCGATTCTCGTATTTTTTTTCATTGGCAACTTCGACTTCATTACACATCATCTTCGCATATTTTTGGTCTATGGTTCGTGTCCATTGTTTTTCTACAATGTTATTTTTCTGACTGCGCTGCTAGTGGACGAAAAATCAGTTTTGCTGCGTCTTGTGTGAGTTTGTTCTAGTGTTCGTGTTCGATATTGTGATTTATTAGTAATAGATCACGAAGATGTCGTCACCGAGCGCTGGAAAACGTCGCATGGACACAGATGTGATCAAACTGTATCCTTTCTTTGTTATCGTCTTTACAAAGCACCTATTGCGTACGAGGGCCATCATGTAAATAAGTAGCTGAAGGGCCGTCAGCTGATTGTCACTAAAAATCAATATGGGGTGTATTTTTGCTAACTTCTTTGTGCTATCGAGCTGTACAGGTTCTAATTAACGTTTAATAATAATGTTCTTATTGACTCTTGAGAGTAATGAGTAATTATCATGTTGCGTGCATTTTCACGTCGCCGTGGGCTAACGTATCTATATATAACGCGATAAACACGTAGGTAGATAGACGCGATACGTTAGAGCACCGTTCTTCCGCGTCTAACAACTGGTGTTATTTCGTAATTCATAATATGGGCCACGGTCTCTATTGCGCATTTTTTACGAATGTGCTACGCTATGGCCTTACGCGTTAGCACCTTTTTAAGTCTATTAAAAGTAATTAAATGTTGCCACACAAAAACAGGGGCTATTCTTTGTTGGTATATCATATAAATGAGTATGTTTCATTGTCATTGAACTGGTTTTAAAATATTTGCATTCGCTGATTGAATGATAGCTTATAATTTGCATTACCATGACCATTGTTCCACAAAGATCTGTTGCCTTATTTATTGACTGTATCTACTTATTTGTTGTAATACTTACAAGAAATAATTTAAAAATAAATTAATTGTAAGCATTTTGCATGATGTTTTCTGTAAAATAATCTACCTAAGAAAATATACTTTAACTAATAAATCACACAGTTTAATTTTCTGTGGTATATATAATATATTCTAAAATCACTCATTTATTGTATTTGTGACTCCATAGGGAGTCAATGTTATTCCCTATTTATAACAGTTTTTTTAAGTTTTTTATTACCTGTTAAATGTATTCATGTGCACATAAGTAACTATTTGGTTTTAAAGTAAAATTCTAATGTAATTTTCAAAAGTAAGTTTTTTTAAATCTGAGATCTTCAGATGTCATCAGTTATTTACAACAAAAAATATTTTCATTTTACAATATTACGTCATTATCATACATACTTATTTACAGATCGAAATTTATTTACATACAATAGGTATTTAACCTAATTATCATGTTTTCTTGCAAGTTATATTTAATTAGGACAAAATAAGATTTTTTCATTTAAATATAGAATTCATGAATCATGCATTACTAAACAATGAATACCACCTTTATTGTCCGCAAGTTTTCGCACTCTCTCTCATTACTTATCACATGCCCTCAAGGCCATTCACCTTAGCGACCCTGTGAGGTCAGTCACCCCCATAATCTTGGGGTCAATTGACTTGGATTCATCTTAATTTACACATCAACTACTCTCACATTTTTCGTGACAATCTATGGAATATAAAAAGAATATCAGAAAAAATTTAATTCAAGGTCCCAAATAATAAGTATCAAATTTGTCTGTTAGAAGTTCCATTGTTTGTTATATTTACTATGGCGTCATGATATTGCATTTCACCCAATGGTCGGAGCTTAAACAAGTATACTGGTGTTTATTTTGTTAGCATCACACTGTAAACTACTTTGACAGCAATATCACCATCTCACATATATATTTATTTATTTATTTAGGAAGACTATCAGCTACATATATAAAACATAGATAATTAGTATAGCTATCTGAGAGCCATTTAAAAGTCTCCACGGGTAGAAATGTGTGAGAATGAGAATATCTATAAATAAAAGAAAAAGAGCACCGACACCATTAAAAACTAAAACTTAAAACAACACTTGTCAGAAATAAGTAACAAAATAACAACATAAGACAAAAAACTTATAAATCAAATTTACAACTTACTAGCATACATAGCACTCAGATTAACAGTTTCTTAGTTAACTGTTAAAAAACATATGATTCAGCATGTGCCTAACGTTAGACACACTGCTTTAGTCTTGTAGCTTGAGCTTAGGCTGCTCAGCTTGATGTACTGGGTGGTTCTGGATTCAATTTCCGCCAGCGGCAAATTTAGTTTATTGAATTCGAAAACATTTGGAACTCTGTAATTAATGCAATAAGACTTTTGACTGCAGCATAAATTAATACAGATGCAACGGATATCCGCATCCGGCCTTGTTTTCACTATCCGGCCGGATACCGGATAGTAATTCAGTATCCGGCCGGATACCGGATAGTAAAATTCCAAAAATTTGGACACGGTTTATTTTTATAATCGCACGTCAAAAATATTTGTCTTATTAATCAGTTTAGTACTAAAAAAAAATAAGAAATGGCAAATTGTGGTGAATGAATACCAAATTTTCCGCATTTGTTGGTAAGAGGTGACTCCGCTTGGTTTCGTATACCAGACCAGCTTCTGAAAATAGCCTTTCGCTGTAAGCGCTATACAAATTAACTGACTGACTAACTGATGTACGGGTCGTGATTGCGATCAATTCGAGATGTCTTTAAGAATTGTCATGTAACACGATAAAGGGCCGGATATCCGGCGCTCCGGCCTGGTAGCGTGCCGGATATCCAGTATCCGTCTAAACCACTATCCATTTCATCTCTATAAATTATGTCTTAAGCTGGTTCCGTACACTGGGGCGAGAAAATTTCTGCCATAAGCAAAATGAACTCTGTGTTAATTCTTCATTTTTTACGAAATGACTGAAATGATGATATATAATGTTATAAGATGAGGAATGGCTCCATCTGCGGTTAGCGGGTATTTCAGACAGTGTCAAGTAATTAATAGCAAGGGCAAATTCAATAAATACACATTATAAATAAAAATGGATGATGTCAGTGATATAGATGGCGGATCTCTGTGTAAGTGAAACCACACCCCCACGCGTCAAAGTTCGTTCGCGCTGTCAGTGCCATTTCCTTGAAGAATTGAGTTTTTCTATGTGTTTCAATTCGTTTTAGAATTTGACAAAAAAATTAACGCGCGGGCGCCGACCCTTCTGTGTGCGGGAAGCCTAACGATAACTAAAAGTCAAAATAACTAAAAATGGCAAAAATACAGACGTTTATAACTTCGAATTCGTTTCAAATATCGATTTCGAATTATTTAAACATATGTACCCGCTGGTCTGGGTCTGGACAGAGGGCGTAGACCCTGCCAGACGCGCCAGGCTACAACGGCCTGTCTAAACAATATCGATTTCACCTGTCTGGAACGACTAATAAATTATTAATGTAATACAAAATGCAGTCGCGATTTGAAACATGTGTCGTATCGATTGATTCGAGAGTAGCTACAGTATGTCACTAGTTTTACAGTGTGTGACTTTCTTGGAAAATGTACTCTGTTTCAGTATACTTAAAGATTGTATTTCTGTGGCGTCTAAAATCGCTTGCGTCTTCAATGATATTTCGTTGACGAATAACAGCTGCAGTAATTTAACCGTTTTATCAATCTCCACCGTGTCTTCGCTACTACGTAGACATTGGGCCAGACTCAATGGAAAGAGGCCATTAAAAAGAAAGCGTTTTCTATGAGTTAATACAGTTAAAAAAATGGACGCGTCTATTAAAAATAAGAAAATAAACAAAAGTAAAAGTAAAATAAACAAGCTGTGTATTTATTAAAGTACACACGTTTTATAGCGTTCTAATATATTTTTTTACTGTAAAACTTAATAAATACAATGGCGGATGACAGGTATTGTTACAAATACAAAGCTCGGCTACTGAAGACTCTACACATCAACGGAAGCAATAACCTAACTAGTAGAATATTTAATTATGTATGTTTAGGGATTAGTCACTTTATTTAGAATTATTAATTTGTATAATCGAGTATATTATAAACTAGTCGATTAATTTAATATACATCAATATTTCATGTTGGCAACATCAATCGATGAGAGGATATAAAAGTACATGTAAAGCCCCTCTGGGTTCTCTTTTGCTGTTCGGAGCCGACAAGTAAAGCCAATACACAACGCACGTCGTTATTATTGCTCAAACCTACGCCCTGCTTCAACGAAACCCTCGCTACGGTCGCATTCTTCCTGTCTCTTCGTAACATCATACGACAAAAAATTTGCCGCAGGGCGGAGTCGATACGGCTTCTCCTTTTACTCTATGTTGTAAGATTTGCCGACGTCAAATCAAATCATTTATTTTGTATGGGGGCACTTACAAATTGTCAAGTTTACATTTTTTTCTTATATACTACTACGCTTCGCCACAACAAAATGAAATCAACCTTATTACTTAATGTAGAAAGTATAGTTTTAAATGCGGCCACGCTTCGCACTCCTCATTTCTTTCCGCCGCTTAGACTCCGCCCACCGGCTGACTCCGCTCACTCGCCGCTATGACGTTTATGTTTTATGTTTCACATCTGCCAGGCGTCTCGCGACGGCTCAATTTTTCTAACGAAATTAATTTTTACCACAAACATTCTAGCTTATTTGGGGCTAGCGGGACTATTGATGTAACATAATCTCGCATTCTAATGCAAGTGAAATAATCCGCTCTGTAGCTACGGGCCACTTGTAAAGCGGTTACAAAATACCGCACTAGGTCACAACAGTCGTGAGAATTCACTGACTCGGCGCTTGTAATCTTATCATTACCCATTATCATCACTTCCTTTCCGTATGTAGGTAAACATGTCTGAGAACGAAGACCTTGGATTCCTTGAATTGTACCTAAATCAGACCTATATTCTCTGGGTGGTGTAGGCAGAGTATATGCTGTTTTATATATATTCATAATTTTAAAATACATCATCACGCTTGTAGTTTTCGTAGCGCTTAGCTAACAGGTAGCAGTGAGTAAAAAGTGTTTTTTGTTATAAGTTGTATATGCATTAAGCAAAAAAGCTGTTAATTTGATATACAAACTGACACTTCAATTTTATATATTTATATAGATAATCGTGCCTGTTGGCGTAAGCTTTAGGATGTCTCTTCCTCAAACATCTATCTGAATAGTATCCTTAACCAGTTCCCAACAGCATTGAGAGCAAGCATGAGGTGACGATACTTGGCGGTCTCAACGAGTTCTGCGTGAAATTCTTCGGCCCTCCGGGAAGTAAGTGCCTTTACATTAATATACTATCCACTTACGTCCTCACCTTCTTATGCCTATCACCAACGACAAGTAAAGCGACGCCTGAGGAACAACTTTCGTTTCACCATTACTGTTCACTAGCTGATACTTATTGATAGCGTGGCGAGTGGCGACCCCTATATTTTGCTACAAACACAACTTCTTAATTACGCTAATAGATGGCGCGTCAAAAATACATTTCATATGCAATCCTGGATCGCGATAGAAGAGTTCTCGACCATTTTGACTATATATAACCGTTAAGGTTGTACCAGATTACATCAAGCATACCAACAGGGTACAAGATCTTCCCTTTTCCTTGTGCTAAAATTGTTTATTTTATTCATTTGTCAACTTGATTTTTGGCGTTTCATTACTATGAATATTTTGGCGTTGCGTGACAACGCGGACGGGTCGTGAAATGCATCAAAATTTACAGTTTCCTATGCGCACGCGTTGCCGAATCGATGACGTAACTTTAGGTTGATTAAATTACTGTTTGCTCTGGTAGGTAACTGCTTAATATTTACGCTTTAGATGAATGTCTCAAGTAAAAACGGGCATAGATTTTGTGCGTCATAAGGCTTCGTTCTGAAAACCATGGTTGGAGCTTTCCTTGGACCGCCTCAACCTTCGCTGAGAAGAGAAAGGATACCGTTGGGGGATGCAAGCTACGCACGAATCACCTATCTCTATTTAATTTTTTACACTCCTTGATGTACCTATGATGGAATGCTATTTTCCTTGTCTGTTATATGTAAAGTTGCTACTCCTAATAAATGTCTTCTCTCTCTTGCTTTCTAGAACCCGTAACGCATGGGCATAAAATACAACATTCAAAGCTTAATCTTTACATGTCCTACATAGAAAAGCTACCAAGGATTTAAATGCCATCAATAATCCTCGCTATAATCAACAATAATATACGTTGTTACGTATGTACCTTCCAGCACCTTACGAGGGCGGCGTGTGGCGCGTGCGCGTCCACCTGCCGGACCACTATCCCTTCAAGTCGCCCTCGATAGGGTTTATGAACAAGGTGTACCACCCTAACATAGACGAGGTGTCTGGCACCGTGTGCTTAGATGTCATCAACCAGGCGTGGACCGCACTCTATGGTAAGAACATTGAAGAAAGAAGCTGTGTACACTGCAGTGCACCCACATATCACCAGTGTAATGTTGGGCGATCCTATTGCCATTATACCAGACACACTCCTATCAATGCGTAAGGGATTCGGTACCATTTCATTTCGATAGACGTGTAAGTGTTTTGACGCGAAGGCAAACTTCACCATTCAGCTACTGATAATATATATACATCATCATCACACCTGTATTACCCCGAGAGGTAGGCAAAGATGCACTTCACTGCGCCCACCCTTCGTCGATGTATTTTTGTCCCAACAAATTGGGGGCGAGCCTATATTGGATGGAGATTTTTGCCATAGTCCAGTACGCTGGCTCAATACGGGTTGGTGAACTTCACACGCCCTTCTATAGACGTGCAGGTTTCCTCACGATATTTTCCATCACCGTTCATCATCATGTCATGTTTTCCATCATCATTATTTAAAATGACAAGTGTGATTCCTCAAAATGATGTGCATGTCCGGGGTTTGAATCTGCAACCATCGTTTCTAAGGAAGACGTTCATTCTTTTCTATTCTTTTTAAAACATGCCCCGTTGTTAAACAGATCTATCGAATATCTTTGAGTCGTTCCTGCCCCAACTGCTGACCTACCCGAATCCGATCGATCCGCTGAACGGAGACGCCGCCTCCATGTACTTGCACAAGCCCGAAGAATACAAGAAGAAAGTCTCAGGTAACCACCGGTTTGGAGATCTCTACCATAAAGTCAATACCATAACGAACTATGTGTCTTACGCTGCAAAATTCGCTCGCTCTGTCAATGAAATTTCCTTGATAAATTAGCTCTATCTAAGAGTCAACACAGATCCGGCAAGAAACTCAGTGGGCATTTAATTATTTTTTTCTAATACATAGATAGGTAGCTGTTTAAATTTTGGACGTTATTTTCATTTTCTGTTTTTTTTTACATAAAGTCAGCCATAAAGTTGTGATTGTGAAATGATGATAAAAACCGACTTTTAAAACCAAGGTGCACTAAAAAGGCTACAAATATCCTCATAAACCGTTACATTTGGAGTAGGTGCCAATCTACTTCAGACTAGGCAAAAACACACATGAATTGGCACTGACTGTCCCTATGAGGACCTCAAAACGGCCCTAAAAAAGTAAATATTTACAGCCAAAAAAAAGAACCACCAATTTCTGGTATATTTTTTTATGACGTGTTTTTTGGCACATTCATGTATCTATAAATTCTGATGTAAAGTCATTGCATGTAAAGTATAATATGTTTATGTAAAACTGAATTTTATCAGATTACGTCCGAAGATTCGCGACGGAGGAAGCGCTGCTCGAGAAAGACGCGATCACCGGCATGGGCGGCGCCGCCTCGTCCGGCTCCAAAGCCTCCAACGGCGCCGGGAACAACAACGCGACCGACACCGAGAGCTCCATGAGCGAGTTCAGCGACGACGAGGCCCAGGACATGGAGTTATAACATAAGTTACTGGTAGATATTGCTCACTCACTACTCACCGCCCTCTGAGTTGGCGTGTCTACGGTCTGATGTTATCTGTGGTCCGTTTCTAACAGCTGTCTATGGTCGGTTTTTATTTTTACTTTTGTCTATGGTCAGATACTTCTAGCATATTGTGTTCGCTTCTCTTAATTTCTCGATACTACAAAAAAATCACATATTTCATGAGCTTTTGACTATGTCATGTCATTGCTATCTTCCATTTAATCTTAATCGCTGTATTCTGTTTTTACTGAATAAATGTGACCACCAATGGCACCAACATCAGACCGCACACATTAGTTACCAACGGAAGCCAGTTTTCTGAGTTCGCTGCCTGACGAAAAAATAATCTATTTCAATGGACCAGGATCTTTGCCAATTTAGACATTTAAAAAAAGTACTGCTCAGATGATATCACGGCGGCGAACTAATAAGCTTTAAAAAAAGTTTAAAAATATATATATATTATGGTCCAAGAGCTGGTGAGAAAATGTTTGGTAAAATTTTAAACTCATCATTGCTTCACAATTTGTTTATGTGATTTCGACCTACTAACTACTTATAATTGTACTTTTCAGTATATTTTCTATAGCAAAATTGTTTTAAAAGTCCCATTCTCCCACCAGCCTTACCCCATGTGTGGCGGTGTAAGAGACCCGTGCGGCTCGTTATAGGTATCAACTACGCATAACGTAGTCATTTGTTAGTATAAACGTGTTCACGAATTTTGATGTTAAACTGTAGTAGGTCGGTAGGCTTGGATATTGATGGGGTTCCATTGATCAAGAATTTTAAAATATTAACAATGTTGTGGTATTAACAATTTTCTAATCTTATTCTGCATCCACTGGGGCGGGTAAATTCACTTGACTTTTTATGGAAAATGTACTCTGTGTCTTTCTACATTAAGATTGAAGTTCAGTGGTACAAGCCAAGCGGCACAATTCGCTCCCATCATAGTTTTGGTAAGTCAGGCGTGCTTGAACGCGTCTGTGGACACGAGGCTTCTACTAATTCATCATTAAAATGTGGAAATGAGACAGAGTTATGGGTAGAAAAGGACGGAAGCAGCATGTTTTTCTGATAGCCTAAAAACATTACAAATTACTGGTCAAACATGATGAGTATATTTATTTAAACATTCTTGATCAATCGTCAACGCGAGAGTAGTTATTGTTGTATGTATTGTGATGTTATATTTATTACGAAACTAAATAGATTATTATTGTTTTTTTTTTGTTTTTCTATATTTATTTTAAAACACACTGGCCAGTATGATTTTACAAAACGCTTATATCAAGGTGAATAAAGGTTATTTTTTTGTCTAATAATTACACGGAATGTTTCTAATAAATATAACACAGTATATAATATAAAAATGTAAAGAAAATAAATGTTAGCTTTTAATTATTATACAGTAACTACGCTAAATAATAATCTTTCTAATATGTATCATAGATAAACGTGATTTTTAAAATCAGAAACTGGCAGCACTGGCAGTGAGAGTGAGCGAGATAGCATTTTGTAAATATGTGTCCCTTTCAAGTCGCTTATATGCATGGAGGTTCTTTCTAGATATTATAACCTAAAACTTGGTCACTGACTTCCAATGTACTATTTAAGTTGAGGAATTCTTAATTACACTAGAGAGCGCATTAACGTCATGCCAATATGGAAGTCAAGTTCATTAGTGTCTTCATATTTAGGCATAACCTTAAGGGTTTTCCTAGTGATAATGGGCATGTTTTATTTGTGCAATAGACAGTCCACTAGGCGAATATTAATTCGTGTAAATGTCTTTAAAAACATAAATTTGTCAATGCAACCTCCAGTTTGTATAAGCTTCTTGGTGTTCATAGCATAAATCCAACTTAAATTTGAACGCAGCCCGCGCCGTCGGACTACAAGTCATCATTATATCTCATAGGTATTTAATATTTTTTGTTTATTAATAATTTTTTGTTAGTTATATTCGAAACATGATGTGTCATTTTGTAATGTCGATCTCTCTTTCATTGGGGTGTTATTAATCGGATGTATTTTACGATACTTGTATATAAATAATAAGCAGAGAAGCTAAAAGGGCGATCACATCTTTCAATTGTAAACCTATTTCATTCGACCTTATTTGACATAAGGTCGAATGAAAGCTGAGCTGAGATGAGAGCTGTCAAAATGTACGGATAAGCCGACATGTTTAGTGGTTTCCGTATAGTAAAACGATCCAATGGTATTGCTAAAAAAAGTTACTTATTTACAGCCGATTAATTCACCGCCACATTTTCTCGTCGATGGCAACACTTGTAGATTGTCTATGGTCTAGCCAATGTTACCCGTCTTAAGAATGAATTTGGCGCGTCTAGTAACGATACTGTGATTTCATTTCTTCCTTTGTTCGTGTTAAAGAATGTCAATTTAAATGGAGGTTGGGAGCGATTAACTGCACATGTATTCGGGACGTGTTGACATTGCACCACCGTCAAGTTTTATCATTATTCCGAGCTTATGTTATTAAAAATAATGTACTACTTCATAGACGTCAGTACTAACAAGAGAATAATTTGTGAAAACAATAAAGTTTCGCATTATTTAGTTGGCTGTCGACATTAACGGTACTTGATAGAGATATGATTTGTCAAAACAGTTATTATTTGGCTTCCCAATAATAAAAGCCATTCATTGCATTGAATGTTTATGATAGTATATTATACTTTTTTAATAACACCATTTTAATATTTTTGAGCTGTAAACAC
Organism: Ptilodon capucinus; assembly: GCA_914767695.1. Taxonomy (NCBI): domain Eukaryota; kingdom Metazoa; phylum Arthropoda; class Insecta; order Lepidoptera; family Notodontidae; genus Ptilodon; species Ptilodon capucinus. Next base: position 8,089,030 of record OU611831.1, read on the forward strand.
CGCCCTTAACAGTCTGTTTGAAGAATTTTATTATTATATATCTTTAACGTCATAAGTTTCAATAAAAAAATAATTTCTGATGTTTCGATGGGCATTTGTTTAAATTATATCATAGAAAAATAAATTCTATGAAAATAATATAGGATACAAAATTTAATGGCAGTGTTTATAAGCTTTTTAGGGCCGTGTCCGCTTACACTTAATAATAGCATGTTTGTATGTACAGTATGCCTAATATCAAGCTATATAAAATTACCTTATAATCTTGTGTGTTATCGAATCATACTAAAACGGGGGCTATCTTTTTAAACATTGTACAAGTTTATTGTTTGGTCTGGGGCCCGATTTTCGTGCGATCGACATTCATCTCGATTCGAGATATCTCGAAACGAAACGTCAAATCGAATGTACTTTTTTCATTTGTTTTGACATATCTCGAATCGAGATGAATATCGATCGCACGAAAATCGGGCCCCTGATTTAATTATCAGTCGTTGACAGATATATTACCATAGAGTTGGTTCATACGATTTAACTTGAAATACGGCTGCTCGGGTCTATGGCGGACGAGTGCTGGGGGTAATTCTCGCAATATCGACATAATCTCGACGATCATGCGAGGACGGGGTCCCCAGTCCTGCCGAAAGTCAATGTTATTGGAATATTTTACGATGTTCTTTTTGGTTGTTGCTACCAAATTTATGCATTAAAAATGTAATCATAAAATAATACCTGGAAAAAAAATCACAGGGTCTTAAAATGTTATTTACGTGTACTTACAAAATATTTTCGTTTTGTATTGTTATTTTATCATTAGCAGACATATCAGAAGTTTTATTACGCGCGTAATACAAAAAGAACATTTCGTAACGCTAAATCATCAGAATACAGATCTCTAATGTTGACATATTGCGAACTCTGCATGTTGCAATCTTTAAATATAAGTCTTAGGCTAACGATAGATATTAAAACACGAAGAATTATTATTAATTACTTATAGACATTTATCGTATCTTTGAAGAAAAAAAAAACAACTCAGCCATAATAATATTATATTTTTGGTAATAAGGAATTAACGCATTCAACATTGTTTTTTTTTTGTTGAAGTTGGGTTGACTGGTTAATATATTTTAGTTATTTCCCGCGAGTCCACCCAGCTTTTATTAGTACGAACTATATATGGAAAGTTAGTTATAAATCGCTATGGTGTCGATGTGTAAATTACTTAATGATGAGTAAATGCGACTCAAGTAAAACTTAAACTCAATAATGGTTTGTTTTTTAAATATCGAATGCCATTGTTATCGCGTGCAAAAGTCTTGAGTAGTGAGTTTAACTTATAAAGAGTTGAAACTTTTTTTAAATCTATGACAAGATGGCGACGGTCACGTCAAAATTGTTCTAATTATCGGAAATTATTAGGTTGAAGAATATATAGATTACCAAAACACTGGCCGGTCGTCGAGACGGCCCCGGCTCGCATCATTTATGCATGTAACAGAATAAAATGTTTTATATTTTTATTTCATTACATGTAATAAACTTACGTTATTTTTAAACTACATTTGAGTTTTATTGCAGCTGGTGTCCGTGTGTTTGAAATAATCACTATTTCAGTATGGTTCCAGCATGACGTAATTTTGTTATAAACTACCCCCCAAATTTCAATCAATCTACAAAACTGAAAACCCATATATTTTTAATCGATTTACAATGACACAACAGGATGCCTATGATATATTCAACTATAGGTTGTAGAAAGGATTTGAATTCTAAAAATATTGTGGGAAAGTTTAAAATAAGTTTATATTTGTGTATAAAATTATAACACAGATGATATCATCAAAATACTCACAAACCATTGGGTAAAATTAAAAGTTCTCTGAAAATAAAACAACATACTGATTTATTAACATAACTCTATTAAAAATAAACATTTTAACAACAGGCTATGTACATTGTACAGTATGCCAATCTATCTACACTCATACACAAATAAGGATGGCCGCACATGAACCACTGAACCGTCCCATTTCATTATCATTTCTGATCGCCATATTTACACTTTGAAGCATACAATTAAATCAAAACACGACTTACATATATGACGTTGAAAAACCTCGTTTTATTTTATATTATGGAGGAGTTCAATAAAAAAAAACTAGTGACATTATTGAGGCAGGCAAGTCGCGGTCGCAGGCATCGCGCACAATAAAAATAAACAAATCTTATCTTTGGCAAATAATAAATTTTAATGTTACCCCCAAATTTATAGAAAGTTATTTTCCGTTCAAAGTAGTGGCATTGTTCAACACTCATACACTAAAACCATAGTGATTTCTTTATAGATTGAAATTTCTATAAACTTATGGGTTTCCGTTTACATCTTGTACAAGTTGTGAGATGAGATTAGTTGCTAATGTGCGGCCGGCCTAAACGTCTAACCGATGGCAGCGAAAAAATCGACACGGTGGAAACCTTAGCAACCACATTCGACAGAAGGGGAGGTATCCACGAGACCAGGACGGAGATGAATACCTAAAAATATGGGCACTATTGGGCCTTGACTGTCACTTTTGGGCGCGAAAATGGCGTAAAAAGTAATTATTTTGAACAAGTTTCAGCACCAAATCGTCCTTTTGGTCATATTATATGAGTAGGGTAACAATATTTTAGTGTACTATCAAATTTAGTTGTGTGTTTAGTTTGTTGATCATTCCCTGATCTTTCGTCCCTATTTAACCTGGCTTTCGTCAAAATATATACGCTGTATACCAGAATCATGAATACACGTAAATTGTAATCCTATAACCAATTTAAGAGTGTTCAAAAATATAGTCGAATCCGTTGTACGCAAACTACAACTAAATTTGACAGAACTAAAAATATTACGTCTCGCTCGCACATTACCGCTGTAAGAAGGACGGCAATACAGATTCGACACCAATACTTCTTGCAAATCAATCATAACTTTGAATAAATTCAGGGTTAATAATATAATCTGTTCTACGCATTTTAACTTTTTAAGTAGGTAACTATGGTAGCCCCAAAGTGACGTCACAAAATCGTAAATGCGATACTGGTGCTCAGCAAAATAGTACAGCGTTATGAACAACTAAAAAAAAACAGAAAAGTAAAAAAAAAATACATGTACACGGTGTCTGGGCTTGTAACTGGACATTCACACAAATCCTTGTGATAATAACTATTTTTAATTAATTAATTTAGGAATCTTCTAACTGTCATCTGTGTTCAGGACATTGAGAAAAATTGATGATTATATTGGCTTCAGTAAAGAATACGGATATAACTCTAGAAGCAGTGCTACATAGTATAAAAATCACTGTATGACATACACTTTTCGAAACGTCATTGTAAGCTGAATGGCGATAACCACAGATTACAGCCTTACGCTCACGGGCACGTCAAGAAGCGCGTGACAATTTTTTTCCAATACCAAAAAGAACCGTATTAACTCCTACAAAAAGCACATTTTGTGATGTCAAGTTTTTACTCAGATACATTTTGTAAATCTCGCGAGTATTACCGACAGCGTTTAAGGTCGCTAATAAAACATCAAGGCCAGTGAGATATACAATACTTATTTTGGATACCTAGTTATTTATAGTGGAGATATCATTTTACAGCAAGTTTACAAGTAGAAACAGCACTACATTGAACCCAATACAAAAGTATAGTGTCCAAAACACAGATACCTAACCCACAGTCATTTAGACTAAAATTAAAATATACTTATGATGTGTTCACATTAGTAATGGTGACATTTATAATTAAAAATATTAGTGCCATAAACAATTGTAATCTATGTTTAAAAAAAAAAAACGCTCGCACATAGAGAAACACACGGTTTGAAACACTGCACTAATAATAATTATTGGGTCCAGTCCCAAACTTCGAAGTAGACCCCAAATTTATTACTTAGTAAAAGATTGTTGCAACATATTGTACACTCTACACAATAAAAATATGTAGGCACAAATTTTCTCCTTGCGAGATGAAAAACTGACTGGATCCTGCCTCTATTCAACCACCCATAGACAAAAATAGGGCCACTGTGATATCGTTACAAAATGATACACAAAGAGGCCCGTTTAACTATTGGGTGATAAATGGAAGCCTCGATAACTTATTTTACAGATATATTCGTGAAAGAGACAAGTAGTAAGTAAAATAATATTAAAAGATTCACTACCAAAACTATTGTTAAACATCTTACACAATAACATCCAAGATTTTATATTATTATTGTTTGAAAGTTTACTAGCATATTGAGCTTGTCACATTTATCCCTTCCAACTGTCAGATTTATCGATTAAATGACTTCACATCGAGCTTTATCGAAGGGTATCGATAAAATCGGTAGAGACGACAGAGTTTATGTTGTCAATAGACATATTGTCAGCAGTGTCATGCTAAGCGCGGTATAGGCTGTTGATACGAAAGTAGAAATACGACAATAACTCACAGTTATATCTTGAGTAACATAAATATCACGATCACTAACAAGAACACATCACTGAAGTCTGTGGTCATTGATCAGCCGATGATGAGCCCGCAGCCGAACTTGAACTGCTGCTTCGCCTGGTTCGCCATGCCGGAGAGCGCGAACGTGAATGGGAGCGGCTGCAGTTTCTTCTCCAATACCGCACCAATATTCCAATTTGAGTCTACCATACCTGGAAAATAAGAATTCTTATAACCCTTTCATACAGGGAGGTTTTAGCTGTCAGATATAAGATTTTCTTTGCATATACTGTAGCTGATATGAAGATGTTAGTAAACAGATGATAATTTCCAATTATAATTATAGTATAGATATAGATATACAGAACTAGCTGACCTGGCGAACTTCGTACCGCCTTAGAATTAATAAATGTTAAATGCGCCACTACCGGGTCGAATTGTGTTTTCAAACCATCCATTCCATAATTTCGTTTTTAAGTTTTTTTTTAAATACTGACCTCTGAAGACTAGATCCGCTTTAGGTATGGACACCTGGTAGCCTAGGGTGCCGACCGACTCCATGCCTCGGAATGATGTGTCCATTTCTGCCACAACCTGTAATCATGAAAATATCACAATAAACCATCCTTTCCCAAAGTGGGCGATAACGCCCCCTTGTGGGCGCTGCAGGCCTAAAGGAGGCTGGTAAGAGACCCAGAAAAAAAATGGGGGCGTTGTAGGTGAAAAAATAGGCTGTGTAGGTGAAAAAATGGGGGTGCTAAATAATAATTTATTCTCAAAGTGGGCAGTATACAAAATGAGTTTGGGAACCACTGCAATAAACGGTGGACCTTTGCCCAGAAGTAGACAAATTCGTAGGGGCTATAGATTACTGTAGATTGTAAACACACCTGTAACTGTTCACTGCACTGCTTGAAGTAGCACAAGTGGAAGTTTGCCGTGCTCAGTGTCGCTGACAATTCGGAATCTGAAAACAGCAATAACACTATTCACCATGTTCTCCGTTCTATCATCGTTACACGGTATATCAGACGTTCGAAATAATAGGGGGGGGGAGGGACCAGAAAGTTTAAGAAATTTCAGAGGAGGGCCAGGATTATAGCAAAAATGAATTTTGTGTTGAACTGTACTAAGTAGCGTCTATTTATACAAAATACAATTACGCGGGCCATATACTATTCATGTCGTACTTTGCCCATCACTGGTTTAGAATCACATCAGCGAGGTGTGGTTGCACCATAGAGTAATCAGAGAAGCCATATCCATGTGGAAAATCTATTGACTTTTATCTGCCATCCGCCATTGTAGTTGCCGGATAAAGTAAGTACCTAAGGTGTCAAACAATATAAACAAGCTATGTATTTATTAAAGTACATACGTTATAACGTTATACCATGATTACTGTAAAACTTTAATAATTACGCATCTTGTTTATATTGTTCGACTTACTTGATCCGGCAACTACAATGGCGGATGTCACATAACGTCAAAAAAATTGCCGCACGGCGGGGTCGATAGCTCTTCTCCTTTTTTACTCTATGGATTGCACTGTAGTGCGCCTCTCTGCCCACCGTTTCGGGGAATACGGCCGTCATAATGTAGTATTATTAGGAGGACAAAAAGGACCATAGGGAATTATCACTATTTTTTTTTATTTTTAGCCTATTTTCGTGTCCTGAGCAGAGGCCTCTCCTTTAATCCTCCACACACTGCGGTCTCGTGCTGTTTGTGACCAAGTATTACCCGCAAAGGAGACTACATACATATAGTACATATCGACGAATTTTGGTTAGCTTGAAGAACTCACCATCCATGGTGTATCTGGCGGCTGCTGAGGTGATGGCGATCTCGCCGCCCATGACCCTCGCGCCCGACTGGTACACCAGCTCCGTGCCCAGCGCCAGCCGCTTCGTCACAGACTACAAATAAACAGGCTTTTAAACTATTCACGCTATTCTAGTATGATCCTATAGCCAATATTATAAAGCTGTAGAGTTTGTTTAGTAGTAGCAGTGGTAGCCGAGTGGTCGAACGTACGCCTTGCAATCGAAGTGTGCAGGGTCAAACCCCGACTCGCACCTCTGGAATTTATGTGCGAATCTCATTTTCATACGAGATTATCACTTGCTATGAAACGGTGAAGGAAAACATCGTGAGGAAACCTGCACGTCTGAGCGAACTTGACTAGTTTTCGATAAATGTGTGATGTCTGCCAACCCGCACTGGGCCAGCGTGGTGGACTATGGCCCGAATCCCCCTCGCATTGAGGGGAGGCCCGTGCTCAGCTGTGAGACGTTAAAAGGGCTGTAGTTGTAGTTTTTTATAGAATCATATTTGTTCTATGGTATTTTAAGTTCTAATCATTATAATTTAAATAAGTTAACAGATGGCGCCAAAAATTCAGTTTTGTTTATGGCCAAACTATAGAATAGTTGAACTTTAAATTTTTTTTTCTCAAAATTCCTTACTTAGGACATTCCCTGTTATTTGTCTGTGCCCTTCAAATATTGTTAACTTGTTACCTGCAGGTAATGTGCGACGAAGACAGAGGACTTCTCGCTGAAGTCTGGCTTTCCGACGGCGAGTGCGAGCGTGTAGTCCGACCCCTTGTACTCCATCGTGCCCTGAGTCGCCGTCAACTTGCATTCTTGCACCTAAACACAAACATGTCTCTATACAATAATCACAATACTTATCGCCAGACACTCATTGTATGATCCCAAACTAAGCAAAGCTTGTACTATATGGGTACCATACAATAGACTGGGGGCGATCCCAGTTACACCCAGAACAGGGCATTCGAAAAGGCAATTTTCTAAAATTTGCCATTGGCAGAAATCAAACCCGCAGCAACCTGTTTGAGTGAGCCAAGGGGTCTACGCTTTAACCCCTAGACCAAACCACCGTCTATCATGACGTTGACCAATCAATTCAATTATACAATGGAAGTGTATGTTTGCAATATCTAAATAATAGCTTAAGAAAGTATATTATAACGAAAACACAATTTTTATACCCCTCGGGTAAAGCTGTAAAGCACTCATGCCAACAGCGTAGTCATTCATAAAAAAAATCAAGACGCCTTATAGTGAACGTCGCGACGACATATAGTGAGCGTCGCGACAACATATAGTGAGCGTCAAGGCGTCGCGACGCTCACTATAAGGCGTCGCGACGCTCATCATAAGGCGTCGCGAGTTTTTTAACATTAATAAAAAAAATTGATTTAATTTCCAGTTAATAAAAAATGGCCAATATACAGAGATTTATCGTTATGAAAGAGAAAAAACCAAAAACACACCTGAGCTGCACCTTTCAACCTGATTTCTGGGGTCAACTGGTGTATGAGACTGAAGTTGATGTTCCCTGCGGGGTCCACATCACCCAATACCACAGGGAACGCCTCTGTGGGCGATATCTGCTTGGTTCCAATATATGTCGCTCCGAGCTTGTATCCATTCTGTGCTGAACTCATTGTTAGAGTGTGAGACATCTGAAATGAAATAAGATTTCAGTATAAATTTAAGACAAAGAAAAACTGTCCTTAATGTATAAAATTGCTTTTTAAGTCCACTAATTTGTTAGGATAGTTCCAATTAACTGGAAAATATATTTTTTAAATGAATTCAAAAATAAAATTACCAGGCAATACAAACTTAGCAAAGCTTGTACTATGGTGACTTTGTGATTATATTAAGAAAATATGATTAACAAGACATTGTAACATACATAATAAAAATAAGCTAGGGTTTACCTGGAAATGGTTTGACAGTCCCCGATTCACCATCAGCTTACCACCTTCAAAGTTGACTGGCATCACATCTACAATAGATATAAAGTATATCATTTATAAGTGTACCTTAGATACATATATATAACTAGCTGTGCCCGCGGTTTCACCCGCGCTAATAGTTACTTTGGCATAGAGTGATGTTATAATGTCTATGATTAAAAGTCTATAATACCCGATTCATGTTCGAGAATTTTCCCGTTTTTGCCACATTATTTGTTGCTGCTCCGCTCCTATTGGTCGTAGCGTGATGATATATAGCTTATAACCTTCCTCGATAAATGAACTATTTAACACAAAAAGAATTATTCAATTCGGACCAGTAGTTCCTGAGATTAGCGCGTTCAACCAAACAAACAAACTCTTTAGCTTTATAATATTAGTATAGATTTATAAGTGTACAAATCATTGGTAGCCGAGTGGTCGAACATATAATTTGCAAATTGCGCAGGTTCAAACCCTGGCTATAAAATGGATTTGGAAAACACAAACAGTAGGGTTACCTAATAAACTAATAGTAAAATAATAATAAGGCACAGATAAGATGATTTTTGATACATTTAATATGCTGTATTACATTTAAATGACATAGTAAATATGTCTGTATGTGAGGGTTCATTCTGTCGGCCCTTTCTATGACTATTGGTTTGGTATCTGCCGGCCCTTTCTATGACTATTGGTTTGGTATCTGCCGACCCTTTCTATGACTATTGGTTTGGTATCTGCCGGCCCTTTCTATGACTATTGGTTTGGTATCTGCCGGCCCTTTCTATGACTATTGGTTTGGTATCTAAGCATGTAGCTAGTTTATTACAATGTAGGTTTTCCGAAATGTGTGTTAATATGAGATAAAAAAATATTGACAACTTTGTAGCAGTAAAAGAAATGTTTTATGTTGATTTCTTACTTCTGTATTAGATTTGTTACAAATAGAAAATCAGGATGGGTTGACCTGTTATTAGATTCACAGGCACTGATAAACTGATAATTGATCTTATCACAATATCAATACAGTGTTAAAGTATTCTTAGTTCAGATCAACTATTTGCTCATGTTTATGAAATTACATGAAAATCCACATCCGAAATCAATTGCGGTTTTAAACATTCGAGAATTTTATAGAGGTGTGTTGGTTGCCAGGCAATTGCTGCTCGCTCATTTGGAATTCTTATTATTACATCACAGTGATAACCAAACTTTTCAGTCAACCACTTCACAGTATTTGCCGCGCTTTTCTGAATGAACCAACTAGTAGAAATTATTTTTATTAGCCCAATTACGTTCGTTATTACCTTTGGTATTGTGTGAAACAGTTAAAATATGTAGAAAAATACCTTTCGTCTTTTTATGAATCTCATCCAACGTCCCGGGATTTTCACGTTTGTTCTCGTTTTCTATGTTATTAATATCTGTACTGGTTAATCCAGAGTTGTAAACACGACATCTGCTTGCTATAGCACCCATTTTATTTGCACAATTTGTAATACTTTCTCTAAATTCGACAGAAATCGATGAACATGTGCGAAGAAACACCAATCTGTGGAATAAAAGACAATCGCACTAGAGTGAAGTTGACAGCAAGCTGTACCAACATTAGAATTCCTAAAAACCATAGAGGAGAGGAGTACCCTACAACCTAGAAGATTAAAAATCCCCTATAGACAACGTATTTATCATTGACTGAATATGAATCTATGGTATTTATAGAATAAACAGTTTTCTTATGGTTTTTGGTCCTGTCATTGAACATTTTTAGGGTTCCCTAACCAAGAACCCTCGTCTTAATATCTTCTTTTTTACGAAATGAGTGAAATGATGATATTTAATGGATTATGATGAGGAATGGCTCCACCTGCGTTTAGTGGATATTTTAGCCAGTGTCAAGTAATTAATAGCAAGGGCAAATTGAATAAATACACACACACACATTATAAAAAAAATGGATGATCACAGTGATAAAGATGGCGGATGAATCTTGTCTGGATATCAGATCACTGAAGTCCGTCTGCTGTTTTGATAGATATCAAAAGGGTCTTAAAGGACGTCAAAACCGTTTTGGTGTAACCAGTTCAAATGAATGTTAAATACTCAAATCTACATTTCCTTGGAGCTGGAAAAAAATCAAACTTCTTATTCATAGAAATCGAAAAGTTCGTCTGTTTATTCCGCATATTTCGTTCGATACTCTAAAGGAAACCAAAACCGATAGAGTGATTCTCGTTGACTTAGAATAATGAAATTGGGCAAGACGATCTGAGGGTGCAAGAAAAGGGGAAGATCGTAAATATGTAGTTATCTACATTCAATGATATTTTTTATCTTATATATTAAATTTGTACAGAACCCTAGGTGCCCGCGACAGACTCGCACATGGCCGATATTTTTATTTATATATTGTGAGAGTGAGTGTTCATGAAGTGATCGAGCCCACTTTCTTTAGTGTATTACTATTACCTATTCGTATTTCTGTGATTGATAATCTTCTGAGAAGTGGAGTTCGCTTAAAGTATCTACTAATCTAAGTACTGCAAAACAATATCAGTCCCATGTTATCAAACCCACGAAGAATAGCACGTTAAAACTTCTTTGCTTCATCATAAAAATCTCAGCAAAATGCCTAAAGTAGTATCCAGAAGCATCGTCTGCTCCGATACAAAGGATCAAGAGGAATACAACGAGACGAAACCATTACATATTTACTATTGTTTGTGCGGTCAGATGTCCCTCATATTGGACTGCACCATCGATCGGTTGCCGTTACGACCCACAGACGGTGCACGCGTCATTGATGGCTCCAAACACGCTCACAAACTCACCTCGGACCCGGACGAGACAGTGTACTTGAAACGGGAAAAAGGCATTGAAAGGCAGTACAGACAGAAATGTAAGAAATGTGGTATATCTTTATACTACAAGCATGATCAGGACAGTAACGTTGTTTTTATTATGGAAGACGCGTTAGTGCAGACGGCAGGAGAAGGGGGCGTCACAGATATCTATAAGCAGGTTGCATTAGTTCAACCGAAGAAAATTATGGTTACCAAACATACAAAGAATATGGGCAAGTTCAGTTCAGTTACGGTGTCTACGATAGATGAAGAGGAGGATGAGATTGAGGCAAGGGAGGTGGCGGACAGCTATGCAAATAATGCAAGGATCATTGAGAAGCAGCTGGAGCGTAAGGGAATGAATAAGAGGCAAGCGGAGACGCCCGCTGAAACAACAGAGAAGAGAGTTCGAGGGACTTTAATTGATAAATAAATGGATTTCCTTAATTACACCTAGCTATTATCAGAAATGTATGATTTCCAGGACAATAAAGAAAAAATAAAGTCAACATGATTTCCCACATTTTTTTTAATTTATGAAAAACAATTTTACAATGTTCATTTTTTAAACAATAAATATAGGTAATTAATAATGTCTCAATTTAATATGAATGATGGAATAAATATATCTTTTACAATTTCATTATTTACATAATTATTTACAATTGGGAGTCCCATTACAACTAGCGGCTATCACGCTAGAAATATAAAAACTTACTTAGAAAATCATTAATTTTTGAATATAGCTTCCAATTTTTGTACATTATTTACAAATTAATTTATCATGACAAGATCGAGAGTTTGAAAGGCGCTTGCCTTATATATATGTAATATAATATAACATTACAAAAAAAAATTATTGCACTTGTAACAATTTTATTGAACGTAAGTTACATTAAACTTTGAAACTTCCATAGAATGTAAGAATGGACAGGGTAAATCCAAATATATTTTTTTAAATATCATAACCTTAAATGGCTCTTTTAACAAGAATCAAAACAATTTACTGTATAAAAGGTAGGTAGGTACGTTAATTGGCACCTTATGAATAGGAAGCATCTAAAAAGACTTAATATAATGACGATAGTAAGCATCAAACCAAATTAAGTATATTTTATGATCTAGGCAAGTAATTCGGTTGTAAATGACGCATCTGGCGAGGCCTAGATCTGTGGGCTGATGGATGTATCAGTCACCTATCGTCGTAATATACAGTCGCCTTTGTAATAAAAAAGTTAAATCTGATGATAATATCTATGATAGCAATCTTTAAGAGGTTTAAAAACGTAAACATTTCCGTTAAATTCACCTTAATTCTAGAGGAATGTGGAACCTGGTGACGGTGTATCGTTACGTAGATGATAACTATCTACACTACGTCGTTTTATAGACAGTTTAAAAGGGCACTTACTAGGGGGTATTCTTAAAGAACTAAGTGGCAATTTTAAGTAATTAATTAATTATTAGTGGTATATTTGCAACATCTAACATTCATTACAAAACTACGGCAATATGTGTGATATGCAACATTGCTATTATACAATTATCAGGCGTTATTTCTGAGTAAAATTCTACTTATACGTATTAGTTTGTCTGTATGTTTTAGTTTTTATGGCAATCATGATGTGTTGTCACAACTCTAAGATCTCTTAATACACCTAGATGTAGTTAAGACTCGAGCGCAATTCTTTAGATGTTGCAAATTGTACCTACATTTTTCTCTACAATATATAAAAAAAATTGTTAACAATTACCAAACTCCGCTGTCTAATACAATAGAGAATTTGATACATACCTACGATAGATTTTAGCAAATGTTTCTTTGCCTAAAATACACGATTACTATAGGTAAGTACTGTCTTTTAAGATGATCATATTTTTAAATTGAAGATTTAAAGGTTTTACAAAACATGATAAGTGTGGGCAACTAATAAACAAGAAGGTTACGATGGAGAGGTAGGTAGGTTTTACAAAAATGACACATCCCGTAGTCCAAATAAATAGGTATTCAAATTTCTCGTATTTAAGAACTTGCTTGTCATGGGAAGAAATGTGTGAATAATCGTAAAAAAGGCGTATATTTAATCCCTAACTACTTATGGGTAGGTAGTAGATACCGACTCTGTGAAAATATTAATTAATGTAAGATTTGAAAATGAGTACAAGCTTATGGACATACCTACTAGTGATGTGCTGGATCGTTAAAAATGTATATCCGCGGATACGGATCCGGAAACGGATATTTGGTGTCAAGATCCGCGGATACGGATACGGATCTTAACAATTGTATAAAAACTTCCTATACCTAATAAATATTTAATAAGCTCATCACAAAGATTTGTCATTGATCTCATTATAAAGATGTTGAATTAGTTGAATTAGTACCTTTGACTTATCTAATATTGGTATGGTAACTCACTAGGATCAATGTTTGCAATATAGAGGTGCCAAATATTTGATTTTAAGAGATAAAAAATAATCTGAATGGAGTTGTATAGTTTTTCATTGCTACCAAATCACCTATAAGTATATATAAGTACATCTATGTCTTGAAAGTAAGGTAAAAGATCCGCCGAAAAAGTAATGGATACAGATCTTACTTTTCCCTCGGATATCCGCGGATACGGATATCCGGCACATCACTAATACCTACTCATGAACTTGTATTGTACATAGTAGTTATCTACTTTGTACAATCATCCACAAACAATGGGTAATAGTTAGTAACACTCACTCATTGGAGTTTAGCTAAACATAACAATGGACTAAAACTAAAACAACCCGAGGAAGACATGTGGCAATGTCATATATACCTAGGTCACTCCATATAAACTTTTATTTAAAACTCCAAAAGTGCGCCTTATAAAGATATTGAAAAGGTGAAAATCAGACTTACATCCATTTAATAGTTATCATTGTAGGCGCTAAACAGGCCTAACGCTAGAGTCTAGATTTAAAGTGGTCAAAGCTATTCAGATAGTCTGAGTTGATAAAAATAACATTACCCACTATTATCATTGGTAACGTTACTTAAGTAATTCAGCTCATTTCTAAACTACTGTAAATTGGATAGATCCACAGAGTGGGCTACATTTACAATCAGTTCGTCAAAGTCTTCAAAAAAGGTATTGTCAATCTGGTGGTATAATAATAAAAAAACAAGTATACGTTCTTATATATCGCTGAAAAAGTACATTAAGCTAGCTTGCCACGGTCTGTGATATCGCGGACGGACGCGGACCAGTTCGCACGACACACCGTGGGAAGGGTCTCGTCCGTGGTAGCTCAGGCGGTGCGCCGGTATCCGTCGCGGACGGTAACTTCATAGGTGCGGTGAAAAAGTGAAAGAGAGCGTATCACGTTCTCTTTCACTTTGCATTTTGAAATGAAGCTATCAAAAGATCTACACAGACGGACACGCACCGTGGGAAGAGCCCTGTCTGTGTGCGTTGCCGTCCGTTGTTGTCGGCTATGCGTGATGATCCGTAGAATCGCGCACTGTGGGAAGCCAGCTTTAAGTTGTTTAATACTGACTGAAGCGATTTATGTTTGGGATTTGTTGTGCAGTAACACCAAATTTAAAAAGGTTGTTCGCAAAAGCTCCTAACTACCCCAAGCTAAGTTAATATAATTAAACTACAGGAAGAATCGTTTCCATTTCATCAAATTTTATTGCTCAAAGAAATTGAATAGGCAGTCCAAAGATTATCGTTTAAAAACCTTAATCGATGCCTAATTACATCAACATTTTAGATAGTTAAGTATTCCAATTACCTAAAGAATGGTTCGAAATCATGCTTTCAAAAAGACTTGAAAGAAGAATTTTGTACATAAGTAATTTCTAGCTATTATTGTTTTTTTGAGATAACTATTCTCTCTCAGAATTTGAAAACTTATAGTTAATTAGTGATTTATTTCTAATTAAAAATTTAAAGCGGCCATATTTGTTAATGATGGTACCCTTTTGACTTTTCAAACACAGTAGGTAGGTGCCTACTTTTTTATATCTGCCCTAACCTTTGATTTACTTTATCTACTCTATTTTATCCTAAAAAAACTACCTACCTACAATCTCACTTTACCTGTGTAGTCACAGTAGTCAAAATTCCAAAGTACTTACTTAAGTACCGTAACTTTTTCCTTCTGGTCGAAAAATTTAAAATACACGAAGAATTTGAGCACAGGACGTTTATATTAACGTTAAATAACTCTTTGATACCGTTTCTTTACGGCCCGCACCCAGTGGAGCTGCGGCATACCGTGATTTTTTGAAAATGTACTTTGTATCAATGTACATAAAGATTGAATTTCGGTAGTAAAGGCCACGCGACCAGCGATTACATTCGAAAAATGTGCTCCTTCAATGAGGCATTAAAGTTCGTTTTGGTTTTGGCAAGAAATGGATCGCGCGCGTTTATTACGCAATTGTGGGCGTAAGGCTTTGACGGTATGAAATTTGTGTGTCAAACAATTATTTTAAAGGAATATTTATACAATATAATTTGACTAAACCAGAATTGGTTTGCGTTTCCGTTTTCTTCTGTGGTGTGCGTGACGCTTTGTAGCGTCTCGCGCGCCGCCCTGTCGCGCGGGGGCGGGCGCGCCCTCAGCGGGGGCGGGTGCTATAACCGGTTGTACGGCGGGGGCGGCATCGTCGCGGGCTGGTGAAACGGATGGTACTGTCGGGCTAGGATATCGCCCTATAACCCAAATATTACCCTATACATTCGTTATATAATATGACAACAAGTAAACTGAAACAATTACATTTTTAATGGCATTGTGCCTGACGTGTTAGAATAAATACTTACAACTTGGGGTTGTTGGTGTTGAACTTGTTTTATGTTCTTCTCGTTCGTCATCAACTGGTGTGCCGCTCTGTAAAATGAGTAATAATTTAATTCAGAATAGTACTTATCTAGTCAGAGCCTAGCATACAAGCAGATAAGTTAAGCTTATTGATATCGGATATAGGGCAAAGTTATACTTCACATTGCTAACTATAACCGTTTAACTATATTCTGTGTTGGTATCCACGACCTTCCCGCAATACGCGTGAACTCATCGATGAAAAATCTTCCAATTCATATTCACCAACCCTATTGCTGGCTATTCTAGGCGATATTGAACGTGTGTTTTGATTCTAGTTAGCCTGTTACAATATTACCTATCCATTTGTTCCTGCGTCATCTCGAGGGCCTCCTGCATCTCTCGTGATGTGTTCCTGACGAATTCTGGGTCGCAGTAATTTCCCAGACCTTGCTCTGTTAGCACCTGGGTAGGACGATAAAGGAATTTAACATTTTGGGAGACATAAACGTTCCACAATTTCTTGTAAGATTTAGGCTGGGCTTTAAGTCAAATTTCATTAATTGCATTTACGTACTCTGGTGACAAGACTCTCGGCAGAGCCCACCACAGGCACTGAGGAGTTGGTCCCACGTGGACTGCCGGGTAGCGATACTACGCCACGGCATATGTTATCGCCTCCTGCAATGTCATGGTCACATTCTGTAACTCTTGCATACTTTGATGACATCATGACTAACTTTCTATGCATCTACAATCTCTGAAGGTACATTATCAAAATAATTGTAACTAAATTCAAATAAAAATAAACATTCCTTCTCTTTATTAATTTTAATCTAAATAAACTAAACTATAAAATTTTCTAAGTCTTCAAAGCTCGTAAAAGCTAGCCCGTAATGATCGTCTAAGCAATGATTTTCAATAATTTCACTAAACAATAACTCTAAATCAGTTAGCGTCCTCGTGAATATTTATGATCTTCCAAAGAAACCTTCGTGCAAACCATATAAACATTTCAGTCAAAAATCAATTTCAAATCCTCTAAAAGCTTTTCTATCCTCGAAATTCTAAAATGCAACACTATTCTTAGCTGTTAATTTACATGTTATGTTATTCTTCATATTATGTTAATTTACATGCTAGATTTTTACGATGATGAGTTTTGTTATGTTACTTTTGTATGGAAGTTTCAATTAATCTTGATTAAAATTATAAGTAAGTTCTTTAATTGTGCAAAGTGAGTATCGTTACTGTTCATGTGATAATGCAAAACATGAAATTTGCTAAAGCAGAGGTGTGATCGTGTGTCATACTAAATACCATCGTTATATTTGTTTGAAGAAAGTATCCTGTAAGCGTCGAATCTCCATCAATGAGTGGTCGTTATTCTACAATATAGAAAGCTTCCTTCTCATACAAAGAAATAAAATTAGACATTAACTAAATCTAGAGACACGTAGATATAAAAAAGATAGGAACTAAAAACTAGATAAATAAGATATCTGAAGAAATATTAATTCAGTAGACGATCATGTAACTGGCAACATCGAACCTATAGAGTTTTAGTTTAAAAAAGGTAGAAAGTTGGTCAGAGCCGTAATTACATCTGATATTAAAAAAATAAAGAGGAGTAAGAAGGAAGCTCTCCCAGAGTGCGGACCTGGCGAGTGCGCGCGATCTACAAGCCGAGCGGTCGGCGCATGCGGGGCCGCCGCCCCCGACGAGGCGCTGCGCACCATCCGACCTGCCGCCCCCAGCGCCGGCCGCAGCGCGCGCAGGCTGCGCCGCTCCCCACCGCGGCACGCGCGCTCTTTCGTATGCGAGAAAGCGAACGGCAGCTTCGCGGCTGCGTTGTAGCCGTACAGCGTCATCGTGCGAGACTCCGTGGTCGGCGTGCATGCGCTCGCGAGTAGCGGTGATATCTTCGGCTGTATCGTCTCGAACGTAATCGGCGATGGAGTCTTCTCCTCATTGGACGCCCGTTTCGGTGTCGCCGGTCGCTCTCTGGAGGCCGAATCCTCCGGGTGGACCCGCTGTCGCGAAACCGTGGGCGTCGTTTTCGATGCGGTCGCGCCCTCGCTCGGTGTCGACAGGTAATTGACGCAGCCGAAAGCGAGACCGATCTGGCCGAGCATCTCAGGGTAGTTGGACTTTTGGTTGCTATTAGTACGTACCGTTATCCATGCGCAAGCGTAGAGAGAGGACAGTTGTGTTAGTAACTACTATTATGGTGTCCCAGTATTTGTTGTCGTTAATCGATATTGTTGATTGATGGAATACTAAACGATCTCTCCGAGAATTTAGTTCAACTACTTTTAAAAGTATTCGAGTCATTAATATCGAAAGTCGACAACAATTTGTGAGTAATTACAAACTGTAAAGCGTAAACTAAAACCACACATTTCGCTACCTTGGTAAATAGTATTCTTTAGATCATTTGTGGTTCTTCTGTAATACAAGCATTTGCAGTTTAGACTTCTTGTAATTATGTATTAATAGCCATTATTGTAATGAATGATGTATAAACTGTAGTCACGTTAAGTTTACTCACTCGAGCACTTGGTAGATTTTTTCTGATTCCCCATTGAATATTAATGGCCTCAGTGGTATTTGTTCCTTTGGTTGCCCATTTGCCCTAAAACGCAATTTATTGATGAACATCATTTACATACCATTATACCTAGAGTCAGTTTTATTTTTGAGGAAGAACCAATTGACGCATTATAAGTTTCTAATACTTACAAATTAGGTGCGAGAGGTAGCGGTCCAACTCCGTATTCCCTTTGCATCATTGAGCTCAAATGATTGCCAACGACTTCTGAAAATGAATGTTACGAACATTTAATATTCAAATTTGTAGGCGTAGTGGAGGGGCTGATGATGGTGGTTACCGCTCAACTTACCCGCAGGTGGTTCTCCTGGTTTCCTATGTCTGTGGAAGTGCCTGTTAGGCCCGTGTCTTCGTATACTCGACCAAACTCCTCCAAACAGAGAATGATTCCTCTGTACGAAGCAAATATTTATTTACAGGCTATTATTATTATTATAAGTATCTTTAATAGGCTTAAGCTCTCACCCTATGCATAGGTACATCGCTTTCCGCAGAAATATCGTCCAAGTTTCCAGATATTGCCCTCTTCAGTTCGGGCCCTGCTTCGTGCAGCGTCCTCAAGCCCGCTTGGAGCGTCATCTGGTGGTTCTGTTCATCGTTTTGCCTCAACTCCTGCTCCTTTCTCTTTTTGAACCTTTTGGTTAAGAGAATTAGGTACATAATCGCTTATATAATTATTTTCTACTCACGCCTTATCCTTTGTGAGTTTTTGTGCAGCTAAAGAGTGTTGGTACTATGTATTCAAGTTGATCTCTAAAGTAAAGTATCTATCTAGGCACTTTAGTGACTAATTAAGTCCAAAATTTAAATAACACATTATTAAATTTTTCATTAGCTATTCTTGGTCTATATGTACAACAATATAGGAATTACAGTTCCTTCAAAGTATTTACTGAACTAAAATTATCTTAATCACAAAAAAAATCACAAATCACAACAAATAAGAACAGGAAACGTAAAATTGGAAATGATAAAACTGGTAGTTGGATTTCTTGATAACATCCGCATGCTAATATATCGTACATTTACATTGTATGGATCCAAAATAGCTTTGAGATACGAAAGCTTCCAGCTATATGCCAAAGATTGTTCATATTCCAGCATAATGTGAGGTGGCATGCGGGGTAAGACGGTCCTATGAACAAAAGTTCCGGGTATGCCACAGGGAGTTATTCTCGGACAACTATTATTAGATCTATCGCAGGGGGCATGTCAGCATGTTCATGATATAACACTAAAAAGGGTACATTCTGTCCTACACATACGTATCACGTATCTGGATATTACTCACGCGTGATTCCTATGAAACAGAAATGTTTATGTCAGTGTTATACCGAAATTAAAATGAGAATGATGTAAATCATTAAAGCCCGAAATAAACAATTTGAACGATGGTGATTTAGACGAATTGTGATAGCAATTAACACAATAGATGTCGACATTTTTATTACATTCGTGTTAGAGTGTAATTTTGTGAATAACGTTCACCATAATTTGCTTAAAATTTAAGCAAGTGACGAAGCTTATTTTATAATTAAATTAACTTTGTATAGGTACTCATAAACACGATGAACTTGTAATAAGCGCTACAAATTCATTCAGAAATAAGAACAGCAATAAAACTGCGTAAATCAATTTAAATAAAAATACAATAAAACCAGCTTCGTCGATACATTCCCATTCTTCTCCATAAGAAATGCATTCCGAATGGGTGGTAGAGATACTATTAATATTATTTATTTTTTTACTGACGATTCATAAGTGCCTGTATTGGATTACATGAATAAAAAAAATCTGATTCTGATTCTGAAAAATAACTTATAACCTAAAAAAATATTCTTAAACCTTATTTTCGTATGTACATTGTAGGTACTTATTCTCAAGTAACTAATTCATATAAAAGTTTAACTCTATCCGTAAAATGTTTAACTATAATACTTTTTTATAAAATGTTATATAAGTATTCATTGCAAAAAAATCGTCTTCAGCACGTCAAAGAGAGGACTATCCCTTCGATAGTCCTGGTTGCCTCTTAATTATGAAAGCGGCTCTTCCATCCAGCACAGCTAGCATGTACGTCAAGACATGACTTCTGTCACAGAATATGTAAAATTTGTCTCTTTCCGTTTTATACAATAAGACAGAGAGTGAGCGGCTTGGTTATTTACAATTCGTGACATAAGTCTAGTCTTAATTCGAGTTATTCGCTAATTAACCGACTTCCAAAAGGAGGAGGTTCTCAATTCGATTTTTATATATTTACATCGACTACGCTGAGATTTATGCACACGATGTATTACACGATTCTAATGTTAATCCACTGACCTCCTGAAGTAGTCCTGTATGAGGAAGGTGGCATAGAACTTGCCGACCGTGATCTCGTTAGGGTCTCCCGGAGGTGGCACCACTTGGTCCAGCAGCTTGGGGGATGTCCGCTTCCATATTTTTTTTATGACCGCCCTCAGCTCTGTGTTGCAGTCGTCTATGTTGCCTGTTTTTAGAAAGGTGTATTTTATTGTATGTAGTATGGTATTATTCGTGGTAACTGGTATTTGGTATGGTTACTGGTGTTTATTTAGACATAACGCTACATATATAAATAGTAGCCTGTCAATATAGTTGAGACAAGCTAGTAGCAGCCATGGGTACTAGACATGTAAAGCATATTTAAAAAAAAGATTTGACAAAGTCAAAGTGAATTCGTATATTTGCCAAAGGTGGGATTTACAAATCAAACGTGCTTATTCTTCTCTTAGTGGTAGAGTCTTGCTATAAAATTGTTTTGTGGATGTTTTTTACTTCTTCGGTGCACTTACCGTCAGTTTTAATTTTGAGTGATGTCCTAACGACGGCGAAGAGTGTGGCGTTGAAGAGTACTGTGCCGTCCGAGTTGAGCGGCATGTTCATGGATACCAGCCGTTTGCACGCCACGCGGTGAGGACACAGCTTACCGAACCCTGACATAGAGGCACTAAGCTTACAAAGAATAACAGGAAGGAGTGTCTGTACTGTGAGTAAAGATATCCCTCTGGGTATCTTCAGTACCTATGAGCATTTTGACACTACGTTTCAGTTGTCTCGTATAATTTCTATCAGTAAATGCAATGGTTAAAATTAGCTCGACAGACAACGTGATATTGCTTCGAATACATATCGACGCTTGAAAGGCAAATCTTACTAAGCGACAAAAAATAAGCGACAATAATGAGTTATACATACCATTCGAACGGCCAGATTTTTCCGTGTCTTTTGATATATATAATTAGTTTTACGTTTTTTTGTCGCTAAGTAAGGATTGCCTTCCAAGCGTCGATATGTAATATGTATATAACGTACCTAAAGGTGGGCTAATTTTCCTTAATAATGTAACTACATCTAAATGTTTTATTCTACCCTTCGCATCTGGATCATATTCACTCCATAACCTGGAAACAACAAAAAATCTTAGATATGTAACAATAATAATTGAAAAAAAAAATCCAGACCATAGAACTAACCTTATAAATTCATCTAAGTGGTGTGGTCCCAATATTGACCAGTCTCTAGTTAAATAGTCAAAATTATCCATAATAACAGCCACAAACAAATTAATGATCTGAAAATAAAAAAAGAGGTTTAGAGACGAAATTCAGTCTAGAAACTAAAAGTTATAATGAACTTAACCATGAAAGTATTACCAACAATTTAACTTGAAGAATACAGTGATATGGTATGGGTTAAATGATGATTATGATAATGATAATGACGTATCGACTGACCAGAAACGAGCACAACACGTAGAAAGAGATGAAGTAAGGGAAGGCGAGCACGCTCCCGCACGATCCGCTGCTGTCCTCCTGCACATCGCCCTCTTCGTGGTAGTTATCGTCACATTTCACTTCAGGCTCAGGTGATACGCCCATCATTATATCTTGCCATGCTTCACCTGCGAACAAGACATAGATATACTAACTTCCGGAACATATACCAATAAGGTCAATGCTTAATAAAATACGTAGTCCCATACAACTAAGTTATGTTTAAAAAAAATTACACAATTAAAGTTAAGGCTAATTTTAAGTACTCTGACCGCACATCAGAGGTGAGCACGGAGGCCGGGCCGAATGGAGGCCCGGATAAAAAAAAAAACTAAGTTATGCTACGCTGGTATTTTCGGTATTTTTTTGCTTTATTATAATGAAAATTGGTCCCTATTGTCTTTCTGATACTTCTATTTATTTTTCTACATTTATGATAAGTACTATGAAACCATTTATTACCTGTAGCAGACCGAAATAATACTAGGAGAGCTTGTGGGAAGGTTTGAAAATGATTGTTTCTCGTAATCGGAGTGTCGTCATCTATTGCTATTTTACCAAATACCTGTAATCAGAATGCTTGTCAACTCATCATTTACTTACAGAATACTTTTCAATTCTAAAGTGCCTTTATAATCAAATAGAGATTATGTAGAGCAGCCCCCTTACCACGTCTTGCAGCAATATTTTCAATATTACTTTCAGTCTTTAACAGATAACTCAGAACAAAATCTGTCAATAATTTACGATTACTTTTGAAATAACAATACTTTAAGAGTTGGTAAGGTGGTAAGGCTCCTTAAGTTTTTATACGAACCTGCATCCCAACAACAGCATAGATGAAGAACAGCATGAGTATCAGTAGAGCTACGTAGGGTAGCGCCTGGAAGGACTTGATGAAGGTCCACAGTAGAGTTCTGATGCCCTCACCACGGGATAGAAGCTTCACGAGCCTCATCACGCGGAACAGCCGAAAAAAGTTGATGGATGGAATTGAGCTCTCCTACAAGTTAGGTAACGTCATGAGATTCGAGTTTAGTTGTATGATGGTATTTAATCATTTGAATATGGTACATTTTTAATTGCTTATCAAGTATAGATGTTGTCATCACCTGAGTAATAAGCAAGTGATGTCGGTTTGATGATTACACATTATTCCTTAATAAAAAAACGTTAATTAATTTGCAGTTTGATGATAATTGAAAGCAATTCTATTATGTCACAGCTACTAATTTTCGGTTTACTTGGTGCTCATGTGCATCGGGTGTTCTATGTACTCACTCTCATTTTAAGAGTTATACCTTACGTAGTTTGCATAAGTGTTACTGTCCCTTATATTTTTCAGGTACATCTAAAGCTTCGTCGATATCAACAGCCTCGTTTCATACAACGTCTAAAGCAATTTTGATTCTGGCTAAATCTAGGTCAGTGCGGACGGTACCGTGTTAAATTACCACTCTATATGATTTTGTACAATTTTATTTTTCTTTTGATTGTAAACATAATTTTAAAGTTTTACAGACTCTCTTTAATCAAAGGTAACATATGTAGAGGCCCAATATCTTTCTTGTCTGTCTTTATGTTTTATTTTACAGTCACTGACAAAATTACGTTTACAAGTTAATAATATTGAGCGTAAAAGCGGGACTTACCTTGACGACGTGTGCCCTTTGCATTCCACTGCCCTGAAATCAACATTGTTCTCTTCAGTCGATATCTCAGCTGCATCGGTACGCGTCATGAGTGAGATTGCATTAGCTTATACTGTTATTACAACATCGATATCGTCCATGCTCGGGACAGTAACTGCTATCTAGATTTTTGAATGAGGAAATGAACCTATTGATTGCTAAATTGTTGTTTCAGTTATTTAAATAGGCTCTGCATTATTATATTAACATTTTATCATTCCAAAATTAGACAGCACATCATCAATATAATCCATGGTGACGGTGGTTTCTCTAAGTGTATCCTTATTGAGATTAACGTGCGTGATTGGTTACCTGATTCTTGAGTTCGTTCACTTGTGAAAAGACTATGTCTATGATGCTGCCCAGCACGATGATGAAGTCGAAGACATTCCACGCGTCTCCGAAGTAGTTCTACATGGACCAAATTGTGAAATGAGTAACGACAATATCCGCAGACAACACATACTCATCCCAAACTAAGCAATGCTTGCACAGCGGGTATCATATAATTACTGGGTGTGATCCCAGTCACACCCACACAAGGACAATTGCGAATGTTACCACTGACGGGAATCGAACCCGCACCCGGTGTAGTGATTCAAACGACCTGCGATCAACCAAGGCGTTGTCAAAATTTAACTTGTATTGGTCATTTAATTTATATTCCTCAAAACGCATTCAAGAAAAATTAAGTATTCTTACTTAGATAATTTACTTATTGCTTACGAATTTCGGCAATTTGATTTAGCACACATATATTGATATGGTGCCTTTGTATTTAAAACAGTAATTTTTACCGTGATTTTATAATATGGATCTTAAGTTATTTTTTTATACTTTTGCCATCTACGTATTCAAATCTGTTATTATTGCAGCGGTCTTTACCTTCTACAATCACCAATCAAAAGTCATCAGGCATTACAGTTTGACTTACCTTGAACCTAAACGCAGCCAGTTTAAATATAAACTCCAGTGCAAACACTGCGGTGAACAGCATATTCAGCATGTCCAGCGCCCTGCTGTACTCCGGCGGCTGGTTGTGGTACTTCATCGCCAAGGTAATCGTGTTTATCATGATCAGTACGAAAATCGCGTACTCAAACGGTTGCGAAGTAACGAACCACCACACTTTGTATTGGATCCT
Source organism: Ptilodon capucinus (assembly GCA_914767695.1). Taxonomy (NCBI): domain Eukaryota; kingdom Metazoa; phylum Arthropoda; class Insecta; order Lepidoptera; family Notodontidae; genus Ptilodon; species Ptilodon capucinus. Next base: position 8,114,185 of record OU611831.1, read on the forward strand.
ATGTTTTGGGATGTACCTAAAGAACGGTAAAGGACGCTACAGATCGCAGTAATATCGAAATAAATATCATCAGTCAGTTCAAAAAACTAAGCAAAGCTTTTCCTATGGGCACAATATAATGAACTAGCGGGCGATCCCAGTTACACCAAGACTAGGGTTAATTCCGAAAAGGCCATATTCCGATTTATTCTGCTGGCAAAGCCGTCGTCACTGGTAGAATAGTAGAAGTTGTATAATTCAGGATGTTGATGCTAAGATTCGATAGACATTATTAATATCACGACGGTTATCGGGAAACCTTACCTTCTGATGGGTTTAGCTTTCAATGCGAATTCTATGCAATTCCTCTGATTCTTATCTAGCTCACAATTTTTATACTCCTGCTCACCCTCATTTTGGAATGTCACTATGACGAAACCGACGAATATATTTACCTAGAAAATAAACTTTTTAGTTGATAAGGTCATAAAATATATAAATGCACCATCTTCTTCTACCACTTTCAATTTTCACAACTTGCTCTTGTTATGAATAACTGGACACTGGCTGAATCTACGGCTAATCACAGGTGGAACATTCCTCATATTCATTAAATTTAATTATTGAATTCATTTTGTAAAAAATAAGAAATTTTTAGTCTACATCTACCTATTTGCTAAGGCGTGTGCAAGGTAATAAGATAAGGCTTACCATAAAGAAGGCAATTATAATAATATAAATTATATAGTAAGCTGCAACTATTGGACGGAAGTTTGTTATGGGGCCACGATCTTCAGCATTTGAATCTATTGACACGTACAATAATCTGAAACAAATAAGCACGTAACCTTAATAAAGCTTACTAGCAAATCTTTAAATATTCGTTTTTTAAAGTATGACTAAAACCTAAATGAAATTATGTGTTCTACGTACCTACTTTGCGCATCGCAGTAGTTTATGTAAGGCCCGTTTTATTTAACATTAGGAGACGCCTAAATATTAGGCCAAGCTCCTTATGTCTAAATTAGACAACACATTAAGGCGGCTCTTAGTTTTACCATGAACTATTAACTGTAATCTATGATATCACCAACGGACTTAAGTCTCTAAGCCAGACCAAAAAGTTGGACTTAGGTATAACGCGATCGTTTTTAGTGGCATTGTTCTTTTGGTATGACTGCAGTTTCTTGCCTATTCTTCTCCATGAGAACTGCATGGCAAATGGATGACGGTGACGACATCATAAGATATGAATTTGGCGATTTACTGTACTTAAATGGTGATATAAATAATTATACAAAAGATTCTAATTAATTTTGCATCAGTTTTAAATATGACTTAAGACTAAACAGATGCCCCTGTCTCTAGTTGCAACTACAAGGACGGTACTAACACTTAGTAGTTATGATTCAATTGTCTGGAACTCACCCTGGCCATCCTTCAAACGTAGACACAGTAAAAAGCGTTAGCATTCCCTTCATAACATTATCAAAATGGAAATCGTTCCGCTTCCATTCTCTATCTCTTACTACGTAGTTGCGATTTTCAAACACTAAATATGTCCCTCTGAAAAGAAAAAATGAAAATTAATTACATGTTACATCTATTGGTAAATCAAACGTGAATTAAGTATTACCACGAGTCAGTTCTTACGCACTATAAAAAATAGCACCCAATTTGTTTAAATAGGTATAAAAAGGTCTTAACACTTAATGATTATATTATAATTAAACCTTTATCTCTCATCCTCATGTTAACTTTCTATTCTATCTATTAAATACTTGTTTGTAATATACACTGTATCGTTTCCTGTGTGTGATTAATTTACCGCAGGCCTTGATATTTTCATGGGATACCACTTTGTATGTAGATCCCGGCATACAATTACTAACTACAGCCCTTTTAACGTTGGGACGTTTAGCAGTGGGCTGCTGGGCACGGACCTCCCCTCAATGCGAGGGGGATTCAGGCCATAGTCCACCACGCTGGCCCAGAGCGGGTTGGCAGACTTCACACATCTATCGAAAACTAGACAAGTTCCCTCAGACGTGCAGGTTTCCTCACGATGTTTTCCTTCATCGTTTCATAGCAAGTGATAATATCGGATGAAAATGAGATTCGCACATAAATCCCAGAGATGCGAGCCAGGGTTTGAACCTACACACTTTGATTTGCGAGGCGTGCGTTCGACCACTCGGCTACCACTGCTTACAATTAATATATACTAATCCAACGGATTATACTCACCGACATTCATCTTTTGTCATTTTCGAAATATCATTACATTTAAAAAATTTGCCCTGAAACAATACTTGAGCGATTAAATCTATATCAAACAACAATGATGCATTAATATCATGCTACGACATCTAGTGAACTGAGGCCATTATTTTAAAATAAACGTCATTACATTAAGTACTAGAATGAACTCATTTCTCATGATGATGCCTTTGAAGCAAATACATTGCAATATAAATTATTAATGTTATACATTGGACATCATTTATCTCCATCTCACTGCTGATAAGCTTGACTCGCATGAATTCCTTAACATGCAACACAAAATATGATTCAACGAATAAGTTTAGTTCTGTTAACATGCGTCTTAAGATCTTCTAAATTGTTAAACAAGTTTTAATTTAGTTACATTTATGCTTGTTCAAACACTTAAGTTTGTCTTTGCTTTAAAACACTGGTTTCTAATCTGTAGTACACGACCCTTGGTTATCTATTTGAACCTCGAAAGGGTCCTTTAGAACTTGTACAAAAAGTTACTAAGACATGAAGATACATTCGGACATGTCCACAGACAATTAAAGTTTAGTTTACATTTATTATTAAATCTTACGGTCTGTGCTAACAATAAATAATGATAACGATAGCTTTAGAAGATCTTAATATTTCACTACCAACAAACACAACACAGGGCTCACCTTAAACAACTGTACACCGACCACAGCGAACATAAATTGTAACAAATACGTAACTAACATTATATTTCCTATTGTCTTAATTGCTACTATCACACATTTCACCACATACTACAGTATCGTTCAAGGAATTTCAGTGCATGTTAATTGCCGGGCGTATACGTTACCAGGGGTCAGGGATTGTCCATTTCCGGTAACCATCAGCGTCGGAACATAGGGGAACAAGCAAACCAGTTTTAATCACATGGGACAACTTACAGGGGCCGTGGGGACAAAATCAGTAACTAACGGGTTAGAAGTTCGTATTTTAAACGCCAAGGTAGGGGCATATGGTTATGTAATCTAACGTAAAGGTTGAATTAGTCGTCTAAATGATTTGGACTATGATATTACTACACCTTTGGGTCGTATGTTAATGGTGGCATGCTCGTTATTAATGCTCGACGACACCGCGATTATTATAACTAAGATACTATGATGTTTATTATATCTAGTGACGACATGCTGTGAAGTTATTATCGTTAACGTCAATATAGCTGGTTATTTCTACAACTTCTCAGAAGTACCTCTTGTGAAGATGACACAGAAACGTGAAGCGACCCACGACATATAGTTCACAGAGTGTATATATCAACAAAGCTTTCCAATTACGTATCGTATGGAAGCTCGGCGGTAGCATAAAATATATTAGCACAAGAGTTAGTCGAAGCAAATAAAATACATTTGTATAAAGCTTATTGTTCATAAGCGATAAAGTTTATATATCCAGATATTTTTTCAATAGTTTATCTAAAATAAAATAAATATATGGAAAAACTTGAAAACCAAAATCTGTCAAACAGTATATACTTATTATATTTTGTAAACAGTAAAAAATATAATCATGAGAAATGTGTAAGAAAGAGACAGGATAATAGGAGAGTGTATGAATTGAAAAAGTACCCAAAGGTGTATTGTAAAGCCTTTGTATAGTGATATCGGATGTGTGGGTGTACACACGTCGTGGCCACACTCAATGCTTCTCATTGACCATGGTGTGGTGTTCCATAAGGATACATCAACTGCCCCCTACCTTGAACATTTGCACTCCCATGACAGCGAACATGAATTGCAGTAGCGACGTGACCAACAAAATGTTGCCGATCGTTTTGATTGCAACGATAACGCACTGCACAACGTGCTATAATCATGGAAAAAATCATCAGCGACTGTCCCACTAGCTCTTAAATCATTCACAGCCGTCCTACTAGCTCTTAAATTATTCACAGCTGTCCTACTAGCTCTTAAATTATTCACAGCTGTCCTACTAGCTCTTAAATTATTCACAGCCGTCCTACTACTCTTAAATCATTCACAGCCGTCCTACTAGCTCTTAAATTATTCACAGCTGTCCTACTAGCTCTTAAATTATTCACAGCTGTCCTACTAGCTCTTAAATTATTCACAGCTGTCCTACTAGCTCTAAAATTAATCACAGCCGTCCTAATAGCTCTTAAATTATTCACAGCTGTCCTACTAGCTCTTAAATCATGAGCGATCGTCCCACTAGCTTTTAAATCATCATCAGCCATCCTACTAGGCCTTAAATCATTACCGGCCGTCCCACTAGCTCTTAAATCCTCAGCTACTATCCCACTGGCTCTTAAATCTGTATTTCGTCCTACACCCATTGGGGCGAGAGAATAAACTACACTTTTTGGCAAATGAACTCGCGAATGACAACGCGTCAAAAAATCGCTCGCGTCATCGTTGACATTCCATTCAAAAATGTGCTTCTTCTATGAGTTAATACAGTTCGTTTTGGTGATGGTAAAATAATTGATGCTGACGAGGGTAACGGCGGGATTGGTATGTCAACGAAAGTCATCATACTTATAAAGGTGAAATTTTTATGTGGACGATGTTTTGACTTCATTCATGTTAGCCAAATCAAAACATTGAAATCAGACGCCATATTACTATACAAACACTATTATCCAATCAGATATTCTTTTACGAAATTGTGATAAATTTTTGCAAATACTTGAATTGGTAGTAAGCAAGTTGAATATGACTGACCTTAAGGCCCTTGGCCCTGTTAATGGCCCTAAGAGGCCTCAGCACCCTGAACACTCGCAATATTTTCACCACAGATATACTACCCGATCTGAAATATCGTAAAATCAAAATTAGATCAAAGAAAGTCTTGTATAAAATATTGTGTGGAAGAGACGAACATACTTGAAGCTCATAGAAACGAGCGAGACGCAAACGACGAGCATGTCGAGAACGTTGAACGCTGATCGGAGGAAGGCACCCTGGTGGAGGACGAGGCCGTACGTCACCAGCTTCAGGAACAGCTCCAGCGTGAAGATGCCAGTGAAGAACATGTCAAACTGACTTAGGAGCTGGAAAAGAAGAGATTTATTGATAAAACAAAAAAGTACAGTAGAATCTGATCTATCAGGTTTGGCTTCAAGAGCAAAGGTACTAACCCAATTCCTGAACCCGCTTTGCGCGGCATCCAGAGGGTCTTCGGCAGCCAACATGGCTGAGGAGAGCATGATGCACACCAGAATAATGTTGCTGAACATCGAAGATGAGGACATCTTGTAGCAGAACACGCGAAACCTGGTATTAAAGGTGAATCTTATGATGACCGAATAATATATTTGATAGATAATTAATGTACAATATATCGTAAAGCTTACTTACATATAACTCATGGAAAATATGCCATAGAAAATATGGGTTGAAATAATAGGTTAAACTAACAACTATGGTCGAAGTAATAAGTATTAATTAATTTGTATTTTCTTAGGTATATTTTCGTAAGCAATTTTCTAGACACACTGTATTTTTACTTACTGAAAATATTAGGCACATGCATATATTAATGCAACATAATAATAATAATATATAAAACGAATTGCATTCCATTCAAACATGATACCAAATCGCAATAAAAATAATATTTCTGTTGAGACTTCTTTTTGCACGTGATTAAGATTTTTGTATGTCTTAAGATTTTCAACAAAAAGTGTTGCAAATTAACAAGAAGTGAGCAAGGATGTAATATAGTAGAAACTTTCTTCATCTGGCATAGGAGTGACCGAATACTACTTTTTTCAACATAATCTCAGTATTCTAAAACATCTTGTTTAATGACGTGCAAAAAGACAAGTCTCCCAGTTCTATTTATCCTTAAACTCTTTGAAATCTATTTTTCTAAGGGATTTCAGGGCATGCTTTTAGACCTAACATCTAAACAAACAAACCTAACTTTTAATAAACATGTCCGGTACCCACTATACTCATTGATGGAAAATTTTGCTCTAATTTAGTTTGTTCCACACATGATGGGGTTAACGTGCACAACGTGGACATATGGATGACGAAGAGAATAGGTACAGAATAATGTAGCAACAATTGCAATTATTCTTAAAGGAGTTTGCAGTTTAAGAAATTGAAATCTTTTGGAAATAAATTTTAATACTACACACTTAACCATGGACTAAACCATGGGCCATGGGCTATTCTAAACGTAAAGGCAGGAATGTATAGGAGTTCACTAACATTAACTACCATTTGCCTGTCAATCAGACCGGTCAAGCAACTAACACATCTATACAGTTTCCAACAGACATTGGGACAGTCACAGTCGATGATAGCCAATCACTGCAAGGACAACACAACGCCAATTGTCACAATGAGACATGGGTACCACTGGGCGATGTCTTCCACCAATCACCTGTTTGTTGGTGAGAATATGAAGAAACTACTAGCGTTCGGTATTGGCGGCGTCTGATTTGGCATGTTCAATTCGGACACACGCCGCGGCCTCGCCGTAACGAGTGTGCCTTCCTCTTCAGACTGCCCACCATCTTTACAAGATAGAAACAAGACAGTATTCTCTACACTATCATCTATAGCTATTTTAGTCCTAGTATTAAAACTATCCGACCATGCCGAAATCCCTGTGAAATAAAAACCTACTTCTCATTGATTGTGATTATTATAATGCGTACAAATTAAACGCAAACACAAGTGTGGAAATTAGATAAAACGGTGTAGATATAGTAAATAAAAATTAATTGTAGTAATTAAGATGAAAGAAGAACAAGACGTGAGGCGTAAAAAAGAAAAAGGATTTGTCTTTGATGGCATAGGGACTTGTGTTGACGTCCTAGAATTTACAGCAAGTGTTGAAATTCTATATATACAAATATGGATTGCAAACCAATTTTGGAGAATGAAAATATATTGCGATAATAAATCACCATCAAAAACAAATTTGAAAAACCAAATACGAGAGAGTTAACATCTAAATTCGACCTCCTTCTACCCCGGTCCCTGACCTGTTCGTCTTAGTAAATATGAAGAACGAGGTCGCGTCAGGTATGGGTTTCTTAGTGTCGTGTATATCGACCTCAGACAGGCGGCGCGGGCGCGCTGACGAGGTCGTCGGCTTACGTTTCAGACGAGGCTCCTCGTCCAACTCTGTATTCACTGTTGTTGGCAGATTAGCTTTTGTATCTCATACTTACAATGCACATAAATATCTTAAGGCGTACACACTTCACATCCCCTTCAAGTGCCAATGGTGACAATACAAAGATGTTCAAAATGTAACTGTTGGAACGCATTTCAAACTATTATTTTCAACTAAAATTCTTTATCTCCTTATCTTATAACATTTTATCAATAATTCTATAATAATTGTTTGTTACAATTTAAATAGAATTTTTTATATAATCTGTCATACCTATATGATTCCTCTGATGTCCTTCCATCATCTCCTGGTCCTCTCCTCTCTCTTGTTCTTCCTCAACTCTATCTACACTAGACTCTTCTTCTAAGATTTCTTCTCCCTCCATTTCGTCTATCTCATCTTGTTGTTCGCCTTCTGAACCTGTTTCTTCGTATTCTCTATCTGAGCTATAAATGTTACATAAAATTATAATTCTTATAATACAAACTCTTTAGTATAGTATCAAGTTGATTATGGTCAACCTAGACTGCATTATTTCCAGCACTTCTCAAGGACACAATTCAAATATTAATTCAAACTTACTTATCTGTTGTATATGCATCATCGTCGTGAATGTACTCATCATCAGTATCTGCGTGACCTCCTTCCGTAGCCACCACACTGCCTCCTTCCTTTTCTTCACCACCCTAGCAACCATCTCAATGTTATCAAAATTCAACCTCATCATCATCAACATATAATTCAATATAAAGCTAGTAAACAGCAATTCACTTTCCAAGTAATGAAAATTATATTTTATGATGATGAAGGTAAAGTTGAAAATGGACTGCTACTCACCCCTTCTTCTTTTTCAATATTGGTCAAAGATTCAGCATCGGCCAAGTTGTCAACGGCGATAGCCAAGAACACATTTAACAGAATATCTGGAGTAAGGCTTGTTAAGAAAAAAATCGGTTGTAAAAAGGTTAACAAATTATATTAAAGCCATCTATTATTAGGTTAGAGATATCAGGGTGATTTAAAAAAGGATACAGTTGCCGCAAATGAAGAGTATGATGAAGTATATACAAGCAATGATCCCGACTGTGCCCGCGCCACCGTACGCTTTGATGCCTTCATACATCACTGCGTTCCAGTCCTCACCTGTTAGTATCTGCGAAGACGACACGAAACTCAGATAAAGACCGTATAATATGGGTTTGTCCTTCATGGTTAAAAATCATAGGCCATTCATTTTGAATTATCAAGATAAGTAGTTATACGGGCTGAGGTAGAAATATTAAGTTGGATACAAACCGTCGCCATTAAATTATTGACGTAAGCCTTCTCAAGCGTTTTTAAAATTATTAGTAATTTACTTTTCATAAAACATGTACTTGAAACACCTAACATGCTTTATGCCAATTTCACAGATTTAATCATTGATGGTGAGGTTATTTTTGAGAGGATCCCTAAGTCCTCTGATAAGCTACCCTATAAACAACTCTAAATACTATAAAAAAACTGAGCCGTTGCGGGACGTCTGGCAGAAGTGAAACATAAAACATAGTAGTCGTAGCGGCAAGTGAGTGAGTGAGCGGAGGCCGCCGGTGGGCGGTGTCTAAGCGGCGGAACGAATCGAGGAGCCGAGGAGTACGAAGCGTGGCCGCATTTAAAATTATACTTTATGCATTAAGTAATAAGGTTGATTTCACATTATTGTGGCGAAGCGTTGGCAAATCTCGCCACGCCAAAAATCAGGTTTACCTCTCGCCTATAGATGTTTCACATCTAAATGTAGACTAGTTCATACCTGAAACACTGTCAGTAAGGCCTGCCAGAAGCAGTCAAAGTTGTGTCTGTCCTTCTCTTCCACGGGGTCGTAGTTGAACTTGCCACCGAACACCTGCATGCCGAGAAGCGCGAAGATCATGATGAAGAGGAACAACAGCAGGAGAAGAGACGCGATAGACTGAATGGAGTTGAGTAGAGACGCAACTAGGTTGGAGAGAGAGCGCCAATACCTAAGAAACGAAAAAAATACATTTATTAAATTCTAAAATACATTGGAGTTTTTATACAAGCACGCATTGTTTCATAAGAGCTCAATAAAAACTCAATCTAGTGCACTTCCACCTGTCTTGGAGTGAGTTAGGGTCATCATCATGAGACCTAGTAACTTTTGTTAAATATAGATAATTATTATTGTCTTAGTTGGAAATTAGTAGACACTTCTCTTAATAAACATACTAACATTTGCATCTGATAGATGATATATCGAGTGGTCTAAGCTTCTAGTTTTAGTAGCACTTGTAGCATAACTTACTTCGTAACCTTGAAGACCCTTAGCAGCCTGACGCAGCGCAGCACAGAGATACCCAGTGGAGGCATTATCTCAGACTTAGTAAGCACCATCTCGCTGATAGAACCAATTACCACGAAGCAGTCGAACCGATTGAATAAGGAGACGAAGTAACCCTGAAAGTATTGTACGACGTATGTTTCTATCTGTTTCAATCCACATATATCAGCTAATCGCTTCTATTTAAAAGAAATCTAATTATAATCTTACTTGTAAACCCAAGCTGTACATCTTGACCAACATTTCCAATGTGAACAGTGCTACGAAGAATGCGTTACCGTATTCTTGAAAGAGATCCAACCATTCGGGCTGACTGCGGACAAGATTACATAAGGTTTAACTTTTTAATTTATTTCATTTCTGAGTTAGTACGGTGCGGGTAGGATGAAATCATCACTGCAATAAAGTGGTGCTGTTTTATGATCTGTCACCTCAATAACCAAACCCACAACGCTGAGTGGACGCTTCTTTATTTACATAGAAAGGCCTAGTTGTACGTGTACCCCTCTAACTTACCTCAGCATCATTCTATGATATGCAAGTCCTGACCTTTTGTTTTTCTATTTAGTGTTGATGGTTTCACAGCTTTAGTTTTCAAAAAATTACTTACTGATAATGTTCGCTGGCCAGCACCACAGTATTGAGAAATACCAATACTATGATCAGCCAGTAAAACGTCTGGGACTTCACTGCTTTACGACACGCTCGTTTCATGCGCCGATTCACCTGTGGAATAAAATTTATTTTGTACTGACTAGAATATCAAAGAAAGTTTTAATCAAAGAAAGTATTCAAGGAAGTTGTGAAAAATGTACTAACCTTATCAAAGTCTTTCTTCCACACTTTCCCTATTGAGACCTTTTGCTGTTCATTCGTTTCTATACCCAAATGGTCTGTGGAATCGTGTTCATTCGGTGTAGGCCCTGAAAAAATATTAATGCCTGCAATTTGGTTAATAAAAGCTCAGAATTGGAAAACTTTGTAAATTTTTACACCGTTTAAATTAAAAGTAATTCAATACTTCTTGTCCCTAGTCAACATAATCTGTATGTTGTTTAACACTTACCTATCCCATAATCTCTTTTCTGGTCTACCGTATCGTTTTGATCAGCAAGAGGCTCCAGGTATTCAGCTTGCGTGATCCAGTCCAAGTATCCCTTCAGATCCTCCTCCAGCTGCTGCTTTTCTCGTAGCTTCTGGAAGTCCCCTCTGTTTTTCGCTTTTTCTCTTTCTTTGGAGAACTCTCTGCAATGAAGAAATGTTTAATTCTGCAGTAGTTGCTAAAAGTGTTGACCATTCAAAACCCCTATTAGGGTCAGTTTGGTATCCTTCGTCTCCTTCGTCAGTTTAATAAGGATACTCTACGTAGCCAGATATACATTATTAAACAAAAGACTTTGAGGAAAGCTTACCCGGACAACACACCGAGAATAAGGTTCATGACAAAGAAAGCTCCCAATATAACCATCGATACAAAATATATCCACTCCCAACTGTTGCCCATTGCGTCTTGAATCTGAAAATAATAGTGAGTAACAGAGCTTAGACTAAAGCTGTTGTGTCTGTAAGAGTAGGCTGAAGTGTAATTTATTATTATAGAGTTATTTATGGTTTAGCCAAGTTTTAGCTGCCATGAGATAACTTCCTTAATTAATCTATTGCCAGTGCAACGATCAATTAATGATAGGAGGAGGAGCTTACAGAAAGGCTACTAGGTTAGGCATAAAGGCGTGACTAAGCATTTGAACCTTTCAACCTTGCTTCAGAATAGTTCCAGAAACTTAATAAGAAATTCAACTACGCTCATTAAGATTCCGAGCATTGAGAGAGAGACGTACTTACATTATACATAACATCAGTCCACCCTTCCAGCGTGATGCACTGGAATACAGTCAGCATGGATAGGCCAAAATTATCAAAGTTCGTGATGCCGAAGTTGGGCCCGATCCAGCCTTCCCGGCACTCCATATCATCGCCGATCATCGAACAGTTGAACCCGTTATCCAGGTCGCATGGATGCGGCGTTTCCATGATTTCATCTTCAAAAGTACACAAGAAAAATGTTAACAAAATATACAAAAAATTTAATTACCAATTTTTATTTAAAATCTGTATTTATGGGATAGTTCGTTGCTGTTAATAACATGCAAAAATTCCTCATCAAATTTTACGAAATTAATGAAATGCTATAATTCAAATGGAATAAGATGAGAAATGGCTGAATGTGCTCTACACTTACGTATTCGCTATTAATTAAAAGCAAGAACGAATTTAATAAATAACATTATACATCATTGCGATGAGAGTGATAAAGATGGCGAATAAAGTCCGAGAAAAAATATTATGTCCAAGTCTTTTGTGACATTGACATCATGGCTGGTAGAAATTGAAAAAAAAAAATGCAAGTTAATTAGGAATAATAGTGTTTCTAACCTGTATACTTATTATAGCAGCTCTTATGCATCTTTCCTGAGAAAAGCTCTAGGCCAATGATAGCGTAAATGATGATTACGAATATCACCAGTAAAGCTATGTGTAATAACGGCACCATCGCTTTCAGGATTGAGTTTAACACTATTTGGAGACCTGGAAAGGAATATATCATAGAGTTAGCTAAATTTAGCCTGTAAAATTAAGTCCATCTACAAACCACGTACAACGACATTTAGCAGTTCGAAATTGTTCAGCAATACCACTGGAAATTGGACTTTCTATAAAATTATGAAGGTTACTTTATGGTTGCAAGTGTACCCTCAAGATATATGGATCAGAATGGGTCACCAGTTTCAAAGCCAAATTTGGTTAAGCCCGCGTAAGGACATGGGTTTCTTAGTTTAGCTGGTATTTACCTAAAATCTACCATGAAGTATCACAGGATGGTACTCACTTGGCACGCCGGAGACAAGCCTCAAAGGTCTGAGCACCCTGAATGCTCTTAAAGCTTTCACATCGAATGCATCTTTAAATATACTTGATAACACTGTGCTGACCATGCTGCAATAACAATAATAATTTTAAGATATCAGCGATAATGTTAATAGATGAGCTGGTACCAGAGGACTTCGGAGATCCTTCAAATTTGAAGCTAGGCATGGGTAATGCCGTATCGTGAAGGCGACACCTTTACAGTGTAATTAGAGTCTTAGTCACTATACGATTAAAAAAATACAACACTGGATATATTTACACATGGTGTTTGAAGTAGGCTAGATATAAATTTAATCACAGATGGCAATTTGTAGATAAGTCATTTAAATACAGGCAGGTTTAGGAAACACCATTTCTGTTTGTGTGTCTGAAGATTGCCAGCTGATAGGAGATCGCATGAGGGTAGTCGGTTTTCCATTGAAGGAGTTCAAAAAGCAGTAGATTTTATGTGAAACCTACCCGATAACGACGATGGTGAAGTCGAGCAAGTTCCACCCGTTCCGCAGGTACGAGCCGGCATGCATCACGAACCCGTAAGCGATAATCTTCATCACGCACTCCCCGGTGAAGATCACCAGGAACACATACTCTATCTTCTCCTGGAAAGCCAAACAATAAAATTGGAAAGTAAAATTAGTTCTACCGGATGCCTAAATTGATTAAAAATACTCGTTTAAAACTATGTTCTAGAAGCAATAAAAATATGATTGTCATATGATATAATGATGGAATATTTTATCGTTGTGAAATCCTCATGGACTCCAACTTCAGTACGTTTCAAGGGAGACTTGTGGATTGTGCTGGATTCTTACCAGCTCATGGTAGACCTTCTGCTTTGTGGGGAAAAGATGGTATACTTACAAGAACCCAATTGGTATAATTTGAATCGCTGGCGGGGTACGGCGTGTACACAGCCAGAGCGATGCAATTTGCGAATATCGTCGTTAGGATCATCCACTCGAAAGGTCTGGTTGGCTGCGAGTCAAGGAATCACTCCACGAGGTTTATGGTGATTGAATAGATTATAGTAATGGTGTCTATGATAGAGACTGTAATAGGAAATGGAGGATTGATGTACGTAATGATCAGAAGAATAATTGGATTTGTAAAAATGATTAAAATAATTCAAAATCGCATTTCAGTAGTCCAATAATGAGCTCAGCATGGTTAGAGCATCGACCATAAAAATCTGATAATGCGTTATCATCACGCCTGCATTCCCCAAAAGAGTAGGCAGTGGTGCAGTGCAGTGCATGTACAATACGTCGATATATTTTTAATCGCAATATAATAGGAGGCACTTAGCAGTGGTAGCCGAGTGGTTGAACGCACGCCTTGCAAATCAAAGTGTGCAGGTTCAAACCCCGGCTCGCACCTCTGGAATTTATGTGCGAATCTCATTTTCATCCGAGATTTATCACTTGCTATGAAACGGTGAAGGAAAACATCGTGAGGAAACCTGCACGTCTGAGGGAACTTGTCTAGTTCTCGATGAGTGAAGTCTGCCAACCCGCACTGGGCCAGCGTGGTGGACTATGGCCTGAATCCCCCTCGCATTGAGGGGAGGCCCGTGCCCAGCAGTGGGACGTTAAAAGGGCTGTAGTAGTAGTAGTAATATAATAGGAGGGCGTGGCTATCACAATTATACCGGGAGCAGTCCTCTTCAATGAGAAGAAGATTTTAGCTATGTATGGGTAGGTGAACTTCACACGTCTATCGTCAGACGTATAGATCACGATCGTATTGCTCACAATGATTTGACCTTTACCGTTCAGCAATTGGTAATCATAATTGGAGCTGAAACGCTCATAAAATCCGAAAATCACTTAGATGCGAGGCTGCATCATTTGCTTTCAGAGCGTTCCACAAAATTAAGCTGTCATTGCTTTCTAATCATTATGAGACCTGCAATATTGGCATGGCGTGGTGAGTGCGCGTTCTTATGCATGAATGCTATTTCCAATAAAAATCAACAAGTTACTCAATTATTCTCATAGTGAACATGACTCAACAACCGCCATGCCAAGGATGGCAACAAGTGCGTGCTTTTGAAGTGTTAAAGTAGCGATTTAAAGCGTTATCGTGAACAGTTTTGTAAAATTACATTATTCGGTACATTATAATGTTATAAAGAACACGCGCATTTAATTAAATACAGTGGTATTTTCAGTACAGGTGTGTAATACAATGCCACTGTGACTGACCGATAAATTTAAGGGATAGCATTTTAGGAAATAAAGTTATTTGATTTGTTGAATTAGTTTTATTGGAAGGCATAAATCCCCTACGCCAGAGGATAGATAAAAATCACTGTTTCATTACAGGAAGTAACTCTACATACTGAACATATGATTCTACGCAAAAATAACTCGCTACAACTATTATAGAGCGGTTCCCGAACTCTTGCCATTGACACGGCTGAATACGCGATGGCTAATTATGTTATTTCACAATATTCAGCGAGAGTCACGTTTCTACGTATTTCTGCCACTCATTCATACATTCGCGGCATTGTTTGGCTTGTGGCCAGATTTTTTGGCCATAATATCGCGCTTTCGGGGGCGAGGTGATGCTGCTGTTTGCTTCCTGGTTCAGGGTTGCCGTTTAGATACCGAATTGAATTTTTATTGTATACTAGCGGATACACGGCTTGCGCTGCTAAAACAAATACAATTTTGTTTATTTAGTGGTCTAAAACCATCTTCGCATTATTGCCTTTCTAATTAAACCGGTTTGGGGCACATCGGTTGGATGGTTTTAAATTATGAACGTTCTTGTTTCAAAGTCTATAACGTACATAGGTAGAAACATTTTGTGTTTTTTTATATAGATATTTTAATGGCGCCTATGCTATACCACTGTTCCATATGTAGGATAAGACTGTTAAAATCAAAAAGCCGGTAGGTATAGCAATATGATATGAATAAAATATTAAATTCCTCTCAATAATTTTCCTTACTGGCAAATTGTTGAGGCATACGCTTGCAAATAGCGAGCTTGAAACATGTGTTAAAGTACTTGTAAAGTTGTAAACGGTACCACGGTAAAGTAAAGTTGTAAAGTTGGTATGTGTACAAGATATTCGAATGAAGGTGAATGTTTTGAGCAAGTTTGTATTGTTTGTATTGGACTAAGTAGATAGATTAGCGTAAAAATAAAATATGTAACACATTTTATGGTGATAGAATTAGGATGTAGTACCCACTGGGTTAAACAGCATCTCTTGATTTCCTTCTGCACATAAAGGTAACTTACGAAGCTCTGGTTGCGGTTGTGAATTAACTCTCTGTTATAGAAGAAATTCTCATATCTATTTTTACAAAGAATTTAAATATTTCTCGAATTTCACTGATCCCTGTTGGGATCACAAACTTTATGTTACGAATACTTAGCACTTATTTAATCTGATTGATGATTAATTAGAGAGGTTCAAGGTCATAAGAATAAACATAATTGAAATGTGTCGACAAAGGTCTATATCGGATAACGATTTTGGTACATTTAAGCTCCAGAATAACACTAACAATCTTAAAAGGTGAAGATGATTGTTAGGTCCTCAGAAACCAGGCCGTCTGCCAATATTATTACTTAGATAATGCACGAAATATATGTTGCAGGAATTCGGCCGCGGCACTGAAATAGATTATGATGAATGGCCCGTTCTGTCTGCGGAATAATGGCAAACGTTAAATTATATCTCTTATGGGATTGTTAAGTGCTCGTTGTATCAGCCATTTTCCGTAATAAAAAATAAATCAACATCGCGCTATAATATTTTATAGTAACGGACACTAGTGGTGTAACGAATTGTTGTTTTAATTTCGACTCTTTTGGTGCGTAATTACGTATAATTTTGCAACGAAACGCGCTATGCTATAGCTCTCCTTTAATCTATACAATGTAGATACTTATACAATTGTAAAACCATTAAAGGTTCTATTCTCACGGTTAAGTCGTCTGCCTGATAATTAGGAGTTTATCGGAAAATAATGCAGTGGTAAAATATTTAATTTGAATGTGATCACACAACCTGACGATTCACGGGAGACGAATCAAGGGCATATTATGCAGATATTTTTTTTTACTGAAGACAAACACCTAATGATTTGGTTTGAAAAATTGTATTATAATGTATTTACTGTATGTATATTTATGTATGTGCTACCCACAAACTGATTACTACCAAGTAATTCGTGATTCATCTGTATATTTATTCCACATGATCAAGATTGTTATAAAATAATCTTCCGGAATAGTTTACACCGCTAATAATATTAGGCTATAAATAATTTAGTATGATGGATATGATGCAGTTGAAGTTTAACTGCATTCTATTTCAGACTTTGTTATAATTTTGTTGTAACCGCAATTGCAATCCTTGTGCAGGTGTTAATAAAGTTCTATTTTACACATCCCGGACCTCTAACTTCTTCCTGCGCCGCATGTGATGTCATATAACCATCCTATGATGTTTTTTTGGCACTATGTCTTTCCGCTCGTGTTTATCTCGTCGTAATATAGTCTCCATAATGCCATCATCGTAAGGGCTATCTTAAGACGTGATCAACAAGCCCCCATGGCTTGATGGAAAGATGTCCAGATTCTGTGACAGATGCAGGTAAGTTGCACTTCATAGTAAACTATTCGTTCGAGTAACGACTCTAGTCACCTTTATTAAGAATTATCGAATCCCAGAACTGACAACTTTAAAGTTCTATAAGCACTGTAAAGCCAGCTACTCTAGACTTACAGATTCAAAAGGATATGCAGTAGCAGTTTTGTATGAAAACGTTCACATTTGAAGATAAACCGGTCAAAGACCAAGATTATGATCGTGGACCGCGTCAACGACAATTCGCCCGAAGTGACACAGATTGCGAACTGCGACGTGGTACAGGCCTACGTGTACCTTGGGGCCTTAATCTCAAACAGCGGCGGTTGCGTAGACGAAGTAAAGCGACGTTTGGCCATAACCAGAACCGCGATGGACAAGCTTCGAAAAGTCTGGAAAAATCGCCACATTACCAAAGCCACTAAAATCAGGCTTGTGCGGACATTGGTATTCCCCATTTTTCTTTACGCAGCGGAAACTTGGACGGTACGGGAATCAGAAAAGCGGAAGATAGATGCTCTGGAGATGTGGTGCTGGAGGAAGATGCTCAGAATATCGTGGACGGAATTCCGCACCAACGTGTCTATACTCCGAGAGCTCGGCATCACGCAGCGTCTGTCGGCTGTAGTACAATCGCGCATGCTACGATACTTTAGTCATGTCTCTAGACGAGATGGTGACTCCATAGAGCGGCTGGTAGTACAGGGAAAGGTAGAAGGAACCAGATCGCGCGGCAGGTCACCTATGCGCTGGACTGACCAAGTAAAGTCCGCATTGGGCAACCGTGTGTCTGACTGCGCGAGGCAGTCTGCTAACAAACAGCGATGGCGTGAGATCGTACGGAGAGCTGTGTCCGCCCCCGCCACCGACGTGGATGCCTCGACGTGACCACGACCGCTCTGTCAAGAGCGAAACGAATGAGAAGAAGTTCACATTTCACACGAGATGTCGGGTTATATGACTTCCCGAAAATCGAAAACTCAAGAGGCTTATACATGATATTCTACCACTGAATGAATGTGATCACAATTAAACCAGCTTTACCGTGTGAGGCTAATGCTAGAGGCTAAGGGTAGATAGAAAGGTAGATAGGAGATTAATCGTCCAAGGATGTGAGTGTGTGTGACTTAGTGGTACCGCCCTTCACAAGTATGAAAGTCTCATTAAGAAACGCTTGAGTCGAAATTGTGCCTGATACAACATCCTGCTTAATATAATCCCAAAAAGAACATTCTAGTGTTGTTTCAAATATAATGTAACAATATTCCTCACAGTTTACCAATCCCCGTGATATGGATACATAAATAAACTGTGCATGATGATCGATATTATATTTAATATCGATGTGTTCCTCGTCGCGGGTCGACGGATGCTGGCTGGGGGCCAACCATGGTGCGTACCCGTTTTACCGCTATGGTAACACTAAAGACACGTGTGGTTTTATAACACGTTAAATAACACTACTAACTCATTAGTAGTGTTATTTAACACATACTACTATTAACGTCCCTTTTACTTTTAACGTCTCGCTGCTGGGCACGGGCCTCCCTTCAATGTGAGGGGGAATCAGGCCATAGTCCACCACGGTGGCCTGGTGCGGGTTGGCAGACTTTACACATATATCGAGTACTAGTCAAGTTCCCTCAGACGTGCAGGTTACCTAACGATGTTTTCCTTCACCGTTTCATAGAAAATTAGATTCGCACATGAATCACAGAGGTGCGAGCCGGGGTTTGAGCATGAACACTTTGATTGTAAGGCGTGTGTTCGACCACTCGGCTAACACTACTTTTTAACACATAATGTAGTAAAAATGTCACTAATTCTACGTAATACGGTTATTAAATTTATTTTATGTTTAAAATACAAGGTAGGTACTTGATAATCGTGAAACACAAAAAAAAAGACTCTACCACCCGTATGGCTGTACCTGCGATTAGTTGGTATTATGCCAGTGTCACTTAACTAATAGCAACACCAAATTAAATAAATACACATTACAAATTATAAAAAACAGTATGTTTTTTATGTACCTATGTATGTATTTTGCTGAAGAATGTTTTGTTTGAAACTTGTTAGTATGGATCTCGATGATAAGAGTAATGAGATGCACGGTATGAAGACAAATGTGAAATATGTATGTAGAACTAAAATACGGCGAAAAATGTATAAAATCCACTCAAAAATATAAAGACATCGATAAATTATCTGCATAAGCGCTCGAATGTCGGGGTCAAGTTTTTAAATGGAACTATTTTATTATTATTATTTTATTATTACAAGCTTTATATTAACTTGCAATGTATGTCCGGGTGGAATCTTGCAACTGAATTTTAAATCAGTTATCTTTAACCGATTGAGCTGGAATTTGGTATACACGCTTATTTTGGATGACAATGCATGCTTAGCTATGTGACGTCATTATAATTCCAATATGGCGGATCATCCAAGATGGCGAAATAGTATTTTTTTCTGCACTACAAGAGTATGGGTATCAAATGAAAGGGCTTGCTGAGGAGAATAACGATAACTAACTTAAAGCTTGTTTTTAAAAAGGTTTTTTTAACTAAAATTTACTAGGATCTCAGTATTTTTTTAAATAAATAAATAACTACCGAGTTCTACCGAGTTATTAAGCTTTATAAAAGGATACTTCCACTCAACAATGTCGATACAGAGCTTGCGTAGCGGGTTCTTGAGGGTGAGGCAGAAGACGGCTCGTTTGGGTCGCTCCTGCTGGACTTTGGGCCCTCGCCGAGGTGGCTTGCGAGGTGCCACTGGAACCTGCCAGACAATAGAACCTTTACCTTTTTCATTTCGTCTTACACTCAAGAGTTTACCTACAGTTTGTTTATTTATTCTGTAATACTTACGGCCTGGATAAATCACACTTTAAAAAATATTACTTTTTACGTTTCTTGCAGAAATTCTAGCAATTATCCAATTCATCAAACACATCGAAATTGAGCGTTGCATCCAGTCTAATGGCTTCTAGCTGACAATGTCTACACTGGTCATATTTTAGCTACGATTGATGAAAGATGAAGTTTTCATGCCTTTATGAGTTCATAGCAACTCCACATTGTTATTGAATGTTATTGTTATTGAAGCTCATGGTTGTCGTCAATAAGGCGATTGAAGGACGCCATAGGTGGGAAGCGACTGGTCCACACATCATGAAAAGTGAAAGTTGAAAATCTGTTCAACATAAACGAATATGTTTTAAGTAGGTAAGCTAATGTTTTGGCTTTAGCTTTGTATGTTGGAAAATTAATTTTCTTGGCAACTTCTGATTAAATTCTTTATTGGTTTCAAGACTATTAAACTTTCGTCAAAGGTCATAACTTTGTGTTAAGATTGCAGACTACATCGATCTACACTAATAAACGCAGCGCACAGCGGGCAGTTAGTGCTATTATTTAATAGTATTTTTTATACATTACGTCAGCTGTTTTAACGGATGACGATTAAAAACAAGTTGGTAACATAATCATGTAACCTCACGGTCTTGCTTGAACGCAACACCTTCTTAGACCAATGTTTTTATTGCGTCCAAATGTGTAATGTATTTTGATTCTTCTGCCTACAACAACAGTTGAATTACCTGAACGAGCTGTCCGGTGGCGTCGGGCGCTGGGGCTGCGCCGATGGCGACTGGCGGCGGGGTGGTGGGCGTGGTCGCCGGGGCTGTGAGAACCGGCTCATCGCACGCGCCATCGGCGACGCTCATCTTGCCCTGAAAATAACCAATAATGTTCAGCCCCCTTACTGTGTGTGTAAATGTTTTCAATATTACTTTCAGTGGTTGCCAGTTAACTCAGTACAAAATATGTCAAAAATTGACAGTAACCTTTAAAACATCAATACTTTAAGATTATCCTTAAATAGTGGTGATGTGGGCATGTCCAGCACATTCTCTCTTTCCCAAAATCTCAGAGAGCAAACATAGTATTTAAGTTTGGGTTATTAGGTCTAGTTTAATGATAAGGTACGAGGAGACTGACATGTATTTAGTTATAAAAGTCCCTAAATTAAACAAAGGGAAAAAAAGATTATAGTAACCTGGCACAGGTTGTATCAGAAGTATGAAATGATATCGGAATTGCGTGTGCAGTAGCTGATGTATGATGTAACTTAATGGAACTAGCGTAGTTTTCGACTTTGTTATATTGTTATGTTGATTTAAGTGTACCAGAACCATTCGTTCTATTGAAGTTGCCCTAATGATGATCAACCATTTAACTTTCGTCTTAATAGAAACCCTATAGCTTCCGAGTCACTTTCAATAATTCAAACAGCTTTTGTGTTGCGACCTGTGAACGCATCTAAAGGTCTGTAAGACAGTGTCAACAACTTTTACGTGCGGCGATCACGAACTTAGGTACACAAAATAATAATTTTGCAATAAAAAAAAATTAAACATCGAATGTTAAAAAAACATGGCAAATTGTAACTTCTATTGCATGTACATAAGTATTAATATTAATTAAATGTAAAACGTACAAAACGAGCAAATATTTTACGTAGTTTAAATAGTTTTGCGATAAAATCTCGTAAAACTATAGTGTAACTTATAGTTGCAGGTGTAAGTTGTTACGAAATATATTTTTGACAATGACACTCGAAATACTCGGGATTGAGTCATTCCCAACGGATCTGGTTGCCGCACGCTAACCACAAACCATTTGGTTGCCGTTAACCTCGAGTATGAGTAGCCCGACGGGTATTTCCGTTACGAATGAATAGTATTAAATAAATTATTTGGGTTGTACGTGACCTGAGAACTAACAGGACGGTATGCGTTTATAATTCAGCTACCCATCTGAGTATAGAGGAGTGAACACGTTTTTTTTCGTTACATTAACGGGACAGTTTTTCTCATACCATTGATCCAATAAATAGGAGTGTTAACATGATTTCTCGAAGCTGATGCGAACATGTAAGAATAAGGTGCGTATACTGACAGGGATAAAGCCGCGAGCACATTGGGGCCTCAAGAGACATGCGTTAAAATGTTTGCTAAAACCAAAATGAACTCTGTCTATGTGTATAAAGATTTATTCTCTGTGGTAAAAGCCACGCCCCCGCGCGTCAAAATTCGCTTGCGCTGATAATGTAATTTCGTTAAAGAATTAACTTTTTCTGTGAATAACTTTAGTTTTGGATTCCTTCGCCATTTTTATCACTGTTTATTTATTTATTGGATTTTTCCTTACTATTAATTAATCGACATTGTCATTAATACCGCTAATCGCAGGTGCAGCCATTTCTGGTTGAGGGGCCTGTCACTGGTCGGGGGTCTGTCATTTGTCTGCACGGTGTTTGGCGGTCTGGGAGAAGGCTGGGGTGGTACCAGGCTGTCTTTCTTTAGCGCCGAGGCCCGGCCAAAGCTGGGCCGTTCGCCGGGGCGTCGTGGTGCAATACTTGGGACCCCGTGACGCCCCTTGCAAGGCGAGGGGTGGTACACCGGTTTTTAGTGGGTATATGGCATTCCACATACCCCCTCCGACTCCCCCGATTCAGCGGGAGATGCGTAACGCATTTTTCTACGTTTAAAAAAAAAGAAATGGTGCAGGCATTCCTCATCTTATTCCATTAAAATACCGTCATTACACTCATTTGGTAGAAGAAGAAGAACTTTTTCTGGGACTCGATTCAGTCAGTTTTGGTATTGGAAAAAAAATCGACGCACGTGTTTAGACACCCTAGTGTGTGGGAGGATTAATGATGCCCCTCATTTCTGGGGTACTAAATACGAAGATAAATTATTTATTTTGCACAAACTTCACCGGGTCCTTCACCCACGCCGCACTAATAAGCTGCTCTATCGGTTTTCAGTTTACTGTGAGTCTATTTGATTTTCTATATGATGCCTTGTTCCATTTTTCTAGTGTATCATCTTTCTTGTAGAATGTTTCGATTTGTTTTGCGGCTTCAACAAATTGAACTCTATACAATAAGCTTATTAGACCTGCATTAATTTATAAATCAAGATTTATTAATTCTAAATATTAAATACAAGTGGTCCGTCCCGGCGTCGCACGGGTGGATCATGTTTTCAATGTTACTCAGTGAAAATGTAGCTTTCTAACGGCAAAGCATTTTTGAAATTGGTCCAGTAGTTTTGAAGTTTATTCGTTACATACAAAAAATACATGAAGAAGACTATCAAAAATAGTAAGTACTCAAACCATCAATAATCTAGTATGCGCTTGTATTTTCTCAAAAGCACCGGTTACATGTATACGCCCACATTGTGACACAAATGTGGATAATAATTAGGTACCCAACACAGTTCCAACGAAGACTTCAAAGCAACCACCTCACTGTACATCAAGACGGAGCTACATCTCAAAACATTGACTGGCAAAAACAAAATATTTTCACAAATAAACTAGCAATACTAACGCTTGTCTATGTCTGTCCGTCTGTTCTATGACAGGCCGATACAGGAAGCGAAGCAAGGTTCAAATCGTAGGAATATTTTGAAAATTGCGTCAATATTATATTTATAAATAAGGAGATGTTTAGTGATGGAACTCGAGAGCGGAGATTTGGGGATTCAGCGCAAGGAACGTTCAAAATGGAGGCAATTAATCACAAAACGACCTCACGTTATGTCCGGGAAAGTTTGGGTTTTCATCATTCGATAATTTATCTTCTGAAATGAATATATTGTATTGATAAACGATGCAATTACGCCGTCGAGTGCTATGGCTTTGAAATTACTACCTTGCCTTTGTGACTAATAAATTTCGATGATAAATTTATAAGTACACTGATTAATATGCAAATACTATTACGAAGGTATTATAATAGTATTTAAGTGTGATTAAAAAAGACAAATCTATCTATCTATCTATCTATCTATCAGCCAGAGACGTCCACTGCTGAACATAGGCCTCCCCCATAGATCGCCACAAATTACGTTCTTGGGCTTTATGCGCCCATCGACTCCCGGCGACCCTGGTGAGGTCGTCCGTCCATCTGGTCGGGGGTCGTCCCACATTCCGCTTGCCTGTTCGTGGCCGCCACTCTAGGACTTTGATGCCCCAACGGCCATCCGTTCTCCGGGCAATGTGTCCGGCCGAGTTGGATTCGTCGAGTGACCTCCTTCTCGAAGTTGGATCTACCTAATCGGACCGTGTGTCCCAGGTATACGTACTCGTCGACAACTTCGAGAGTAGAGTTCCCAACGACTATTGGGTGAGGTGCGACATGGACATTCGACATGATTTTCGTCTTAGTAATAGAAAGACAAATAATATAATAATAATATCGCCAAACAACGCATACTTAATATATCGTATGACGGCAAACTAAGCAAAGCTTGTACTATGGATACCACACAATAAACTTAAGGCCATCTCAGTTACACCCAGACCAGGGCAAAGATCAAAAAGGTCCTTTCGAAATTTGTCACTGGCGAGAATTGAACCCTCAACGAACCGGTGCAGTGAGTCGAGCGGCCTACGTTAAAACCACTTGACTAAGCCGTCGTCTAATTGTGTTCATCAATTTATAATGAATTAACAAAACACCAATCAAGCGAAGACGTCTGCGGTAATAATATTAACATTATCAATAGTTTTTGTAGGGTAAACTAGTACATGAGATTTTTATGTACACGGAATATCCCGGAGTCCGGGAACATGTCTCATCACTAACGAGTTCAATGTCTCATCATTTATAACTAACTGCCGCGCCGCCCTTCGCGGTCGACTTTATTTATTTTTTTCTGTTTGATCGAGTTTCATGGCGAAAGAATAATGTTTTATGCATTGTACAAGCTAAGCCGACAGAAAGATGAAGCCACACCTCTCTTTCCACATTTTACGACAGACATCATACATACATACATTATCACGCCTGTATTCCCCGAAGGGGTAGGCAGAGGTGCACTGTAGTGCGCCCACACTTCGCCGATGTATTTTGGTCCCAATGTAATAGCACATTCATACATACCGGGCACATTCCCCCTCAATACGAGGGAGATTTGGGCCATAGTCCACCACGCTGGCCCAGTGCGGGTTGGTGAACTTCACACGCCTTTCTATAGACGTGCAGGTTTCCTCACGATGTTTTCCTTCACCGTTCAGCAAGTGGTAATCATTGTTGAAAATGACATTCGCACATGAAAATTATCTCAGAGGTGCGGGCCTGGGATTTCAACTTGCACCCCTTACGTTCAAGGCGGGCGTTCTTGCCCGCGAGGCTACCACTGCTACGACAGACATAGGGTGTCGATTATGTTGGCACCAAAGTAAATAACACTAAATTATTCGTATTGCCGCCCTTCTTCGGGACGTTATGTATGAGCAAGACGGAAATAATTAGTTGTGAATTTTTCACAATAGAAAGAAAATAGAGTAAGCAATGGTAGCCTACTTGGTAGAACGTAGTAAGGAGTGCAAGTTCAATTCCCGGGTCCGCAATTCTAAGACCTTCACGTGCAAATTTAATATTTAGTAGCGATTAACACTTGCTGAACGGTGAACGATAACATCGTGAGAAAACCTGCAAGTCTATAGAAAGGCGTATGAAGTTCACAAACCCGCACTAGATCAGCGCAGCTTGGTGGACTATGGCAGAAATCTCCCTGGCATTGAGGGGGAATGTGTCCAGCCAGTATAAAGTCAATAGGCAGGTCCTCTATTACATTGAGACCAAAATACATGGGCAAAGTGTTGGTACACCGTAGAAACCCTCTGCTTACCTATTCGGGGAATACAGACGTGATGATGTATATATTTATTTTTTCACAGCAACATCGCCTAGTGAACGCGAGAAATTTTACCTGTCAAATATTAGAAATAATACGTACCAAAATCACTCGATTACTGAAATTTATACAAAGGCCTTTTTTAAATACAATATTATTGTACGCTTGGTCTGTACAACACTATTAAACCCACTATAATGTTTACCATACTGGTGAAGTTTATTTTGGTAAGATATTAATACGTAAATCATGGTATAACGGAACTTGTTGTGGATGGTAACGCACATATGGTAGCCCTTTGATTCAAACATAATAGTGTAATACATGTTGAAATTAGTATGAATCATAATCTGATATTGAAATGTTTAACATAATGTAAACTGGTAACACACCGTTATAAACGTTGAGACTTCTGATTTACAGAAAAGTAGTAAAACCATACTGAAAAATGAATGGTGTCTTATATCATAATTTTTAATTCAATTCCCGACGTGTCCAGCGTTCTAAATGGCCGCTTTGGCAGTTCCTCTGCTGATTTACTTATTATTTTTTGATACTGGTACTAAATATGAATTCGCTTATGAAAAGAATCGCGCAAAGGATTGACCATTTTAATATTTTAACTTGTTATTGCTTCGCAAATAATTGAGGAAATTAATTCGCTTAAGACGAATTCATCAGTGGCAGATTCAAACGCCCAGACCAATGAGTAAAGGAAGGAAACAACTTTATTTTCAGACTAGGTCCATAAATAAAACAAAATTACTTACAAACTAAATAAACACCACTATTTAAAAATAAACAAAGATAGATGTTCATGTCAGATGCATCACCACGAGCTGCTACTTAGTGTTCGTATCTCCTTGCGTGTGATAGTTGCTATACATTGACAAAATCCATGACTAACTACTGAACCGCATTGGAACCGTAACGTCAGTGTATTTAAAACAAACAATTTGGATCTGTTACACGCGTGGGATGATAAACAGGTGATTGCAGAACTAATTATTCGTCTCACTAGTCATCTATTCTAGGAACATGTATGTTAATAGTATGGTAGTAAGGTTTACATTTATATAGCAATTGGGTAGTTGATCAGGCGCATAATTTATTACGGTCTGGTAATATCTGTTTTTTCTACGGTTTCTAGATCAGTGGGTTTTTTATAATTACAACTCAATTAAACGTTGTTTTTTACATTGTACCAAGATTCATTCAGCTCTGAAGCATTAGGGCTTGTACATAACATAATGCAAGGCTTTGCCAGTCTTCTCCATACGAAATGCATTCCTTATAGGTGGTAGAGACATTACTTTTTTGTATATTTAAGCTACAAAAGTGCCTGTATTGGTTTATGTGAATAAAAAAATCTGATTCTGATTCTAAGAATCTGGTGTTCTTACTTAGCATTGCCTTGTTTGAACAACTTTTTTTAACTTAACATTTAATTTAAGTATTTACGTTAAATTTTATCAATTATATTTAGAATCAAAGCACACATAGGGGCTACAAGTGGCGTGCGTCGAAATTATTGCCGATACCAAAATGCACTTTTTGTCAATATACCTTAAGATTGAATTCCTCTAGTAAAAGTCCCGTGACGCGACGAGTTCAAAAATGATCTTTATCTTTGAGTCAATACAGTTCCTTTTAGTATTGTCATACAAGTTATGAGCATACTTAAAAACATACAGTTCGAATTAATAACCTCTTAATTATGAAAACCGTTACATCAATTTGGTAGAAAACATTTCGCGCAGGTAGTACATTCTGCCTTTGAATTTTCTGATCCCAACCAACATCGAATGCTTCAAATACCCAAAAACGTCTCTTTATAATAAGTCTTAATAATATATATCTTAATAATAAGTACTTAGTTAGCTTCATAAAAAACCGGCCAAGTGCGAGTCAGACTCGCGCACGAAGGGTTCCGTACCATTATCTATAAAAAACGGCAAAAAAATCACGTTTGTTGCATGGGAGGCCCTTTAAATATTTATTTAATTCTGTTTTTTAGTATTTGTTGTTTTAGTATTTTTCAACTCTCTAACTATTACGGTTCCATGAGATACAGCTTGGTGACACGGACGGACGGACGGACGGACAGCAAAGTCTCAGTAATAGGGTTCCCGTTTTACCCTTTGGGTACCCTAAAAAATCCCTAAAAAAACATGCGTGGGTTTCGAATGCGTGGCCAATGACAATTAATAATGACTCATATTATTTTTTTATTACAAAATTCTAACGCCGTATTGTGTTCATTGTCGATGCTTATTTTGTGGACGATCCCTTAGTAGCATTCAGCTATTGTGGAACAAATCATTCAGCTTCACGTATTCACAAAAATAGTTTTCATTGATGTTGTCAGCGTGGTGGAATGTTTAGCTTTGAGTCATTCGCGGTTGAGGTGAATGTAATTATCAGACGTGATTCCACGAGATCTGTCTTGATCTTACCTCTACAACAAATTTGTGTGTACCTGTACAGAACATGAGTATCATAAGTCCGAAACTCATATGCATAATCAATCATTTATCTATATAGGTTTTTTTTTAAATAGCCTAGTTTATGTTCCACTGCTGGGCAAAGGCCTCCCCCTTTCGTCTCCACATGTCCCTATCCTGGGCCCGTTGTGGCTATATATGGCTCCCTATATATGTATGATATTATATTATTTATATATGTAGTGATGATGATCACACCTGTATTCACGTTAAGGATAGGCTGAGGAGCACCGCAGTGCATTCGCCCTTCACCGATGTATTTTGGATCGCGATACTTGTAACTAGAGGCGAGTCTATTGCTATCATATTGGGAACTCAATGCGAGGGATATTTGGCCCTAGTCCACCAACCTGGTACCTGGTGAACATCATACGACATTAGATCGAGCAGGCGCATTACCATCAGCTCTAAAAGTATAGTGTGCGAGTGATAGGTATTC
This sequence comes from Ptilodon capucinus, assembly GCA_914767695.1. Lineage (NCBI taxonomy): Eukaryota > Metazoa > Arthropoda > Insecta > Lepidoptera > Notodontidae > Ptilodon > Ptilodon capucinus. Next base: position 8,143,111 of record OU611831.1, read on the forward strand.
GATTTTTAACACGTTCGCTACGTTGTGAGGTCATATTGGCTGACAGTGAACAGCGCGTAGCGCTCACAAAGTTAGTACCTCTATGAGTCCATATAACCTCATGACGCACCAGCTGAAAGTAGGTACACTAAAAATCCTTACGCAGCGAACGTGTAAAGCGGGTTTCAGACTACGCTATAATATAATAGTATATAGTATATAGCACAACAATATCTCGCACCATACATTGTTATGGCCACGTTCACACTCTACTGTACTATATATTATTGGCTTTGTATTGTGCGCGATATTGTTGTGCTATATATTATAGCGTAGTCTGAAAGCCGCTTTAAAATGAAAAGTAATAAATATACTTTTTTAATTTATTAAATTCGCTACAGCTCTTGTTCTACGCTAGATCTTTACGTTCCGTTTTCCCGCAACTAAATTCCGCAAACTGTTCCGTTATATGCGTCGCTTTAACATTAATATCTACCGAGGACCGCAGACAGCCGCTGGCAGGTGACAAATGGATTTATGTGATGGCGTCACGCATTATTTAGATACCTATTAAACTGTTCCACAGATTTGATCTTGTGAGAAGTGGGAGACTGATTGAATTTACAGATTTGCCTTGCATAGGATAATGGAGGTTATCTAACAATGGGGTCCAATCAGTTGAACGCCTTACTCCCACATCTTTTAACATTATGTTTCTATACGTATACAGTATATATATTTTTATTTTGTTTATGTATGATCACGCAAATCTCCGGTGTCAGTCGACCGATTTGGATTTTTTTTTTGTAGCAATTCTACAAGGGTGTTTCCATTTAAAAAAAACATAATATCAGAAGTTCACGCAAATTAAAAATTATTTATTTTTCTACTTGAAACTGTGTAGTTATATGTATTTTACACATAAAATAAAGAAACGCGTGATTTAGGAATTTTTAATTTTTTTTGGTTGTAAATATTTCCTTTTTTATGGCTGTCATGAGGTACTAATACTTGCATTTTTTCAACGATTATTTACACTAGAAATCGTAAAAAAAATCTTTTTTCCAAAAAACAAAAATCGACTTAAAAAATTTAAACGTACCTAATGAAATGTATGAAATAATGAAATTTAATGGAATAAGATGAGGAATGGCTCCGCCTGCATTTAGCGGGTGTTTCAGCCTGTGTCAAGTAATTAATAGCAAAGGCAAATAATTCAATAAATACACAATAAATAATAATGGGTGATGACTGTGATAAAGATGGCGGATAAATTTCTTGAAGTTATTTAAAAAGTGTTATGAAGATTATAAAGAAGTGACAGATAACGAATGTCACGTTCGAGCGGGAAACACGACGGCCATCTTGTAAACACGTCATTTTAAATAGTCGGGACACGCTTGTAATTAACAGAGTAATTTGTTACAAGCTAGTTTAATATTATTACGTTTTACGAGCATCCAATTAACACTTCCAGTAATTAAATTAAAGTATTTTTACGTAGGCACGGTCACGCAAGTACGTGGTAGCTGTATACTGGGGGACAATTCGACATACGTCAAAACAACGCGACCAATTCTGTCGTTTTATTTCAACATATAATGTCGAATTAAAGATAATGTCGATCATGCGAAAATTGCCCTTCTGTTTTGGCATATGTTTACGTTATTTACTGATTTTTTGAAAAGCTTAGAAGGACTTTCGGACTACGCTATAATATATACGCTATAATAATATAATAAATTTAAAATTGCAATCATATCCAAATTGTATCAAAAGGACTATTACAAAATCTCGTATTATTTAGATGATAAATCAGCTTGGGATTGTACAGCTCAGGTTCAAAACAAAAATCAAAATATTGCCCGTCATGTCAAAGTGTAGCGTGAGTTGCCTTACTAACGTATTATTATTCCATCTTTATTATTAAAAGCAGCTCTAAAGGCAAGACACTGGAGCTATATGTACCTGTGTATTTGTAATAAGTTTTGGCGATTTAAAGAAATGATCAGCCCACTGAGTTTCTTGCCGGATCTTCTCAGTTGAGGTCGCGTTTCGATCCGGTGGTAGTATAGTAGTATATAAGAAAAAAATGTAAACTTGACAATTTGTAAGTGCCCCCATAGGCCTATACAAAATAAATGATTTGACTTTGACTTTGACTTTATAATAGCATATAGTATATAGCTCATAGCACAACAATATCGCGCACCATACATTGTTATGGACACGTTCACACTGTACTGTACTATAAATTATTGGCTTACTATACGCTATAAATTGGTGCGATGCGCTGAGTTCGTGCTATGCTATATCACGCGCCGCTATTTTCCTGCTCTTTCACCCCCGGCCGTCCCCTCAACTGAGCCTGCTATATACTATATATGCTTGCGATTATCGCGTAATGAGAACGCCATGCTGTCCTATACTATATAGAATCCTTCTTTGCTATACTATATAGCACAATAGTATAGCGTAGTCTGAAACCCGCTTAATTGGGTTGACTACAACTTGAGGTCCCGTAGAATCGTAGCCGCTACGCTACTACGCTGTAGTGCTACGGCATAGAAAACTGAAATTAGAAAGACGTAGCATTCGGATTATAAAGTAATCATTAATAATTTTTTTTTATTGAGTCATTAATTTTGTAAAATGTTTAAAGGTTTACTATAAATAACACGAGTAAAAACTTACGATTAAGTATATAGGTATCGATGTTCTACAGAGAAGAGGGGCCATTAAACAGCTGAAGAGCCTGAGCTAGATAGATTAACCTTGGAAGCGAAAGGTCAGGATAAATTAGTTATGGATTGACTTTCAATGTAATTACAAGGCGTCAGTGTGGAAGTACCGAGGCTCTGGAGCTGGCTCTTCGCGTGATTGTTCACTGAACATGTTCATGTAATATGATTGGGTAAGCGGCACCCAGTTCCAAAATTAATTGAAGGTAATAAAAGAAATGGGTTAAGTATTAAAACAAAAATGTTGGTGTGTCTTTGGCAACATAGATCTGAAATACTATGGGAAAATGGATATTCCAAAACTGTCTCTTTACTGCATATAGATGCGAATTATTCTGTTTGGTCCATGTAGAAGGGTTTGCAGTGCAGTCATATAAGGTGATGAAATAAAGTAGAAAATTTCCTATTGCTTGAGTGCATTTGATTCATAATGAGCAGCTCTAGATAAGTCGATTAGTTTTATTACCAGGACTGCTTTCCTCAAAAGAGTCAGCAGAGGTATACAACAAAGGTTTTAATATTAACAGGTAACAGAAACAACATTAGGCTTAGTGTAAATATTTGTGTGGCAAAATAAGGTCGAGCAAACAAACAAGCATTATCATGAAGGTGCCTGCAGTAGGGTTAATGGCCCTTTAACCAACAATTTTAATAATAAACTTCAGGACAATGAGCTGGTAAGTAGCGGTTAGCGAGCACACTGTTTGTGTTTACATCAAAGCCCTAATTCTTTTCATGTTTTCGAGATTAACCACGTGGTGCATTATTGAACCGATCGTTTCGACAATTTACGATGTTATAGGATAAAAGTTTGAAGATTTAACTACTTGCTAATTGTTATAAGCATTCAAACAGCGGTAATCTAGTTGGTAGAACGCCCGCTCTGAACGTAAGGGGTGCAAGTTTAGATCCCTGATCACTCTGGGATTTTCGAATTTCATGTGCAAATGTGACTTTCAGATGCTGGACGGTAAAGGCGAAAATGGTGAGGAAACCTGCATGTCTATAGAAAGGCGTGTATAGTTTACCAATCAGTACTGGGCCAGCGTGGTGGAGTATGGTCCAAATCTCCCACGTCTTGAGGCGGAGTGTGCCTGATATAATGGCATTAGGCTCACCTCCTATTACATTGGGACCAAAATACATCGGGATAGTCTGGGTGCATTGCAATGCACCTCTGCCTTCCTCTTCATTTACCTGGGTGATGTATGAGTACATAACGTACTGCATTGAAATGTAACTAAAAATGTATTTGTAATCTGTAAAACATGTTTCGTATCAGCGGAACAATAGGGAGTCAATCATTTTTTATTTTTGTTTTATTATAGGAGAGTCATTTATTGTAAGCACCTCGACGAAACAAGATTGGTTACACTCATAATTTTTATTTACGAAGATCGTAACTAACTAAAAAGCTACCCAAGTTTTTTTTTTTGATTATCCCTATGTGTAACTTAATATGACCAAGATAGAAAGGAGAATAATCCTTACCTAATCTTCTCACTTCTTGGGCCTTGTTTCAATGCCATACGAACTCCTGAACCACCACGCGCACACTTATTTTAGACAAAACGAAGGTGAATATATAAAAATGGGGAAGTCATGGGTTTCTGATGACGGAAGTATTGTGAAGGTAGGTTTGTTTGATGTAGGTTGGTCCCCTGAAACAAGGAAAGTAACAATTAGATGGTGCGAGATAGTGAAGACGTTCACACGAGCAATTTGTTTAAAAAACTCTAGTACTTCCGTTCCCGTTAAACCCGTAGCTTTCGGGTAGCCGGCGTTACCGTGTGATTAAAGCCTTACCTAATCTTTTACAAGAACTTATCGCCCGTGTGTTGAAGACAATCGTTTTTTCTTCGAATTAAATTTATTTGCTGAGTGAAAAGTCAAGAGTTGTATCTCCCTTGTCCACATTTTAAGCAAGTTCCCGTTCATGTTTTCGCAGGTGTTATGCACATTTCATCCGACGCAGCCTCCATTCACGCGAGCTCCAGATTCCGAGAGGCCCCGCGAGAGACGTTGTTACAGACCAATATTACTCATGTATGAACTTCAAGGACGATGGCGGGATCGTTAGACCGTAGTTGTGGTGGGTCAGGCGACAGTTTGTTTTAAACTTAATTATGTACACAAATACTCATAGCTATAAATAAATATCGAGCAATATAAATAAAAAACAAAAACCGACTTCAAAAACCTAGGTGCACTAAAAAGCTACAAATAACCTTATAACTCAATACAAATGCCATTTGGAGTCGGTGCCAATTCATGTGTAGATTTGCCTAGTCTGATGTAGATTGGCACCTACTCCAAATGCAACGAGCTCAAATGAAGAACCCAACTTTAAATGAAGGTTTTTTTTTGTTAAAAATAATTTAGGTTTCCCAAAATAAAAAAAGGAACCCTTATAGGATCACCTTGTTTTTCATCTGTCTGTCTGATATTTAGCGGAAATGTATTTATTTAATATGTACATTAAAATGGTAGAATTCCTGGCAGATAAGCTAGTTCTCAACATATGTATACACGAGGGGAGATATAGGGATAATGTGGTGGCGACCATTCGGAGCTGGTGAGGCGAAAGTTCGTTTTGCACGCTTCGTTGGGTATCCAGCAGATACACAAAACTTCCCACCGCTTTGTATGGGAGCTCTATATTAAAGCAATGCCCTCATAGGCACGCCAAAATGCGTGTTGTGATTTTTTGTTAGCCAATACCAAAACGAACATCTCTATTTATTGAAATTAAACTATTTTACGGATTTTATCGCGTTTATTTACTATTTTATTTTCCCGACGTTTCGGCTGCTTTACAGCAACCATGGTCACGGGGGGACTGAGGTGTTAGACGTCCTGATGTCATAGTTAATAACTGGGTACCCTCATATTTAGTTGTTGTTTGCGGTCCGATAGATACCCGTGCACCACAGACAATAATGACTCGCGCGCAGTTGTCAATCTGTCAAAACAAATTTTAGATACAAACATCGTGCAAGTTTTAAAGAAAGGGCTAAATTTCGCTGTACCGCCTCGCAGGATCCCTTATGAAGACATTATCTGTAGCGTCGAGGATGTTCTAGCCAAAAACAATTTTAAAAAGGAAGACTCTGAGGCAATAAGACAGGACGTATCATCGTTGTTACGCCGTAGTTCAGTGCCCAAACAAAATCTTCCTTAGAACCAGTATTTAGCGTTGAAGAACTTACGTACTAGGACAGACATTACTATTCTCCGCGCGGATAAGGGAAATGCGACGGTAATAATGGATACGTCAGATTACAATGCAAAAATTTTAGAACTTCTATCGGATGAAACGACATACAAAAAGGTCAAAACAGACCCAACTACAAACGTGTTAAAAACAACTACCGATCTAATAAAGAAACACTCCGACGCATTGAATCTAGACGTCAAATCATTGATACCTTCGTGCGCAAAACCACCTAAGTTGTATGGGTTACCTAAAATACACAAGCCCGAGGCCCCGCTGCGCCCCATTGTAAGCCAGATTGACACACCAACATACAGTCTGGCTCAGCACGTAGCGAAGGTGCTCTCACTACTAAGAGGACACACAAGAGCACATACAAAGGATTCATACCATTTTGTCAGTGAGATTAAACATCTACATCTTGCGGACAATGAAACTATGGTCAGTTTTGATGTTCAGTCCTTGTTTACCTGTCTACCTGTAGTAGACTGCATCGAAATAGTATCAAAGAAGCTAGCAGAGAATAACATGCCTGAGGAATATGCTGAACTCTTAAGACATTGCCTCACATCCGGGTATCTGTTGTGGAATGAACAGTTCTACAAGCAAGTAGATGGTGTAGCGATGGGCTCTCCTGTTTCTCCCGTTGTCGCCGATATATTCATGGAAGACTTCGAGGAGACAGCCCTTCGCACTTCACCTGTGACCCCAAGATTCTACAAGCGGTACGTAGACGATACTTTCACAATATTACCATCTGACAAAATAACAGCATTTCTAAACCATCTTAACTCCATACACTCTAAAATCAAATTTACAATGGAGTTAGAGGCCAACAATACTCTAGCTTTCTTAGATGTTTTAGTGATCCGTAATCCTGATAACACCTTAGGCCACACCGTGTATAGGAAAAAGACCCATACCGATAGGTACTTAAACGGTGAATCTCACCACCATCCAACACAGTTAGCTACCGTGGGTAAATCTTTGTTTCAGAGAGCACAAGGGATCTGTGATGAGCAACACCTGGCTGCCGAGATCCACCACGTCAAGCAAGTATTGCATGACAACAAGCTTCGGGTCCCACGCCGCCATCACAGTGACCGAGTGAAACCAGCCACAGTTGAGCGTCTACCTGCTGTACTACCATACATAAGAGGTGTCACAGACAAGATTGGCTACATCTTGAAACGGGCTTCAATCAAAACTTACTTCAAGCCACCGAAGAAGATTAGTCAGTTTTTACCACCTGTCAAGTGTCACATTCCTCTACAAGATGCAGGGGTATACAAACTCGATTGTGAATGTGGGCTCTCTTACATAGGACAAACTAAAAGATCAATAAAAACCCGCGTAAAAGAACATATAGCTGACGTGAAACACCGACGCTCCACGAAGTCTGCAATCTGTGAACATGTACAGGACCGCACCCGCCATTATATCAGATTTGATAAACCGCATATCCTCGCAAAAGAACACCGACTCCGACCAAGGATGATACGTGAGGCCATTGAAATTAAAAAACATCCTAATTTCAATAGGGAAGATGGCTGGGTGCTACCACCAACTTGGGATCCAGTAATCAATATGATTAAATCCAAAACCAAGTGTACCATTGCAAGACCTCAGGACACCGTAAGCACTTTCTGCGTGGATCGGACCGCAAACAACAACTAAATATGAGGGTACCCAGTTATTAACTATGACATCAGGACGTCTAACACCTCAGTCCCCCCGTGACCATGGTTGCTGTAAAGCAGCCGAAACGTCGGGAAAATAAAATAGTAAATAAACGCGATAAAATCCGTAAAATAGTTTAATTTCAATGTATAGTATTCGCGTAAATATAAGAAAACAATATCTCTATTTATTTCAAAAACTTGGGTAAAAACTCATATAAAAAGTAAAAGTTTCAAGGAAATGTCAACGTTGTTGCGAGCGAATTTTGACCTTATGAACGATCTTGCTTTTACCACACAAATTTAATCTTTAATAGGTATTCATAGGGAGTAAATTTAAGTACGTGATCCGAACGTCATTCAAACAATGCAATCACAGACACGTTCCATCGACCAATACATCCAGAAGAGAGTCGCTAAGCGTGTCTGTGTTTGGTTTCCTAAGGAACTTTAAATATGCAACTTATTCCCACGAGATTAACACTATTTTGTACGTAAATTAAATATTAACGCCTAGTATAAAGTCGTAGCTACATTTTGTATTAGAAATACTATATTTTTATTTTTAGAGGAAATATTTATATTTTTGTATGTAACGAATACATATAATACATCATCACGCCTGTATTCCCCGAAGGGGTAGGCAGAGGTGCACTGCAGTGCGCCCACACTTCGCCGATGTATTTTGGTCCCAATGTAATAGGGGGCGAGCCTATTGCCATTATACCGGGCACACATATAAAAACTACTGGATCGATTTCAAAAAATATTTTCATGTTTGTTATATTTCCTAGCAATAATTAATTAATGTTGCGAAAATAAAACACGAGACTGCACGTTGATATCACATATATAATCATGTCTGACATTTTTCCAATGACGTTTCTGATGACATTGACATTGCAAGACGGTACAGATAACATATGCAACACTCTCCCCTTACAAAATAAGAAAGAACTAAAATAACTTATCTAAGATTGACGATGGAAGCCAAACACTTTTAAAAAAAGAAGAAGAAGAACTTATCTAAGAAAGAAAAGAAAACAAAATAAATTAAACCCACCTCTAGGAATCAACTTTTAGAACAATATGCAATAAGGATTACCTCTCGTAATCCGTCATATTAAACATAACTAAACTTATTTAATTACTTAAAATTATTTTGCTTACGCTTAAAACAAACAGAACTTAGCATTCTAACATTTGGGAACATTTGAGCAACTGATTGCAATGTCGTTTCCATTGTAGACCATCCACTTCAACTTCATATGTAACTCCTGGTACCAAAATCTTTGTTATTTTTCCGAGTGCCCATTTCTTTTTATTATTCTTCCGTTCGTCCTTTACCATAACCTTTTCATTAATTTTAAAATACTTGTTTATATCCTTACTGGTTATAGCTTGTTTAAACTGATCTAGATCCACTTTATCTGTGATTGGATTAGGCCGCATCAATGAGAAACGGCATCGCAATTCTCTTCCTAACATTAACTTTGCTGGACTAACTCCAGTAGTTTTATGCACAGTAGATCTGTAATCAAATAAAAATAAATTACATGCATACTCAGGAGTATACCCACTTTCCACTATTTTGGTAATATGTGATTTAAACGATTCCACGAACCTTTCTGCTAACCCATTAGTTGCCGGGTAATAGGTAGGTGTAAAGCTTTGTTTTATTCCTGAAGCACTACAAAAATATTTAAACTCTTCACTAGTCCAGGTTGGCCCATTATCAGTAACAAGATGTATTGGGTATCCATACCTTACATAAATACTTTTAAACGCCTCTATAGTTTTCTTTGCAGTTATATTAGTCATTAAAAATACCTCTGGCCACTTTGAGAATGAATCTACTATTACTAAGTACATCTTATTGTATAACGGCCCTAAGGAGTCTGCGTGTAACCTGTGCCATACGCTAGGTGGTAGTGGCCAGGGCGTCAGCTTAATTTTTTCTGGATTTTTACGATATTGCAAGCAAATTAAACACCTACTTGTTAAATCACCGATTTCATTATCCATGCCAGGCCACCAAAAGTAGGAGCGAGAGATCTCTTTCATCCTAGTTATTCCTAAGTGGCTATGATGTAACTCCTCTAATACTTCTTTTTGAACTTTATCTGGTATTATTATACGGTAACCCCATAACAAACAATCTTTCTCAATGCTTATTTATTTTTTTCTTATAAAATAAGGATCATATTTATCACCCAACTCATTTTTGTCTGGCCAACCATCCCTACAAAATCTTAAAATATTACACAAAACCATATCTTTTTTTGTTTGTTCTCGTATCCTTTTCCAATTTAAGGACTGTATATTGGATTTGTTTATGTAATTTATAGTATTAGATTCAAAGGATTTTTCAGATATATCTTTATTTTTTTTCTCAATTTCTTCATGGCTTTTTACTACTCTTGATAAATAATCCGCCGGATTATTCTTTGACCTAATATGTTCTACTTGATAATCAAATCCACTTAAAAAAATAGACCAATATTGTAGCCGTTTTGCAGCCATTTTTGGAATACCATATTTAGGACCCAATATTTTGACTAATGCTTCATTATCAGTTTGTAACACGAATTTCTTTCCATATAAATACTCATAAAACTTAGTTACGCCAAAAACAATCGCATATGCCTCTTTTTCTAATATAGGATACTTCATTTGTGTCTCATTCAATTTTTTGCTGGCATATGCGACCGGTTTTAAAACATTATCACCCTCCTTTATAGATAAAATAGCCGCTACACCACTTTCAGCGGCATCGCAAGTTAATACTGTAATAGAATTTTGGTCTAAATGTGATAGCGAAGATGCGTTGGCCAGCGCATTCTTTATCTATTTAAACGATTTATCACATGCCTCCGTCCATTCGAATTTATTATTTTTTAAACAATCATACAGTGGTCGTAATGCCGTTGCCATATCTTTTAAGAAACGGTTATAATAATTAAATTTTCCTAGTAATGATCTTAACATCTTAATATTATTAGGTCGGGGTAATGTTAACAATGGTTCAATTCTACTTTTAATTATTTTTACTCCCATTCTACTAACTTCAAACCCAAAAACAACTAGTTTTTCTTCAAAAAATCTACATTTTTCTAATTTTAACCTCAAACCCGAATCCTTAATTCTTTCTAACACTAATTTTAGTTTTTCATACGTATCTACTAAAGATTTTCCATATACAAAAATGTTATCAATATAAACTATAACATCCAGCCCATTTAACTTATTTGTAATAAGCCGCTGAAATGACCCTGGCCCTGTACATACTCCAAATGGTAAATACAAATATTTAAAAATACCTTCCTCAGTTACAATTGTTACTAACTTCTGTGATTCTTCATCCAATGGCGCTTGTAAGTATGCTTCACGCAAATCCAGTTCACAAAAACAATTATTGCCCTGCAATTTCATCATAATACTATTAATTGTTGGTAGTGGGTAATGATCAGTTTTTAAATACTTATTAATAGTAATGCGATAATCCCCACACAACCGTACAGTCCCATCAGTCTTAAGAACGGGTACTATTGGAGTACCCCAATCAGAATATTCCACTGGTTCTATGCTCTTATTATCAACCAACCTTTTTATTTCTTGTTTAACCTTATCCTTCAGTGCAAAAGGGACTGTTCTTATTGGCATAAATATTGGTTTAGCACTACTATCCATTAATAAGTGTATAGGTTCCCCTACAAACTTACCCATTCCAGGTTCAAAAATCTCCCCAAATTCTTTTTTTATATGTTTTATGATACCTTCTCTTGATGCCTCCTCCTTGAATGTCTTTTGTTCAAACTTGGGTGGCCACAACTTTAATGCTGAAAGCCAGTCCTTACCTACAATTCTTGGTAATCCATCTCGGACAATGTATAACTTCTGATTGTCTACTTTTACTGACCCGTATTCAATACAAATATTTTCTATGACTCCTAGTGGTCTCGACGTTGTTTGGTCAAAATTTGTAAAAATGACATTTCTTTGTTTTATATCCTTCTTTGGTAGGAAATTTTTTTATCTGATAATGAGATTGTGCTGACATCTGCTCCTGTGTCAATTTCAAATTTCAAACTTTTTCCATTAATCATAATTAACAATGAAGCTGCAGGGATTTTTTCTTTACTGTTAAAACAAAATATATCAAAAGATTCATCAGCGCCATCTGTGCTCACCTTTACCTCTTCAATTTCTACCTCTTCCATATCTTCTACTACATTTACATTTTTCATTTTTATTTGTTTCTTACACACTCGAAATATATGACCTTTTGTGCCAAATTCACTACAAAACTTTTCTTTTAGTGTACATTGAGCTTTTACATGCCCAGCCTTACCACAGCAGAAACAAGTCACTGAGTTATTAGCATTAACTTTCGATGCACTTGTACTCTGTTTTGGATAATAATTCTTGTATTTATTGTAATTTCTCTCTTCTACCTTAAACATCTGTGAACGGTCTTGTTTTTCTTGGTCATACACTAATTTATAAGCTGTTTCTGCAGTTTTCCCAATAGACACTAATGTTTCCAAGTTTTTATCAGCTTGTTTTAATATTTCAAACCTTACTGCATCACAATATGTGCCATTTAGTATTCTTTCTTTAATTTCTTCATCTAAGTTTTTAAAATTACAATTCTTAGATAGTTTCTTCAAATCTAACACATATTGCTCAATGGTCTCCTCTCGTCGCTGGTTCCTTTTTCTAAATTCTGCCTGATGGAGTGCGCTATTTCTAGTTGGATGATAATGCTTCTGAAGTTTATCGCAGATGTTCTCATATGTCTCCTTTACAGGTGAATTTGGTGTACACCACGTTGTAAGTAATTCATACACAGTTGTGCTTAATTTAGTAATGAGTAATGGAACTTTTTTGTCATCTGTGATGTTATTCAAAAGGGTAAAACATTCAAATTGCTGTCTATATGCACTCCAATTTTCTCCCGTAAACGTATCCAAATTTGATATAAGATTCATGCTCACTACTGTTATTTCCTCTTGATATTCTTTTTGAAACGAATTATGTTTGTCTATATAGGATCTCAAATATTGTCGGATATCTTCGATTGTATTATGTTTTGAAAATTGTGGTGTACTTCTTGATGTCAACTTATTTGCGATTTCGATTAACTCCTCTTTTGTTTTTGACTGTATCCAACTCTTTTTTCCAGTTTTTATTAATTCCGTTATATCCATCTGCCGATAATTAACAATGACCCGCTAACATTTCACTTTCGACGTTCAACTTATGAAAACGACGAGGACTCCAAAAAAAATATTTGCACACGTTCTTAGGTAGCTTTTAATCACAACTTGTCGCCAAATTGTTATATTTCCTAGCAATAATTAATTAATGTTGCGAAAATAAAACACGAGACTGCACGTTGATATCACATATATAATCATGTCTGACATTTTTCCAATGACGTTTCTGATGACATTGACATTGCAAGACGGTACAGATAACATATGCAACAATGTTAGAAAGCTACATTATCACTGAGTAACAAAGGCTATATTAATTTATCACAAAATGTAAAAAAAAATGTCCAATATAAAAATTAAATTAATACGTGCAGTACCGTGAACATTAAAATTTGTTATTAAGGCTCTAATGCAATGCACATTAATTCCCTTTAAGCCCGTAATTACAGGACAACCGGCTACGCCGTGTGAATAAAGCCTTAGTGAAATAGAGCCTTGTCCTACGGCACGTATCACTCATTGATGTTCTTTTATTTTTTCATTTTTTTTATCTCATGTCTACTGCGTTCCATTCCATTAATACGTATCAAGTTTATTTTATTTGATCTCAGGTTGTAAATGAAGAAGAAGATCCCAGTAAGCGTAAGGTTTTCACCGACTAATATAAGCTGTTTGAGGACACACTAAACCCCTAGTTCAATTTAAAACGTACGTTGTTTCAACTAGAAAAAGCTGTGAAACGTTTTCACATGTGCCTTCATTGAGTGATAACAAAGGCTTTCACTCCGCGGTGTTGCGCTAAACAAGACAATGTCGGAAACATGGAACGGGTTTCAAAATAGCAACCGCCTACATATTACTTTATATAGAAAAACGCGAGTCCAAATTTTTTTGCTACTACCAAAATGAAGTCAGTGTCAATATGCATAAATATTGAATTTCTAAGCTAAAAGTGTAGTAATATGTACTACACTGTGAAATTGGCTCGCGTCTTCCACTACTTTTGTTAAAGACTGATCTTTTTCTATGTGTTAATACATTTTGTTTTGATGTTCGATAAAGTTTTGGCCTGGGACGTAATGCTGTAGAGTTTTTCATTTGTTCCATTAATATCATTATCATAATAATATCCCAACAAACATAACACTAAAATTTAATTATAAATCAATCAATTTTTCATTAGGATACCGTAAAAAATATACAGACAGAGAGTTTATATTTTAGAGAGGATTTTTTGGAGATGACTCTGTGTCCAATGTTTGTTTTACCAATAGTGAATGATGATTGATTTACATAAGTTGTGAAACTGAACATTCAAACCACATTTTGTTGTAAGTATCCAAGCTTTTGCACACTGATAACCAGAGCCAAAACTATTCGGTAACGAATAAAATTAACATTTCATCGAAATTTCCCTGATTTAAGTCTTCCAGTATTATACAGACAGATAGATATTACGATTTGCAATATTTTTTATCGTTAATGGTTTTTGTTATATTCATGAAATATATGTTACTTATTGAGCTGATAAAATGCCTATATTTCTATTAAAAGATCTCAAACTACTGAATACGAAGTTTGCAAACATTGCGCTTAATGAGAGCAGATAGACAAACATAATAACTGGCTATTTGTACAGAAACGTAAACAATTTCACGATGTTATATAGTATAATAATCAAGGGATTTATTAGCTTTTGCGGCCCTACCCAAATTCTAGGTACGTACTCCCAAGATTTATGAAAGCTTCACTTTATATAAGGTTAAGTAATGGATTTTTTTTCTGTAAACGTTTTAAAATTCATTTTTTACTTTATTAATTCCGCCTTCTTAGTTTTTAATAATTATTTTAAATTCTGCTAATGAATTTTGAACGGTTCAAAGTGTTGCATAACTTGAAACTTCTTGCTTACCGTACTTCGTTTGTAATGTTTCAGACATTATTAATTGAGCTTTAAAACACATTTAAATCTCAGAGTATTATTACGTAAGGCACAACGAGCAACATTAATTACAATTTGTTGTAGAAATTTTACAAAAACGTCGTGCCGTCGACATCAGCTGTTGTCACTTAACACCGCCGCGGGGAGTAGGGATGGGACATGACATAAATAGGATCCGATAATCAATAATACCTCCCTGAGTATTTAATGTAACGGTTGAGAGCTCAAAAACAGGGGCCTTGTCATACATCTTTTAGTAGTAATGTATCAATGATTTATACTCTCTTGAAATGTTTTTTTCAAAATTAACTGTTGTAATATTAAAGTAATATAAGAAACAATACTGCAAAAGAGGCCGTCGTAACTGACAGATAGTGGAACAATGAAGTGTCATCTAACTGTAAGGTTAAGCAGACCAAACATAGGAACGTAAGGCAAAAAAGGGTGGACTAGTTAGAAATCAGTACAACATGAGAGTTGGTATTTTTAAGCATTAATTATTAGCATTTTTTTAAATTTTAATCGAGTTTAAAGTAAATAAAATACTAAAATGAAACGGCAAATTATATCTCTTCTAATAGAAAATTAGCAGAAATCACTTTTTGCGTATGGGTGTAATTGTCACGTAAATTTTATTCCGATATTTGATGCGCATATACACCTCCAAAGAAACGCGTTTTATTCGAACCAACCCCGTATGCAACGGACGAGACGATTCCGAATTCCAACTGCAAAATGCGGTACTCAGTATCGTTCGATATTTAATTTAAGAGTATTACTAATACTGAATAGTTTCTGATATTAGTAATACAGGGTTTACCAAGCACTAGTGCGGCCGGCGGCAGATGTCGGGGATCCATTACGCGAGCCCGCCACCATCCATTACTTCTGGCCGCCTAGCTCTCCCATATTTATTACATTAAGAATGTTAGCTTTATTGTCCTTTCGGTACAGTCTATGCTGCAAAAGTATAGCAAAGCTATTACTAAAACCCGAGAGTAAAGGTCTGTTCCAATCTTAATATTTAAATTTCTGCTCATACAATCTACTTAAGCTGCTGTCCATTCAACATATTCAATCTACAGGGTGGGTCTGTAATATTACTGTACCTCTTGCATGAGTATCGGGTATACAGCTGAATGGTATGAAAAAAATATCGTAATTTGAACATGTTATTTTCATTATTGTTTTCTCCGCCATTTAAAAATTGAGTCATATGCGAAATTTTGAATAACGGTGTTGTGATTACTAATATTTAGTTGCCTCTCATAGATATCGTCCCCACAGTTAAATAGGCTTATGGGTGTGCCCTGCGCAAAATATGATACTTGTGATAAATATTAAAAGGTCTGTAACTCGGAAACCTTGACAGTACATATTCTGCTTTCACTAAGCAACGACTTATTAAACATTGTGTGTATAATATGCACCCAAAATATCATTTTGGACTTCTGATATACCGTAACGATGTGAACTATGGATACTAAACCGAGTATCGTAAAATAATCGTAATATTTCGGCAATGATATTGAAACGGGGTATTGAGAATCATCCCACGCGTGTCTCGTAAAATTACACTGAATATTATCGGAGTGGTCACTTCTTGCTTCGAATATTTTGGAAATAAAGGCCTGGACTTCAAGACGCGTGCGTCAAAATGATGAATACTAAAACCAACTGTATTGACGCTTAGATATAGCACATTCTACATCGAAAAGTCATTGATATTTCGTTGAACCTATAAACAAGCTTTGCTTAGTTTGTGATCATTATTTACTTATTTATTATCTGTTAGCAAAATATACAAATGGCTTCGAAATGCTGGGTTGTCTCTATGGTTAAGGGTGATAAAAGTCAGTAATCACATTTGGCCAGCAATGGCATCCGAACACAATCGCATATCGTCGGAGGTGCACCGACTATGACCTATTTGTGGTACAAAAATAGTGCTCACGCGCCGGCGTGGATCAACTCCGCTCTATAATTGTTTGTAACTACTATACATTGATGCATATTGTGGGCCGGCCATTAGTCACCCACCCTTTACACTAAACACTCGACTTCTTGTCCTTTACAGTTTCCGAATGACTCTATAACTACTTGAAAGACATCCGGAAACGACAGTTTAAGATTAAAAAGCATGCAGAAAGTGCGTTTTTAAAATAACAGGAAACAATACTTTACGTACCGAGTATAACAAAAAGATTTAATCTGCCAAAGCAAATGACGGCATTTTTCAATCGCTGACAAAATGTTGAATAACTATGTAACAAATATATTTGTCTGTTTATCTATCCGTTAATTCAATACATCGCAACTAAATTCTAAAACTTATCTGACTATTGAATACAAATTATTATTGTTACTCATTTTATACATAGTAAAATCGGTCCTAACATAATAAGTTTTTTTTTTTTACTAGCCTTTACATGTCCCACTCCTGGGCAAAAGCCTCCCATTTAGCCTCCTACATAATAAGATGTAGGACCATAATTGATACTTCGTACAATTTCCCTTACAGTCCAAGGCAGTTGTTCAGACTACACACTATGATTATTGAATGTTTGCTCGTCGACTCTAGGGACACTCAGGAATAGCACTAAATAACTAAAGAAAGTGAGGGTTGAGCTAATGTTTACTGAAGGGAGTTTGGACTGACGTATGAAAAGGTAAATACGGACCTTGTTAAATAAATATCCCCTGAACGGACTAATCTTATAATCTCAGACGTAATCATTACCGTTTCATTAATGTTTAACCTTTATTCTCCTACAGTTTAAAATCTACTTGGATTACACCTGTACTTAAGACGATGGGTATCTTTGTCAAAAAATATCATGAAATACGATAAATGCACCCAAATATTAAAACACATTTGTTATATTTACGTTTCTAAGTCTTTTAGAATGACTGCCAATTTTGTTAGCGGCAAACGAAACTAAACTAAGAGATCATTAAGTTCTATTTATGTAACAGTAGGGTGAACTTTGCATAAGGTACAATTTAAAAAATAAATACCACACCGTTATTAGAGTGAACAAAATAAAAATTATATTCAATTCAGTCAAGCCGTGTATCATGCAGTCTATGTGTATCGATGAGACCGTCGAACAGAAATTTTATTTTATAATATACAGGGTGTATCAGAAGTCCGAAATAATACTTTAGGTACATATACGATAGCTCATATGTGGATGCTTAGTGAAGACAGTTTATATCTCATAGTTTCTGACCTTTGAATATTTGTCACAGGTATCATGTTCTGGCCTTTCGGTACATCCATAACATATCTAAGAGTATAAACTACATTTATGAGGGGCGACTACCAATATTTACAAAACAGAACATGCAAATTTTACATAGGACTCGAGATATTACGAGTTATAGAAATTGACGACGAAAAATAAGGTGGAAAAACATGGTCGAATTTCGATCAAATTTTTATACCATTCAGTTGTATACCCGATACTGATGCAAACGTCAAAGTGTTATTTCAGACTTCTGAAACAGCCTGTAGATAAAGTACTGACAAACCGACGAGCAGCACTTAATCATAATATAATGTCCGTACCCTAAACCAACAATACGACAGCCTTCAAAAGCATGAGAAATCGGGGACATTTCTCAACCCGCCAGCGCCAGGCGAATGGCAGTTTCTGGCATGATTTGCGTAACTGGTGAAGAGGCCGACCCTCATCAAAGGCCACAATGGCCCGACAGTGGCCCATTCCCTCGATAAATGCCTGTTAATGCTTAACTATACGGCCCGAAATTATCTTAAACTCCGAAGGGTTTGTTGTGGTGAAGGACAATGAGTTGGGAAGACGTTTCGAGATTGTGATAAGGCATTCTTGAATTAAACACTCTGTACTTTCGTAACATAAACTAAACTTGGATAAACATAAACGTAACTTGTTCTCATTATGTCTTGTCAAATTTAGAACAGAATTAGAACCAATTTGTTATGGTATTTCTGCAGACTGTATTTGTGCTCTTGTTTTTCCCATAACTAAATTAAATGTATTGTGTACTACAAGAACTACATCTAAAAGTACAAAGCCCCGCGCACTAGAGTCGCCTTCAAGAAGCGCGCTGCAATTTCAACCCTGTGGTGATAATCATAAACATTGAATTACTGTGGTAAAACCTAGGCGACCATTCGTCAAAATTCGCTTGCAATGTCAATGACATTTCTCTGTAAAATGAGCTCTTTCAAAGAAACAATACAGTTCGTTTTATTATTGACAAAAATATTGATGCGCGCATTTTCACGTCCCATTGTTTTCAGGGCTTAATTATTGTTTGTAATATCTGTCGAGTGCGTCTAATGTCTGATGTCTGTGTGTCTGTCTGGTTACAATAAAAAAATCGATAATGTTAATAGATACCAATAAACCATGACCTCTGTTGCGACGGAGGGTAACGACAGTCGTAGCGCAGACATTCATTAGAAAAACTCAGAAATATAAGCTATTTTATATTCATGAAAACCTTTAAAGCAGTAGCTATTTTCGAATACTACAGCGCCACACTGGGGCGTCAAAAGCCGCGCGTCAAAGTGTTTGCGAATATCTAAACCAGGGATTCCCAAACTATTGGGATTTTTTATGAAGGACTTACACTGTTGGCCGTGAGGTGGCTTTACAGCTTTACCGGAGGAGTGGCGAGCGCAGAGTGCACTCCAACTAAGGCTTTAAGGGCGGAAAAAAGGGTGGCAACTAGCTCAAGGGCGCCAAACTATTGGGCAAGAGACCCCTCTTCCAAAATGAACTGATATCTAAGACCCCCATAGCCAAATTACTTTAAAAATCCTATCTCTAGTTTTTTTTCTTACTGATACAAAATACTTACCAATGTAATTTTTTTGCGGCTGATTGAATTTTTTAAAAGTACAACAATGATACTCCCTACTAATATATTAGTCATTCTTATAACAAGTTCGCACACATAACACAACTTCTATAGTATCTTTAAGGTTACAAATAGTCAAATCATTTATTCTGTATAGGCCCATGGGGGCACTTACAAATAAGAATTTGCATTAATTAATAAATAGGGGTAGATTTTTAGACCTCGTTGACCGCCAAAATCAGTTTTCGTTTATGTTGACCCCTGGGGAACCGATATTGACTCCAAGGGGTCAATATTGACAACTTTGGTAAACCGTAAACTAGACGAACGCTTTGCAAATATACAGAAGGATTGAAGATTGACTGATATCTGTGGCAATAGTCACGGAACCATAAGACTAAATTCGTGCGCGTAATCGATGATATTATGTACCTATTGTTCAACAAATAATTAGATTAGATGATATTTTGTTGAACAATGTGCTTTTTCTTTCAGTTAATACAGTTCGTTTTGGTATTGTCAAAGGGTTTGACGCCCGTCTCTGCGCAGGGCTTCACTGCAAGTAAAACCGCGGTAGTAACCCAGTTATTTAGGCGCAGAAGAAACAAGCGTCTCATCTAAAGTTCATGAGAGAAACGAAGAACTCGTGCATATTTCGGTGAATTAACGCGATAAAAACATCCGACTGTTATGAAATTGTACGGAATACTGAAAATAATAAAAGTAACAAACGACCAAGCGCGAACCGTTTCGCATGCAGAGGGTTTTGTACCATCCATAAAGTGGTAAACATATATTAAAGGCTTTATAAATAAATCCAGCTATCCGATAATAACGGGATTGAAGAGGATACTTTTGCCTATTCTAAAATGAACTGTATTCACTCATAGATAAAGCCCATTCTTTAACGAAAGGTGCAAGCGAATTTGGACGCGTGGTCGCATGGAATATACCACAGAAATTCAATATTTATGTATATTGTTACAGAATTCATTTTGGTACAGGCAGGCAACAAAAATTGCAGTAAAGTCCCTATGGCTTAACTCAACATCTTTTGTGAAGAAATGATCTGCCACTGCGCATTCTTTCTCGTTCAACCATTTATTTTAATAGAAAAAAAAACCATTCGAATTGAGGACCTCCTCCTTTTGGAAGTCGGTTAAAAATCAAAGTCATCCACCACTCTCAGGCATCCTATTTATCGATTTCATCTATTCCGGTTTTTACGGAACCCCAATAATCTGTTTTACGAGCGAAGTCATTGAATGGACGCGGGCCGAGTTATGATTTTCCACGTCTCTGCTCACATTAAAACCATTTGATGGCGTGATGTTTGAAAAAGTCATGGTATATGCGTTTCCGAGTCATTTGCTTGTCGGTATAATTGGACTGTTTGTACGTATGTGTTCATTTTAAAAACGTTATTTTCTTATGATCAGTAATTTATTAGTTACTACAGCTGATCTGTACCTCAAGTTTGAACTTTGAAAAAGTCTTTAAGAGTTTCGGTTTTTATAGGGTTGTCATTTTTAAATAAAAAATCTGTGATATTTGAAGGTATAGGACCATATGTGGAATCATAAACGAGTCGTCAAACAAATAATTGTACGGAAATTGGTCTCAATGAAAAGCTCCCGCTTTGAAAAAAAAAAACTGTCAATATTGATTTCCCACGGAACTAAACTTGAATTAGATAAAGTCTTAAAATATAGTCTCACGTCCTGTTTGGTGCTCTTTCACTAGTTTTTAAAGGTATTATAGCCTATTACACTGTCCTGGGCTTACTAAGGCCATGTTTCAAATGGCAGAATCCACCCCTAAGTTATTTATTTTTAACTTTATAAGGAGCCACGATTATATCAAACTTTAGATTGGTAAAACTTAAAAAGAAAATTAATAATAAATAA
This sequence comes from Ptilodon capucinus, assembly GCA_914767695.1. Taxonomy (NCBI): domain Eukaryota; kingdom Metazoa; phylum Arthropoda; class Insecta; order Lepidoptera; family Notodontidae; genus Ptilodon; species Ptilodon capucinus. Next base: position 8,164,643 of record OU611831.1, read on the forward strand.
TTTTGTAACTTTGAACTAAATACGGAGACAATGAACATAAAGCTAATTATTTTTAAGCTACCTGTACATAAATGATTTTATCCTATAAACCCTTTATACAATTTCATTCGAACTTAATTTATTCCCGCTACAATCGGACCGATAAGTTCGTTCATGCGGGCGGCCCTCGACGTTCATTCAATCAATCAATTTGTTCATTCACTTACGATACTGGTGAATATATTGGGACTTTGGACTTTTGTAGGTATAGTATTATGCTCAACCTATTTTCAGATACTTAATGTACTGTAAAGTAGTTCGAATATAAAAAGAAAAAAAAATGTCTCACGATCTACAAACCTTAAAACATATAAACTTTACAATAATTTGTTAAATGCTATAATATTAACATAACTAAGTACATTTCCAATCAATAAAACTTATCGTAATTGGCTCCTCAAGCTTATTTTTTTCTTATTTCCACAACTGAAAATCAACTTCTTTATTTTTTCTTTTCTTTTTGTACCAAATGAATGCAATGATCATATTTAATGGAATACAATGAGCAATGGCTCCACCTGCGTTAAGCGGGTACTTCAGCCAGTGTCAAGTAATTAATAGCAAGGGCAGATTCAATTAATACACATTATAAATAAAAATGAATGATGACAGTCTAGAAAAAGTTTATTCTTCAATCTTAAATCAACATATATACGAGAACTTCTTCCAACAACATCATCGCTTTGACGTGTTGCATAAATTAATTGGACTCGGAGCGATAATGGCACAAATCAGAAGAAAGTAGGTATAATAAAGTAAAATAAAGAAAAGTAATTCCTTTATAGCAGTGGTAGCCGAGTGGTCGAACGCACGCCTTGCAAATCAAAGTGTACAGGTTCAAACCCCGGCTCGCACCTCTGGGATTCATGTGCGAATCTCATTTTTATCCGAGATTATCACTTGCTATGAAACGGTGAAGGAAAACATCGTGAGGAAACCTGCACGTCTGAGGGAACTTGACTAATTCTCGATAGATGTGTGAAGTCTGCCAACCCGCACCGGGCCAGCGTGGTGGACTATGGCCTGAATCCCCCTCGCATTGAGAGGAGGCCCGTGCCCAGCAGTGGGACGTTAAATGGGCTGTAGCAGTAGTAGTAATTCCTTTAAAATGACGATAAATAGAACATTGGTAAACACAACAAAATGTATTACAAATGTATCGTAAATAGTACATTGGACTAAACAAAACATATATTTTTATTGATAAAACAAAGCTCTATTTAACTATAAATCTGCAAAATGTCGAAGCGAGTGTCATTTTCAGTAGTTTTGATCTCCTTGATCGCAGTAATAACTCATACCGGCGCTAGAGTGCGACACTTTTAATGAGCATAATTGCATTTAAATCGCAGTTTAATGTACTGGTCAAATCTACGCTACGTGTTCAAATGTCGTTATTACTAACCGTTACAGATTTAATAAGATTAAGATCATGGCAGGTATATAAAACAGTTTAGTAACAACATTTATCATCGCCGGGCTTCGATAGGTACTTAAGAGCTGAGACCTGAGTATTCTAACACAATTGCCTTAAAATGTCAATGGTATTGTCATCGTTTAGATATAGTACATACAATCTGAGCAGTTAAGGCATTAGCTATTGTCATTTTCAAACGATTGAACTGATTAGATTCACACTACTATCAGTAAAAAATCCTTTTAAGCACGATATTTTAATATATTGTTTTTTTTTATATTTACGCGAATACTTGGACCGCAAACAACAACTAAATATGAGGGTACCCAGTTATTAACTATGACATCAGGACGTCTAACACCTCAGTCCCCCCGTGACCATGGTTGCTGTAAAGCAGCCGAAACGTCGGGAAAATAAAATAGTAAATAAACGCGATAAAATCCGTAAAATGGTTTTATTTCACGATATTTTAAGTTTCGCTCCATAACAGGTGATATATCTAATTGCCATAAAAATATTTTATCATTGCAATATCAAAGTGTTTTAGAAGTCCGAAATAATACTGTTGTATATGAAACAGTTTACACTGTCTTATATACTTTTTAATGTATAAGGTATAAATACAAACGTTTTATTTTTCACAAATATTTCTAAGTAAAACTAACTACACCCTGTTAACGTCCCACTGCTGGGCACGGGCCTTCCCTAAATGCGAGGGGGATTCAGGGGGATTCCATAGTCCACCACGCTGGCCCAGTGCGCGTTGGCAGACTTCACACTTATATCGAGAACTAGTCAATTTCCCTCAGACGTGCAGGTTTCCTCACGTTCCTCATGTTTTCCTTCACCGTTTCATAGCAAGTGATAATCTCGGATGAAAATGAGATTCGCACATAAACCCAGAGGAGCGAGCCGGGGTTTAAACTTGCACACTTTGATTGCAAGGCGTGCGTTCGACCACTCTGCTACCACTGCTAATGCACAAATATTTAAGAGCATGTAATTCAGCAACTATGATATTTACGTATAACTTTATGTGTAATTAGGCTGCATTGAATACTGTGTAAAATGCCTAGAATTACCTTCATGAGGTCTTGATGCACTAGCGGTTTGCGCAACGCGTTTGAAATAAAATGCGCAATAAGGCTTCAATATTTCAAAGAATTTAAAACCTCCACGACCGAGTTCATCGTGTTTGATTATTCATAAAAAAACCTTGGCGCAACTTCAGAGCGACAAATTAAAAACATCGCAGCCCCGCGCTGAAAGTTGAGACCAACTTCGCTGAATGTTACATGAATTTCAGGGGCTTCAGCTTTGTACAAGTTTTTATTTTTTGTTTTGAATGCTTTCATAAAAAAAAATGTTGAAGTTATTAGAGGTATGTTGAAATTACTGAACTGTATTTAATTTTGTACCTAAAGCTGTCATGATCAAAGTCACTTCTTAGTTAAATGATTTTTTAATCTCGGAACCGGGAATAAAACGTGCGTCTAGCAGCTTGAGTGTACTGTTATCTCATTTGATCAACATCATCGTGTTCGTTGGCGTTGCTAAATCAGATTCATATTACACAGAAATATGTCATTCTACGTATAATAATTTTCACTGATAATGATAACACAATTTTCAACTAGACTCAAATCCAAACAGTTCCTATAAAAAACCATTCCGAAAACAGTCACGGACCGTTACTCGTTCCACAGAAAACGAATCGTTGTTCTCACCTATAATGATTCGTTTTATAGGAACTCGGGGGATCGTACCCAGAATCCTTAACGAGGGAAAAGAAATGATACTATTGGCGCTATCTTACTTTTTAAGATAGTTAAGAGAGCTACTAGACTGGCGAGAGAAAGGAGTGAAGTATCGACGATGTTCAAACGTTTATTAGAAGCTGAACAACTTGTAGAACCAGCCAATTACGTGAATAAAGCCCTGAACACACTGGGTGTCAAGACACGCGCTGCAAAAAAATTCACCAATAGGTACTAAAACCAAACTGCATTGACTCATAAAACTTATTTTGTAACAAAATGTAATTGACAGCGCGAGAAATTTTTTCAGGGTGATCGCGTGGCTTTTCTCATAGAAATTCAATCTTTATGTATTTACAGACAGAGTTCGTTTTAGTATTGGTGAAAAAATTATAGTCCGCGTCCTGGCGTTCCATTGAATACTGGTATTGGCTCGAATAACATAATATACTCGAATAAGTTTTGGATGATAGAAAACTCTTTTGTCCTGTTTGGGACAGTGTTCATTGCCCTCAAAAAACAACACTCAGCTTAATGTGTCGGCAAGTAGCCACTCGTGTGGGCCATGACCGCCCCATGCCCGCCCTAAGCCTGCCCCATGGGAGAACGCGTGACTAGTAACTGTGTCGCCTTTCCAAATGAGCCCATATATCTTTGGACGCCGGGAAATAATATACGTCGCTATGGTCTTTCGCTGGCGTGGGAAAAGGGAAAAAATAGGTTGAATAATGTATATACTGCGCTATTTATTGTATTTATTCTGTTATAACAATAATTTCGGTTGTTTTGTCGTAAGTTTGCGATGGTTGCAACATTGTTGATCTTTTCAGGGATGCGTATTATCTCATGAATTCATATAATTTTAAATCTATAAACTATTTAAGGGTACACATTTGAGAACAAAACAATGTTGTAGAGGCATTTAAATGGTATATAAAATAACTTTGTGAATTTTCAAGACTAAAAACCTAGAGTTGCCGCAATGAAACTTCGCGTGATACCTGTAGATTATATTTTCCAGGTTGTCTTTGAAGGTATATGCGATGGTTCTAGGCATAGAGCACCCACAATATGCCGATAAGGTATAAAGGTAAAGGATAAACATTATAGCTTCGGCATATGTGAGTAAGCTGCAATGCCACTCATGAAATTACTGCCCGGTAAACGGAACGACTGTCTTTTGATCAAACACTTAACTTGTCTAGACTTAAAGTCTATACAAAGGGCACTTAAGACTTATTACGTCATAGAGCCTCAATCTGCCTGCTATCAGCAAACACTCACACCGGATAATCGGGGACGAACAAGAAACTGATTTTATTAATTGCCTCCATTTATCTGAACTAATGGGGCATTTCCCATCAACGTACCCTCTCCCGTTTTTAGGGGGCGATTAGGACGATTGATACGACGGCCATAGGTCTAATGGTTTGTACGTAGGCCGCTAGTAGCGGGTTCCATTTCCGGCGATGTAATTTTCGGAAATTGTTCTAGGCTGAGAGTTACTGAGGTTGCCCCTAGTTTCTGCGATTGTCTGACGTTACACTCCGATAAATACATCATCACGCCTGTATTCCCCGAAGGGGTAGGCAGAGATGCACTGTAGTGCGCCCACACTTCGCCGATGTATTTTGGTCCCAATGTAATAGGGGGCGAGCCTATTGCCATTATACCGGGCACATTCTCCCTCAATACGAGGGAGATTTTTAGGCTATAGTCCACCACGCTGGCCCAGTGCGGGTTGGTGAACTTCACACGCCTTTCTATAGACATGCAGGTTTCCTCACGATGTTTTCCTTCACCGTTTCATAGCAAGTGGTAATCTCGGCACATGAAACCCAGAGGTGCCAGTCGGGGTTTGAACCTGCACACTTTGATTGCAAGGCGTACGTTCGACAACTCGGCTACCACTGCCACAAATACTCCGATAAAGTTAAAATAAATCTGCCATAACCTCTAATTATCACACATAAGGCCTGGGAGCCTTGCAAACAATACCTAAATCTGTGCCTACGAAGATATTCAATTCTGCCTTTTTTTTTTTTTTTTGAAGGACTTACAATGTTGGCCGTGAGGTGGCCTTTACAGCTTTACCGGAGGAGTGGCGAGCGCAGAGTGCACTCCAACCAAGGCCTTAAGGGCGGAAAGGGGTGGCAACTAGCTCAAGGGCGCCACAGGGGGCACGACCTCGGCTTGGGCAGTTACCGTGAGGGGTGAGGTAGTGACTGCGCTCCTAGGTGCAAAGATGCACCTACGAGCGGAAGAGGGGGTTCCTCGACCTCGCCGGCGAGATCGGTGTCTGTTTGAGGCTGGTGTAGGTGTGTTGGTGGCCCTCTCAACGCCCGGGTCGAGGAGGGCGGTGATCGTGTCGGGAGGATCAATCAATACGTGCCGCGGACGGCGGCGACGGGTTGATGACGTGTGCGCGGGGTCTGGCTCGTAATTGCCGGCGGCGACAATTAGAGGATTTAAATGCGACGCGGCTTTTTTAAAATAACGTTCGGACGCTATTTTTAAGTGTTTACGAATTGAGAAGAGGCCAAGGTCGGAATGAAGATCTACGTTCCGTATGTACCACGGGGCACCTACAGCCCTACGGAGAAACCGGGACTGCACTACTTGCAGGCGGTTGATGTGTGTCTTCGCCGCGTGAGCGAAAACCACACTGGCATATGACATAATGGGGAGGATGCATGTTTTGTAAAGTGTCACCTTATTTCTAAGGGACATTTTACTCCGCTTGCAGATCAAATAGTGAAGGCGACCGAGCACAAAAGCTGCTCGGTTGCTCACCGTTCTAATGTGGGGACCGAAAGTAAGGGACTTGTCCAGAGTGACACCTAGATATTTGACGCGGTTTGCCCAAGGGATGCTTTGGTCGAACAGAGAGATGGTCCCTAGACTGAACCAGGGAGCTCGGGGACGCCGTGGGGTTCCCCTGGTAAAGAGCACAGCGGCGCTCTTTTCCGGGTTCACTTCAATGCGCCATTTCCGAAACCATTCGCCCAAAGAATCTACTGCGCGTTGGAGGGTGCGGGTGATAACGCCCCTATTTCTATGCGAGAAATAGAGAGCGGTGTCATCCGCGTATAGGGCGAGCTGAACTCTGTCCGAACGAGGGATGTCGTTCGTGAACAGGCTATAGAGAAGGGGGGAGAGAACGGAGCCTTGAGGGACTCCTGCCCTAATGGGATGAGGGGCCGAGAGCGCCCCTTCAACGCGGTAGCGAAAGGTGCGGTTCGACAGAAAGTCTCGCAGGATGAGCACGAGACTGTCCGGCACACCCAAGAGGTACAGCTTGTAGATCAAGCTGTTGTGCCAGACCCTGTCAAACGCTTTCGCCACATCGAAGAAGAGAGCTCCCGTGCTGTGGGGACGCGGTCTATGAAACCCCTTGAGAATATGCTCCGTGAGGCGGTGCACCTGATGGATTCAATTCTGCCGACACTCAGTGCAAACTGTACTGTGTACAAGATATAATGTAAGTAGATGGCCCGCCATTTATTTGGTAATTATACCTATTCTTATTTTGGTATTTATCACTTTTATTATTATTGGCGGTGATGCATTTTGTTTGCGTCGTAATAGTTTGTCCAGTGAGGATATTGGAAAATTACTCTCAGATAAAAGCGATTCTTAGTAATAGCATTTATCTTAGGTTTAGGAGCTAATGGCTCTACTAGTGTTATGATACATTAACCTTATATTGCTAGTAATCCAGTAATCCTTGGTAGCCGAGTGGTCGAACGCACGCCTTGCAATCAAAGTTTGCAGGTTCAAACCCCGGCTCGCACCTCTGGGATTTGTGTGCGAATCTCATTTTCATCCGACATTATCACTTGCTACGGTGAAGGAAAACATCGTGAGGAAATCTGCACGTCTGAGGGAACTTGACTAGTTCTCAATAGATGTGTGAAGTTTGCCAACCCGCTCCGGGCCAGCGTGGTGTACTATGGCCCGAATCCCCCTCGCATTGAGGGGAGGCCCGTGCCCAACAGTGGGACGTTAAAAGGGCTGTAGTAGTAGTACTAGTAGTAATCCTACTGATGGATGGGTGTTTGTTGCTCTTTCATGCAAAAACTACTGATCGGATTTTGATGAAACTTTACAGTATTATCGTTTACATCAGAATAACATATGGGCTATTATTTATTACGATATTGAATAATCCATGTCTGTGCGGACGAAGATGCGGGTAGAAGCTAGTTTATGTATTAAATACTTTGTTAAATACTTTTTGTCTTTTGACCACGGTTTGGTCTATTGGTCTGCGCGTAGGCCGCTCGGCTCTACAGCTTGGCTCTACAGCTCGGCTCCACAACTCGGCTCTAAAGCTCGGCTCTACAGCTCGGCTCTACAGCTCGGCTCTACAGCTCGGCTCTACACCGAGTGGTTGCGGGATCGATTTCCGTCAGGGGCAAATTTCAAAAATTACCTTTTCAAAATTTGCAGGGATCGCCCCCAGTCTATTGTATGTTACCCATAGTACAAGCTTTGCTTTGTTTGGGATCATACGATGAGTGTGTGTTGTCTGGCGATAATCTCATCATAGTCATTTAATATTGTTTGTATAATCAGTACATCAGCATTCAACAACGCATCGTTGAGGACAGAGGCAACTGGAATATGTGACTATACGGAAGCTAATCCGAAACGAAACGTAGCGTAATTTATTAAAATACTTTGAACTTAATTGTAGTCCTAAAAAGGTAATCACAAACTTATTTATAACAGACCATGACCTATTAGGGAACAACTGCTCAACATTAACAACAATATCTTTTAATATAGGTAAGTTGTTAATTTTCTTAGTTAGGATATCCAAAAGCTTATACAACTCAACTTTGATATATCACGTGGCACAAGCAAAAAGCGAACGTTAAAAAAACCGACACTAATAGTGATATAACCTAAATGTGTCAAAAAGACATGCAAATAAAATTGGACTGAAATTGGCATAAATAATTTGTGGAGCTGTCAAATGTTATCAAAATTTCTCTCTTTGATATTATAACTCGTGGGATACTAATATGCATGCTTCAAGATAACTCCACACGAAATAAAACCATCAAACAAATATTTTGTCACGCGGAACATAAACGCCTCGTTTCCGGCCGCAACATGTACCCGTGTGTTTCCATGACCCGGTTACAGCGTCCGCATATGAATGGGAAGCTTTATTGCACTTTTTATGCAAACACGTTGGCGCGGGAGCCTAGTGACATCACCAGACTCGGAATTTACACAAGCACCCTTAATTACTGCTAGTTAAGTTCGTAATTCGAGTACAGTATTTAGCAAGCGTACCTTTTGCAGTAAGATTTTTCTGAATGACGTTATAATTATTAAAATAATGATACAGATAAAAGCAAATGCCACGGATTCACTCTTCAGGTAATTTTCCTACCTTCAAATATACCTACAGAAATTGTATTCCTGTACAAACCATTCATAATTAACCGACTTCCAAAAGACCTGCTCCTTTTGGAAGTCGGTTAAAAGGATTCTCAATTCGATTGGTATTTTATTTTTAGTACATTTAGTTATAACATTAGTACATATATAAGTTGGAAGGCAGCAGAGGAAGAGGAAGACCAAGGAGAAGTTATTTTGACCCAGTAAAAGAAAAAATAAATGCCAAAACATACCAGGAGGTAAAAAGGAAAGCAGAAAACAGGGATGAATCGAAAAAACTCCACCGACAAGAGCCTAGCTCTTAAGAATAAGAAGAAGATAGTTATAACATGTTAGGGTTTGACTTTCTATTTTATTGACACTTCATAGAATACATGCCCACTAAGGGCACTAAGATATAGCTTATAATTCTGCGTGTATGCCCCGCGCCGCACCGCCACCGTTTTACCTATACTAAAACTAACTCTGTGTCAATATGCATAAGGTTGAATTTCTATTGTACAAGTCACGCCATCACGCTTTAAAATTTTCTCGCGCTATCAGTGTCATTTCATTGAAGAATGAACTTTTTTAATGAGTCAATACAGTTGTTTTTGGTACGGCAAACAATGTAAAGTCTCGTTCACTCGACCTTTTACAAAGAATCTATATCGCTACACTCGCAACGCAACGGCACCTTGCACGTAGTGTTGGGATCAATCAGCGCGGGATCCAATCCCGGGAGTAATGGGAGCGTATTGTTGAGCGGGGGACTCCCATTCCATTACAACAGACGGCTAAATGAAATTAAATGACGCTACGTGGGTTTTGTGATTGCCATGTTTGTTGAAGCGTTTTCATTGGTAATACATGATTGATTTGTGTAATGGGTATGGGAGAGCATTAATAAAACCTCAAGCCATAGAATAAAGTATTATGAACCTTATGTTATAGTGTCAATGTGTAAATTGCCTAAAAGTTATATCAAACTGGAGGTTAAATTATCTGGAGTAAAATTAGCAATTTTTTTAAACCTTCATTAATAAAATAAAACTGCGCTTTTCGTTTCATTAGTGTCGAGACATGTTTTAAAAAAAAGATGGCAAACATTATTTAAAAAAAAAAACATACACCCGTATGTTTTTTTGAGAACCTCCTCCTTTTTGAAGTCGGTTAAAAATAAATATATTGTAGCCGCGTTTCGTTTCTACCTAACATAAATAAAAATTAAAGTTAGTGAATGTGTGTTACTTTGATCTAAATAGTTGCACATTTCATCGCGGGAACGTCTCGGGATAGTTCACGGGATATGACAGATGGCGCGCTTATCACCCCGCTCTCAGCCCATTTAACACGCTCAGTATTTTATAAGCTGACGCGAGCTTTCTCCCAGTATACTTTACTAAGTTATAACTATACATTTTTTCATGGTTTAGGAGCAAGAAAATGCTGAATAGAGCTTGAAAATAAAATTGGAGTTTTATGAACTGTGCACATTTTTAGCTGTGCGGCTGTTTTTTGCGCAAGTCGAGACGAAAGTGCTTTTTTATATAATTGTTGTATTTCCGATAGTAGACACAACATAGGTGTTGAAATAAAACTATTTTACGGATTCTATCGCGTTTATTTACTATTTTATTTTCCCGACGTTTCGCAAACAACAACTAAATATGAGGGTACCCAGTTATTAACTATGACATCAGAACGTCTAACACCTCAGGTCCTCCCGTGACCATGGGTGCTGTAAAGCAGCCGAAACGTCGGGAAAATAAAAAAGTAAATAAACGCGATCGAATCCGTAAAATAGTTTTATTTCAATGTATAGTATTCGCGTAAATATAAGAAAACAATACGACATAGATACTTATAAATGACATAATCAAAAATATTTCTTCCTCCTTCAAAATCATTTATTTATATATTTAACTAGAACGTTATATTTATAACTAGTTAATTGTACTAGTTAGTTATCTACAACATACATCATTAGTCTGTAAGCTTCCTTTTCACATTACCATAAAAAAACCCTAAATTTCTGCAAATACCAATGCAACTACCACCATTTATATAATCAATTTTCAAAATCACATAGTTTTATAAATACAATGTGAATTTTCTGCGAATAGTAAACTTATATGTAACTAGTATACGCCAAAGAGCCAGGTAGCGAAATAGCTGATTTATTTTTTCTATTTATTTTAAATCAACGGCTGGATCTAGTATTTCGAGCGTATGACGACGCTCGGTTCACTGTACCGCGTGGTTGTTTGGCAATTGCCTTTTCAGTATTGCCACGTAGGCTTAGCATGATCGTGTAGACATATGTTTTATCTCTTTCAACTCTCAAATTTGTCCATAAAATTACGTTACTTCGAGCTTTTTGTACTGGACATGGCTCAATGTGACGTCATTTTCTCGACAAATCTGACAGTTGAAAGAGACAAAACTTATGTCTACACGTTCATGCTAAGCTAGTGGTCTAGGTATAACTGGGGTCAACCCTGGTCTATGGTACCTAAAGTTCAGGCTAAGTTCGGTTTTGAATCATACGATGAGCATGTGTTGTCTAGCGATATTTATTAATTTCAACAAACACAATGCTATCACAGAGTTTCTCTTGAAATCCCGGCTTTGAAATTAATCAGTGCGGCGCCGAATCCCGGGAACAATGAACAGTGGCGCCGCAATATGAGTTGTGCGGGATTTCGACATTTGTTGTTTCCTGTTTTGCTGCTGTTATGTTAACGGTTATTTACAGTAGTAGGCAGAGTTAGGACTAAATTATTGTTTCCTATCAATATAAGTGACCCACTGCCATTATTTCATGGAATATAGGTACAATCGTCAAATACTGAACCACAGCAGTTATGCACTGGCTAAAAATAATGACGTTGCGTTACATAATCTCATAATCTAGAATCATATGACATTAGTGGATATCCAGCCCACCATTATTAATCAGCGATTCCCAATTCTATTTGATAATAATTCCCAATAATTCCCAATTCTGTTTGATAGCAACAATATCAAGTTATTTCTACAAAAGATCAAAATCAAAAGTAGGTGAAGTCAAATGTGAAGGAAAACTAGAGTCTATAGAAAGGCGTGTGAAGTTCAACAACCCGCACTGACTCTATGGCCCAAATAGTGGACTATGGCCCAAATATCCCTCGTATTGAGGAAAAATGTGCCCGGTATAATGACAATAGGCTCGCCCCCTATTACATTGGAACCATAATACATTGGCGAAGTGTGGGCGCTCTGCAGGCATGATGATGTATTAAAAGTAGTTAGTTAGCTCTACTAGTGTCTAGGTAGTTAGTCTAGCTCTTCGCTAGACTCGCTAAAACTCCAAAACCCTTGATTCGAATGTACAACCAATCTTGACTCAAAAACAGAAGGGGCCTAAAAAAATTGGTGATTCGAAATTCAAAGGTTTTAGCTCTCTCTCTCTCAATCTCAATCTCTCTATCAATAGTATTAAGGTTAATATTTCCGGAAACCACATGCGATAGCTCCCATTTAATAGGGATCGAAGGATAGCCATTTATCCGGGATTATAACGCGAACGTATTTTACCAAGGACCGTTGTTCAAAACTAATGCAATTTTGCGGGCCAGCTTTGATGTGCACTACGGCACATCAGCGCTAATTAACTGTAAAAGCTTCATAACGGTGTTATCTATCCGTATTAACTGTTGTATCCCTATTCATCATTTGCCTTACCTTATACCATTATTCGGGGTCGGCGCAGTAGTAGTTTCTTCCATTCATCGCGCTTTTCCGTCATACCGACATCCACTCCGATCTCATTCATATCACTTTTTATACAATCCATTCATCTTTTCTTTGGTCGTCCTCCCGCCCCATATCCAACCACATTTATACTCATCACTCTTTTAGTCACATGCTTCTCATCTCTTCTCATCACATGCCCAAATCATTCTAGTCTCTTACTTCTCACTTTTTCCGTTATGGGCGCTACTTTTATACTACCTCTAATATACACATTCCTCACCTTATCCATTCGCGTCACTCCACACATCCATCTCAACATTCGCATCTCGGCGGAGTGGAGACGTTTCTCTTCAAGCACTGTAGCCGCCCAGCATTTCGAGCCGTACATGATCACTGGTCTTATAACTGATTTGTTAATTTTAACTGTTGTATCCCTATTATAGTATTAGTAGTAGTAATGTTCCTCTGCGATTAATATATTTTAAACGCGATAAAATGTTTGCCAAATTAAAACGACCTCTATGTCAATATACATAAAGATTCAATTCCTGTGATAAAAGCCACGCGCCCACGTGTCGAAGCTCGCTCGCCCTGTCAAGGTCATTTCGTTCAAAAAATTACTTTATCTATGCATCACTACAGCCCATATTGGTATTATCAAAATAAATTACGCACCCAGTGTGCGTCGGGCTTTATATAAGTAAACATACATTTTGTTCAATATTGGGCTGAAATATGCTTTTGAAGGTGTATTTTTTTCTATTATGCAGCCTTTTATTGAACCGCCTTGAACGTAAGGGGTGCAAGTTCAAATCCGAGGTACGCACCTCTGAGATAATTTTCTACATTGATTACCACTTGCTGAAAGGTAAAGGAAAACATCGTGAGGAAACCTGCACGTCTATAGGAAGGCGTGTGAAGTTCACCAACCCGCATTGGTCCAGCGTGGTGGACTATGGCCCAAATCTCCCTCGTATTGAGGGGGAATGTGCCCGGTATAATAGCAATAGTGTAATAGGCTTGCCCTCTATTACATTGGGACCAAAATACATCGGCGAAGTGTGGGCGCACTACAGTGCACCTTTGCCTACCCCTTCAGGGAATACAGGCGTGATGATGTATTTATTTAATAAAATAAAAGTAGCCTTCGTAACTAGTCATAACATTAGCTATCTGCCAGTAAAAGCCCCATCGAAATCTGTCAAGCCGTTACGGAGATATCTCGGTACAATCAGACAAGGGTTGCCTAAGCCTTTTACTATGGGTACCATACTATAGGAGGAATCCCAGTTAAATAAAAATATTGCCCGTCATGTCAAAGTGTAGCGTGTGTTGCCTTACTAACCGTATTATTATCTTATCTTTATTACTAAAAGCAGCTCTAAGGCAACTGGAGCTATATGTACCTATGTATTTGTAATAAGTTTTGGCGATTTAAAATATGATCAGCCCACTGAGTTTCTTGCCGGATCTTCTCAGTTGAGGTCGCGTTTCGATCCGGTGGTAGTATAGTAGAATATAAGAAAAAAAATGTAAATTTGACAATTTGTAAGTGCCCCCATAGGCCTATACAGAATAAATGATTTGACTTTGACTTTGACACCCAGACCTTAACAACTCTGGAAAGGCAATTTCCGAAATTTGCCGGAGACGGGAATCAAAACCGCAACTCAGTGCAGTGACCCGAGCGGCCAACGCTCGAAATATTACTACCAAGTAGTTTTTAAAACCCCTCTCATTACGGCTGAGCGTGCCAGTCGTATTGGCAATAGGGTTATCAAACCATGGAGTTTCTTACCCATTCTTCTCCATAGGAAATGCATTCCGAATGGGTGGTAGAGATACAATAATTATTATTTACTTCACCCGCGTGGACTTTAGGGAGATTACCCGAAATAATGGTTTTATGTTCATTCCGTGGAAACCTAATGCTTTTAAAAAAAAAAGTAGCCTAAGTTACGCCTTGTAATATTAGCTATCTTCCAGTGAAAGTCCCGTCAAAATCTGTTCAGCCGTTTGGAAGTTTACCCCAAACAGACAAACATTTTTAAAATTGCCTTTTCGTTACAGGTATCGTGTATACTTTCATATGCAATTGGTAAAAAGGCGTTATTTTGATATTACAAGCAGACACTTCCATTTTATTTATTTGTATAGATTGACGATTCATAAGTGCTTGTATTGGTTTATATTAATAAAAAATATTCTGATTTTGAAACCTAGCTCTCTGTAACGTACGGACCAAATGGCCATAGACTAAATAGGGGTGCACTGTAGTAATCATCTCAGGGTTGTTTGACCTTGCTAACAAATAACCGATAGTTGTTTAAGATCTCTTACAATGTGCAAGACGTTGAACATTTTATGATGCTTAAATCAGAGGCTGCGATTCGTGGTATTTATTTATGTACGTATCTCTAACTAAGCCATTTATTACTTTACGCATAAGTATTATAATTAATGATGTGCCGACTGAGATCACGAATTGATGAACTTCATGATAATAAGAATATAGAAGAATACAGTCTTAATACTTGAAACAGTTTAATTGTATCTAAGTAAATTTGTAAAAATAAAGTTGATTGTATTTTGTTCATGCATTTTTTTATAAATCGAATTCCAGTCAGATATAACAACATGAAGGTTTTAAAATTATAACAAAAGTAAGAATTACATTATATTGAAATAAAAAAAGTAAAAATAATAATTATTTTTGCAAACATGAAAGACTGGCTGGAAGGAACGTGAAATGTAAATAAAAAAAAATACTTACAAGGGTAATACGCAGGCTTGGTAATAAGAAATGTAACAGTCACACACACACACTAACACACCACAAATTAAACACTAATATTTCTTAGGTTCCGTACACTGATCGAAACATATTGTGCTTAGCGAGACCACGCACGACTCCGCGTCTCACATCTACACACCGCCATCATTGAATTTAAATGTTTCAAATTTGGAACGTATAATTTTGGTACACGCCTTGATTGTATTTTTTAAATTATTTTTTTTTAAGAGGCGAAGGTTTATGGCAGGCTGAGACTAGGGCGGCGAGCGAGGGCGGGCGGGCTGTCGGCGCGCGCAGAACCGCCGCAAACTTCGCTCGGATGCGCGACGCAGTGTTGCTAACTTCGGCTTGATATTCTGACCTCATTTCAACAACGCGATAAATTATTTTCGAAATGGCAACGTACTGTCTTCCACTGGTGCAGTCACGTGCTTTTTATTGTTATGTAATTATCATTTAAATATAGATTTTAATTCGTTAATAAGAGAGGGTATTATTAGAAAAACCAACAATCATTCGCCATTTTATTTATGTCTCTATACAAAGCAAATGATCTTGTTGAGGTATAATAAGGGTCAGTAGGGCAATCACAAAGCAATGGGAATGATATCCGTGCCTTTGTTCATAGACCGTGTACCTACATAAGAAATATTTGATAAGTTTGTCCTAGTTTATGAATACACATGCTGAATATCAACTAGTGTTTGACCATGTAGTAATGATTTTTATGGTACAAGTAAAACGGAAGATTTTTAAATAGAAAATATAATAGAACCCTAGATAAAGACTCATCATTATTAAAACAGCTAAACTTAATTAATAGTATATTTTATCAAGTATTTTTTTATTTATAGCAGTATTATTAAAATCATTTTGAAATCATGATCGGACTGGTATAATAATTCTACAACAAAAGCCCTGCGTCCATAAACGCGTCAAATCACGCGCGACAATAATGTAATATTTATGTATATGGTACATTTATAAAAAATGTCATGTTAATTCGTTCGCCCCAGTACGTGCAGGGCAAATTACCATCCGAATTCTTAAATGTGTCTACCATCCGAATTCTTAATAATCTACATACTACGTCGTCTAAATGTTGGTCGTAGTAATGAAGGTTTAGTGTTCTACGGCGTAGCATCGTAGACCGTAGTGTCGTAGCGGCTACGATGCTACGAGACCTTAGGGAGTCGCCGCATAACTTAATTATAACTTTAGTTTGTAACTGGTTCTCGTATAGTCCCGTGTACTTGAGTTTTTGTGACCGTGCTTTGTTGAGTACTTTATAAATAATGAATAGGTACTTCAAAACACCTTACACAGATATACAGTTATTTACGAGGGTACAGTGTTAAAACCCAGCAAGTGCCAAAAAAAATGTTTCAGTAGAAGATGGACATCTTAGTGCATTTTTGATGCTCTTTTCAGTGGTGTAATCCACTGTTACCACAACATACTTAGTATAACGATATTATTTGAATAACATAACGTGGTCCTTAAAACGAAAATATTGGATATTTTGAAAGTAACAATTTTATACTAATTAGCTTTTATCACTAGACCCAGTATTTTGGTTTTATTTAAATATAACAATGAAACTCTACTATATGAGAAACGAGAGAAATATAGAATAAACACGCTTGTTTATATAAAATAACCAGACTCTTTGCTAGAGTTCTTATTTCGGTTCAAATTATATTAGAAGAGGTTGCATCGACGGTACCATCATGCTGCTATAAAATGCTTGACATATGACTGTATAAAGTGCTATATAGCCACAATATATCAAAGAAATGTATAGCATCTTTCATCGAATACCACCCAACATGCTGACAGCGCCTCGAGGTTATGCTGACACATCTCAGTCGGTGAGAACAAGCCGACGACAGACTGCCACCGTTTACTGTTCAAGGAATATTTGTTTTAGTTCCTTATGGTGCGTTGCGAAAGGGGGCTAGACGGAAAAAAATAAGACTAAAAGTGTCGACCGACACTTTTGTAAATGTGTGTGTGAGAGTAAAAGTTGTAACGACACTTTTGTAAATGTGTGTGTGATTTAGATTTCGATTCCGGTATCGGTTTCGGTTTCGGTTTCGGTTTCGGTTTCGATTCCGATTCCGATGTGTGTGTGTGTATGTATATGTACAATTTTTTTGCTTTTTTTATTTCAAAAGGAACTTCGTTCCATCCGGGTGTCCCTTGACACCTCTCAAGTTTTTTTTAACATATTGGGTAATATACTCGCACGTAGTCGAGTAATTTAATAAATAACTACTATAATTTATTATATAATTGGACAACTATTTACAAAATATTTACAATGCAAAATAAAATAAGTTCAAACTAATAAGAAAATATTATATTTATAAAATATGTAAAAAATTTGGCCCATGCGGAAGCGTACCCAAGACGCTGGCTGCATTCCCTCGCTGAATGGCTAGAGCCACTCGTTGAGCGAGAAAATGGCCTGCTCTTGGGTCGCCGGTTGTGTCGACCAATTTTTTGCCGAGTAAGTTAATTAAATTTTGGGTGCTTGGACCCCATGGACCTAGGGTTTCGACTCCAAAAGGAATGAAAATATATTCGGAGCCGATAACCTCGTACTTCCGCCGTTTCAGAGTCTCAGCCGCCTCCGCCGCCGAGCCCGCTTTCTGAGTGGTTCCCGAGAGATGGGAAGGAGCCAAAGTATCAACGCAGGTTGCATCCCATACCATGGCTCGTCCCATGCTCCAAGGAACCAGAGACATTCCGTCGGGTCTCTTGCCATCGTCACGCACGATACCTTGCGGCTCTAAAATGGCCGGTACGTTGGCGGTGGCAAGAGAACGACGGATGATGTCATTCAGAGCGGCATGATGAGAGTGGCGGCCAGCACTCCTAGCGCAAGACAGTCCATGCCGTCCAAGCCGGTCGACGACAACTCCGCAGGGGCACGTGTGCGGCGTACAAACGTCGGCCCCGAGCCGTAACCCTAACGCTACACGAAGTGTATTAGGATCAAGGTAGTTTCCTGTATTGGCACATGGAAAAGCATGTAGCCAATATCCGGATTCCTTACAGGAAACTGCCTTGATCCTAGCGAGCTCGGAGCCTGTGCTAGTGTCCCTTAGATTTCTAAAAGTGGCACGGCAACACAAATCATCCCAGCTTCGCTGTGAAGTCGGGTTTGTTGGATTTTGACTTGGCCAGGCCAACTCCCATGCTTTTCTGCCTTCGTTCACAAAAGAAATAGCCCCATTAAACGAGGATCTGGACAAAATCTGTTTAATGAGGCTGTCATTCTTATGTGTTGAAGACAGGAAAGCCGGTAAACAAATATCAGAATTTTTACGTATACCTACTCCTCCGTATCTTATGGGTAAAGATGCTTGATTCCAAGATTTTTCATTTAGTTTTAAATTTACAATGCTTTCGAAAGAAGATCTAATTAGGTTGTCC
Organism: Ptilodon capucinus; assembly: GCA_914767695.1. Classification (NCBI taxonomy): domain Eukaryota; kingdom Metazoa; phylum Arthropoda; class Insecta; order Lepidoptera; family Notodontidae; genus Ptilodon; species Ptilodon capucinus. The sequence goes on from OU611831.1 coordinate 8,183,223, forward strand.
ACGGTTATAAGGGAATTTTGATATAGCCAAACTGGAGATGTACGAAGGAGATACGTAAATTTAGGAATAAAAAGACAAAATTTTAAAATAAAAAGAGCCGAATGAGGATTTATTGCCAATAAACGGTGAGAGTATTCTTTGAATTTAATCAGCGATTGCGCTATTGTTGGTTCAATCGCATCAGGAAATATTGGTGACCCAAGGAGATGAAGAGACTTTTTGTCAACAATTTTAATATGGGTAGCCAAACTATTAAACTGGTCGATAATAAGATTTTTGTTTGGATTATTCTCAGCCAAATATAACACACACTTATCAAAATTTAGCTCTAGACCTAATAATTGAAATTTAGTAATTATATTTTTAAGATCCAAAAGCACTTTATCTGAAGTATCTCCTAGGGTACCGTCATCCAAATACCAAACATTCAAATTGGAGCTTAAATTTTGTACAACTGAGTTTATGGCCAAACTAAAAATGGCCGGGCCAAGAGGGTCACCTTGTTGACAGCCAACAGAGGAAAGAATTTCGTGATGTTTGTACATTAATTTAGAAGGCTCCCTGTAACATTGGTTCAAATATGCAAAAATTTCTGGAACGTTTTGTTTTGCTTCATTTAACAAAGTGACCCTGTTTACCGAATTAAAAGCATTTTTAACATCAATTTTAAGCAGCACCTTATTATCGTGGCTGCTATGTAGATAAGAGCGTGTGGCATGAACAGCAGCCTCACAACCACCACTTACTCCGAAACCTAACTGTATGGGAGAAAATTGCTCATGGAGTTTGGGAACTATACCTTTAACTATAATAATACTATAGTTTTAGATCTAAGTAGTAACCTAACCTTCCTTGTTATCGTTTTTGTGCCATCTTATTGGTATCTAATATTATTTAGTGGATAATGGTGTTGGTTGTGCAATTGTCAATGTATCCCTAACTTATTGTACTCATAGTAATGTTTTATTGTACAACTGTTTGTTTTCCTTAATAAATAATAAAAATAAACTATAATAAGTATTTAGGTAGAGTACTTTCTTAGGTCTAAATACAAAAGCTATGTAGGTACGATTGGGCGGTCTTATCGCTTAAAGCAATTTATTCCAGACAACCACTCTGGAAGAGTAAATAAAATAAATATATAGAGTTATTTACATGATAAAATAAATAGTTGAGTTTTCCTGTTACTATGGTCGCAAAAAACACAATTTCCAGATTGAAATAAAACTATTTTACGGATTTTATCGCGTTTATTTACTATTTTATTTCCCAACGTTAAATAAATAAAATAGTTTTATTTCAATGTATAGTATTCCCGTAAATATAAGAAAACAACAATTTCCAGATTTTTACGGATATTAAAATGGAATGTCTTGTAGAAACTACATTTCATATTAATCAATTTTCATTACACTATCAAATATCTGTGATGCTTTGCCTACGATATAAATATATTCTTGATATGAATAAATGTTTGTCGTTTAAAGGAGACTGCGTGATATAGGACCCAAGACATTTGATAATGTTATAACCGCCTTTGATGCCACACACTAAAGCCCTGCGCTCACAGGCACGACAAAACGCGCGACTATTTTATTTGCCAATAATAAAACGAACTGTATTAATTAATAGAAGCACAATTTCTAACGAAATGTCACTGATGATGAGAGCGAGTTTTGGCGGGTGGTCGTGTGGCTTACCATTGAAATGTAATATCTATACATCTTCTATACAATCTATACAAATGAATAAAATTGGAGTGTCTGTTTGTAATATCAAAATAACATTATTTTAACAAATGCATATGAAAGTATACACGATACCTATAACGAAAATGCAATTTCTAAAATTTTTGTCTGTCTGTTTGTTCCGGGTATACTTCAAACCGGCTGAACAGATTTCAACGGGACTTTCACTGGCAGATAGCTGATGTTCCAAGGCGTAACTTAGGCTACTTTTATTTTAGAAAAAGTATTAGGTTCCGCGGAATGAACATAAGACCATTATTTCCGGGTAATCTCCCTATAAAGTCCACGCGGTGGAAGTCGCGGGCACAGCTACGTTTTCAACAAAGATCAAGTTAATTCTCTCGCTCCAGTAGATGCCGGGCGTAACTTTTCGAACGAGCGCGTGCGAGTAGGTATGTCGTCTATTTCCCGACTACCGGCCGTGGAGATAACGTCAAAGTTACAACGCGCAGCCTTAACAAACTTTTGTACTCGAGTATCAGTGGAGGCACTAAAGCCCCGACACACTGGGGCGTGAACGCAAAAATATTGTCCAATACCAAAACAGACTCTGTGTCAATATGCATAAAGATTGAATTTCTGTGGTAGAAGTCACGCTCCCACGCGTTAAAATTGGTTCGGCCTGTTAGTGTCATTTATTTGAAGAATTAACTTTTTCTATGAGTCAAAACAGTTTGTTTTGGTATGGCAAAAAAATTATACGCGCGAGAATTGACCTCCCACTATGGGGGAGGCCTAATACTATACTGGAGATGAGGGTGAACGTTAACACTTTTTCACATGTTATACCTACTTTATAATGTACTTTTCGAAGTCATTATACGTACACATGGTCTTCTTGATAAGGTGGTAGTATACATCAGCAGTGGTAGCCGAGTGGTCGAACGCACGCCTTGCAAATCAAAGTGTGCAGGTTCAAACCCCGGCTCGCACCTCTGGGATTTATGTGCGAATCTCATTCCATCCCAGATTATCACTTGCTATGAAACGGTGAAGGAAAACATCGTGAGGAAACCTGCACGTCTGAGGGAACTTGTCTAGTTCTCGATAGATGTGTGAAGTCTGCCAACCCGCACCGGGCCAGCGTGGTAGACTATGGCCTGAATCCCCCTCGCATTGAGGGGAGGCCCGTGCCACAGTAGGACGGGACACAGTGACAGTGGGACGTTAAAAGGGCTGTAGTAGTATGGGTGATGTATACATCAGCACGCCTGTATGCCCCGAACGGATAGGCAGAGGCCCACTGTTGTGCACCCACACTTCGCCGATGAATTTTGGTCCCCATATAGATGGATAGATAACTCTTTATCGTTCCACCTCTTAATGAAATACAAAGTATACATATACGATAATAAAATGTAAGTGATACAATGTCAATGTAATAGGGAGCGAGCCATACCATATTCCAGGGTTCGAACCTGAACTTTCCGAGTTCAAGGCAGGCATTCCACCCACTACGCTACAGCTTTGGCAAGCTGTTCTAGTTTCTACAACTCATTACGCTGAAATGTAACAAAACTACATTAGTATTCGAGTCTCTATTACTATATATTTTAGCGTAGTCAAATAAATCATCACGCCTGTATTCCCCGAAGGGGTAGTCAGTGACGCACTATAGTGCACCCACAATTCGCCGATGTATGGTCCCAATGTAATAGGGGGCGAGCCTAGTGCCACTATATCGGGCACATTCCCCGTCAACACGAGGGCAAAGTCGATTTGGGGCAAAGTCCACCACCCTACCCCACTGCGAGACGGGGAACTTCACACGCCCTTCTATAGACGTGCAGGGTTCCTCACGATGTTTTCCTTCACCGTTCAGTCATGCCAGCCAACGGTTACCACTTACCATTATTGAAAATGACATTTGCACATTAAAATCATCTCAGAGGTGCTAGTCCGGGATTTGAACTTGCACCCCTTGCGTTCAAGGCGGTTCTACCGACGAGGCAACAACTATTTTAGCGTAGTGATTTCTATAATTGCTTGAAGGAAGCCAGTTTGTCTTACGAGGTAGGAATGATATAGGAAAGATCTCTTGAGAGAGTGGCAAATTTGTCTGTCCGCAAATAAATCACGATGCAGTGGAAAACTTTGATATATCCAGCATTTAGTTTAACGACATCTCAGCTATTGGAAAGGCGTAATGTCTTTGACCTAGCTCTAAATATAATTCACAGGAATCCAAGAATCCAAACAGATGCCGGTGGAATAATATCCCGAAATTTCTATCTCACAAATAGGACCGCGTACAGATCTGTCACCGCGCCTGTCAAAGTATCTTAACACCAATAATTAGTCAGCTTTCAGCGACATTTATAATTAATGTCATAAACAAAAAGGGTAAATTTAAAATGTGTGTCCTATCTATCAACGTTAAGGTCGAGAATGTAATGATTCAGGTTTTATGGAGTCATAAAATAGTTTTTTTTATTAGTGTAGTCTATGAATGTAGAGTGTCGGTAGGGATAATTATTTTACAATGTTTTGGGAGATTTATATTGAGATGTAGAGAATTTGTGGTGATCTCGCGTGTCGGGGCGTTACGAATGGTATGCAAAGTCATAAACTAGTAAGTATAGGTAACTATAAATAATTCAAACAATAATGATTAGGCCTTCTTTTATGCCATTAATTCGTGACTTGTGAGAGATTTATTTTTGGTTCTGATTTATGATAAATTAAAATTTTACTAATAACAAAGTGAAATAAAAACATCCGATATCTAAAGAGAGCGTATGAGTAAGCGGTTAATTAGAAATTATGAAAGAAAGAAAAATTAGAAAACCTCATAGATTTTTATTTCCTGTGCATTCTAGAATGTGAGAGACGAAATTCTAGAATGTGAGAGAATTCGACGAGATCTCCGAAGCGTACTTATCTCGTTATATAGTTGGTAGTTAATTTGCAGTATTGAGATCCGAGCGCTGAAAAATTTAAAAAATGCGATACTCGTGGCGCCAGCGCACGATTTTTTATTGTTGGTCATACATCAATGTCAAAGCACTACATTATTTATTTTCTTTTGAATTATTGATCCTAAAACGGGCATCTTTCATGGAATCAGACGTTTGCGATTCGCGCGGGAAGCGACCGCGTTGTTTTCCTTTGACGTTTATTTCAAGTGAGTCATATATCGTGAATAAATTATTGTTTAAACGTTCATTTGGTATTTTATTACCTTAAAGAATGGATTTAGCGTCATATTGATATTGGGATGAAAATAGAAATGACATGTCATTAATTAAAGTAACGCTACTTAGCAATTTATCTGATTCAATCGCACATAGTCTACAGACACTTTACAAGCTAACCTTACTATGAGTGCTTCATTTGTTGTTTAGCGAGATTCTATCTGACTTTTTCAGATTCAGTATTATAAACATAAATTAAGAAAAAAACGTTTTATCACTTTTAACAACGATTTTTTTTCAGATTTACGTGATTTCATTATAAATTTTACAGCATACAATTGAGTCATTGTATTAAGTATGTCCATCCATTGAAGAGAATAAAACAACACAGCAATCATCATAAATCTTCAATCTATTCATCATTTTTATGAGCTAGTTAACCTGATTTTTAACTATTAACGTTATGTTAAAAGGGTGATTAGCCAATCATCGACTATTTCATAACAATACTACTTGCAAGCTATCCACCACTTTGTTGTGAGTAGATACTGAACCTGTTAGGATTTTGAAGACAACATTTAAGAAATTGAAATTAAACTATTTTATCGCGTTTATTTACTATTTTATTTTCCCGACGTTATATGAGGGTACCCAGTTATTAACTATGACATCAGGACGTCTAACACCTCAGTCCCCCTGTGACCATGGTTGCTGTAAAGCAGCCGAAACGTCGAGAAAATAAAATAGTAAATAAACGCGATAAAATCCGTAAAATAGTTTAATTTCAATGTATAGTATTCGCGTAAATATAAGAAAACAAAACATTTAAGAAAGTCAAGTCATACACCTATAATTACAGAACACCTTTGCACCAATACAATAACTTTAGAAATAATTATTTAAAATAAACGCACAGTACAAGCTTTTCTTAGTTTAGGATCATGTGTGTTGTCTGGCGATGTTTGTTAATGTATTTACTGTATCACTGAAAATGTACTAGAATAAGTAATTAGAGTGAAAATAACAAGCCATGATGACTGAATCTTTGTAGAGTAGCCCCTTTTCAGTAGAGGCAATCAATAAAAGGGACGTCGACTCGATGTAAGAATATTTTATAGCGATGTTTATTTAAAAAGTCTGGTTTAGTTTGGTTTCAACGTCTCCAGTCACTTTTTATTTATGTTTACATAAAAAAGCTCTATATTACTACTTGAAACTAGATAAATTAGCTTTCCTAGTATTTCTAACCGCGGTGGTTTGTTTGATTCCATTTAAATTTGTTTGGTATTAATCTGTCTGGAAAGCAGATGCATCAGTTCTGTCTTTTTACACAAATTCAACGGACATTTTTTTCTTATGAAGCAATTAGAAAGACCTACTACTCACTCTCGGACTTGTAGACTTCCAAAATTGTAAACCGTTTATTTTTTCTCTTAGCTGGACCCCAAGTTGTTGCTATGACTAGGTTTTTTTTATCAATGGGAGCTAAAATACGACCATTCTAATGGCATCAAGGTGATTATCGCCTCATGGTGATTATTGCCTCATGGCTACACTGATCATATTTCAGCTACCATTGTTATAAGACGTGTTCATGCCTTTAAAAATGAAGTCATAAATACTCCACAACAATTCATTGTAAATGGGAGTAGACGCACCTTACTGTACTAGCTTCCTGAGCGTAAAGACTATATTTGTATTTAATATTAGACTGCCGTGAGTATAATTCTTCTCTAGTATTGTCGCAAAGGTGCTGTCTGCTCTCAAGGCATTGCTGCTCCTGAGAATGTATTACTCGCAATTATCATTTTGAAAAGAGTAACCATTGAGTTTCTTACCTGCTCTTCTCAGTGGAAGCAGCATTCCGAACCGGTGGTAGAATCTGACTATTTGTAAGTGCTTTTTGGCCAACACGAATAAAAAAAAATTTGATTTTGAAATAAGTTAACCAATTATAGAAGGACCCATCAAGGTACCACGTTAAGTATAATTAGTTAATAAGTGACCTATTTTTGACGCCAGCGATATTATACGGCTGTGCCTATATTGTTGCCAGGAATGTCTCAGTAAACTACGGGCAACAGTAAGTACTCTCAAAACTCGGAGCGAATGACCTTGTGCTACCAGACTTTTAGAAAAAAGTTTTAAAAGTAAAAGGCAAAACGTTATTACCAAATCGCTTTGAACTCACCGAAAACATCGCAGTACAGCTGTGGTTTGCGTCGTATCTCCGGATAGATATCTCTTTATTATATTAAATATCGCTCGAGGAAAGCTTGACGTCGCGCGCATATCAATAAAACATATCGCACCGCGGCGGACGGCGGATGGCGCGCGATCTGTGACGTCAAATACTTTCATACACGGATCAAGAAGCATAGGGATGGGAGGTGATTTTGGGATTAATATCCGGACTCTCGCCTTAATATCATTTAAGGTAACAATTCAGGCAAGATTGTGTGTAGCAAGGTTTGTCAGCGAATACCTACTGGCTTCCGTAGCCCACTCTAATTGGGTAAGTTCTCATTAAACAGAAAACAATTTTAACATCTAAATGCTAGGGCAAAGTTAACATTGTGGCAATGTGAATAGAATTGCGGGATTGTCGTAGATGGCAATATTATTTAAACAAAAAAACAAAGTACCTCATCGGTCATGTCCCTTGATTAAAAAAAGAATGCGAGCGGACAAGAGTTTGTTTTCTTTGATATATAGGATTAAAATGAGCCAGGAAGGTCGATTGTAAATTCAATATTTAAATATTTAAAGCATTCCTTCGAACGCCACCCACAACAAATAAAATATAACTAATAGAAAAAACATCATTTTAAATATAACTAAACAACTTTCGTGAACGCGATCCCGGAAACTTTGTATCCAATCCCATATAGCACACATCACTATTATAGCAGACACATTACTTTGCGGTGGAGCTAAAATAAATACTTACAGAGTTTCAGTTAACTTTTGCCACCATTAAATGCTCTTCCGTATTTTTCTTTCAAACGTAACGCACTTTAAAATGTCTTGATCACTTTATTAAATCGCCAAAGAATAATATTTTTAAGTCCACATGTTGTCAGAGAAAGCTTAACACTGAATGAACTTTAAAACGTAAACGTGTATTTAATAATCTGATTCACACCGCGTTTCAAACGAATTTTGACGAAAATATCTATCACTCACCGCACTGTTATTCCAATAATTGCATTCATTACGCGGTGCGGGGATTCATCAATACGGATTTTTTAAAATGTCACCCTTTTTTTAAACACTCCAATTTTGGCGCGCAGATTTTTGTTTTAATAATGGTTAGATGTTTTTTAACAACAATTTAGGTTCTATTTTTGATTATTTAAAAATGTATATCGTTTGGTCGATCGGAAGTTTTCGTTATAAATAAACGACGCGTGGCTGCGCACGCGTCCGCCACGAGCGTTCGTCGGCTAGTGGGGAGTTACGGATTCAATGGATTCCAAATGCTTTATCAATATTTCTGTACGATTATCGTGAAAATGGATCACCGCTGTTACTCACACGTGGGATTGTATTATATCGAGATGACTAAACGATTATTTGGGTTTGAAAGATATTGATTGATTTCGTAAAAGTGTTGGTGTAGATCCGGAACATAAATAACTTTAACGTCCCACTGCTGGGCACGGGCCTCCCCTCAGTGCGCGGGGGATTCGGACCATAGTCCACCACGCTGGCCCAGTGCGGGTTGGCAGACTTCACACATCTATCGAAAACTAGTCAAGTTCCCTCAGACGTGCAGGTTTCCTCACGATGTTTTCCTTCACCGTTTCATAGCAAGTGATAATATCGGATGAAAATGATATTCACACATAAATCCCAGAGGTGCGAGCCAGGGTTTGAACCTGCACACTTTGATTTGCAAGGCGTGCGTTCTACCACTTGGCTACCACTGCTATAAAATACTGATTTTGAATTCGAATACGTTTGTTTAATGGTATTCGAATTTGCGAAGTTGCGTGCCGATATGCGTTTAACTGTAGACTATAGATATGTATCTTTAGATTACAATTTATTAAGTACATAGACACGCCTGCCAAAACTTCGTTAAAACCTGAATCAATTAACATTTACTTCTATTTATAAAATAAACGGCATAGTATCGATAGGGTTCCGTACCCAAAGCGTAAAACGGAAACCCTATTACTAAGACTTCGCTGTCCGTCCGTCCGTCCGTCTGTCACCAGGCTCTATCTCATGAGCCGTGATAGTTAGAGAGTTGAAATTTTCACAGATTATGTATTTCTGTTGCCGCAATAACAACAAATAAAAAACAGAATAAAATAAATATTTAAGGGCGCTCCAATACAACAAACCTGTTTTTATAAACAATGGTACGGAACCCTTCGTGCGCGAGTCCGACTCGCACTTGGCCGGTTTTCGATACATTCCATCGATATTTCCCTCACTAGGCCGCTAGCTCACGCAATACCACCAGGGTTTCGAAACATTTAATTAATTCGTAAGCTTTTATCGGCACCAGTAAATGGTCGGGCCATTCCAGTAATTGTTGGCAAGCGATTAATTAGAAACATGCGTTTAAATTACATGGTACGATTTGAATAATTTGTTTAATGTCGCGACAATTAATTATATGGGAATGTTTTACTCTTAAAAAAATATTAAAATTTAAATACTTAGTGTGAATATTAAATAATTTAAGCATTCTCGTGAGAACCCCCTTTTTATGGGCATGACGATACCTGATATCGTTCATCTGAATTTATACAGCTTACTAATTAGGCATTGTTCAATATGCCTAATTAGTTAGCTGTATAAATATTAGCTATAAAAAGTTAGCTGTATCTTTTGTTTTTGTGGCAAAATACATATATATAATGCATCGCCGCAAATATTCAGATATTATTTTTAAATGTCTTAATTTTTTTCGTAAGAACCTTCTACAAAGTATTAGAAAACTTTAAACAGAGATGAATGAACTCGGTAAAGTAATTCTCAATATATGGCGTGGCCAAGGAAATAGGAATCAATTTTTATATTGCTGTTAGTAGTGTTCTCTTGCTGTTAATTACTTGACACTAACTGAAATTACCGCTAACCCTAGTTGGAACCATTCTTCATCTTATCCCATTAAAATATCATCATTTCATTTATTCCGTAAAAGAAGAAGTCATGTACAGAACTATAAACAAGGGATTCGAACCCACACTTCACTGTAGCTTTTATTACAGTGCTATGACCGCTCCGCTTTCATTTCTGATGTTATCCCTTTCATCTGTACATATCTAATACGGTACAAGTGCACTGTCTATGTGTTTTACGACACATAGTTTTACGAGTTAGATTTAAAGCGTAGTTTCTACTGGGCTGTTAAGTTTAATTTTATGTGGCTATCAAACTATGGCTAAACTGTAACAATCTTTCATTGTACCTTGTCCTTGCATTTTGAATTGTCATGCTGGTGTTGAGTACCGAGGTCACTTATAAGTACCTAATACTGTAAGTTTGACAGAGTTTACGTTCGATAGTGGGTAGCTAAGACGTAAAGTAAGGTAATGTTTGTACATTGCCTTACTTTACGTCTTAGCTACCTACTGAAGAATGGGAGAATCATTGTTGATATCGGCCAGCCAAGCAGGTCACAATTACACCAACGAGTTCTTTTCCTTCTTTTCTTTCGAAATGAATGAAAGCATTAAATTTTATGGGATAAGATATGGAATGGCTCCTCCTGCGGATAGCGGATATTTCAGTCATATCAAATAAACATAATAAATAAAAATGGGTGATGAGCGTGATAAAAATGGTGGATGAATCAAAATGAGACTTCTCGTGTGATCAACGTGTTGTTGTATTAAAGGCGGAACTTTTTCTAACATTTGACAATATGATTTTGTCTACGTATGTTAAGACGTATAAAATTAGACAGCCGTGGCATAAATGAGACCAATTTCGGTATAAAAAAGGTAACTCAGACGTGCAGGTTTCCTCACGATGTTTTCCTTCACCGTTTCATAGCAAGTGATAATCTCGGATGAAAATGAGATTCGCACATAAATCCCAGAGGTGCGAGCCGGGGTTTGAACCTGCACACTTTGATTTGCAAAATTATTTTGATTAAGTTTCAGTCAGAGGCTACAAGCTTATCGTAAAGCCTTCATACAGAGTACTGACTCTCGAATGGCCTGCTACAAAGAATGTCACATTTAAATAATTCTATCTGGCATTTGAGTCAAATTCACAAAACCCATCAACATTGCACATCAAGATCACAAAAACAAAATTCCAGTAAAAAACCTAAAATAAATACCTTTTCTACCGCAAATAACATACAGGTAAGTATTAGACGATAAGATATTTTAATAAGTCGTATGTATCTCAAGAATTTGACCCAAATCAGTGTTCAGAAAGATATCTGAATATTACCAGCTTGATAACAGCCAAGTTTTTAAACAAAGGCGCGTAGCCATCATTGGATGGTAAACGGAAACATTTGTCGAGGTAGGCGTGACATTTTCAGGTCACCGACTATGGTAGGGCCCACGGTGAGGCCCTAATGTACCATGGGCCTGTTCCAGAAAGCCCTTCTGTTCCTCTCTGGGATCCTCTCACTCCTTGCCTTGGTTGAGGCCTGCACAAAGAAGGTCTACATTGCTTGCAGACAGCCTGCGCCTTGTAGCAAGTAATACTGCGGTAAGTAATTAAAATAGACATTTTGACTTTTTTTAACTTTATTTTTCTTGCAATGCAATTTTGACTTTACGAAAATGTTAAGTAGAACCGAACAACAGATGTGCCCTTTTGAAGGAGAAGTTATATCGAACTTAGTTTGGTCTAGTGGTGGAGACGCTGCTTGTTCTACTGCTCAGAGTGGTGGTTGGTTGGAGTTCAAGGCAAATTCTGAACACGATGTATTTAATGGTCAGGGGGCATTACGTTTTGGTTAACATGACACTTCTTTACTAACCATCCGAATTTATTTTTCTACGGATATACTAACGACTAGCGTCTCTACAAACGTATTGCTCATGATAGACCTACGCAACCATAAGCGTGTTTAAGTAATAACCGATTATAAAATATCATCTCTTTTGTTACAGGAATAAACAATGGCCAAATTCGGTCTGTGTCGACTCTACACAGTCCTATTCGCCTTCTTCTCTATGCTAATCGTTAGCGTCTCCTGTTGTAAGAAGAAAATTCCGTGTCAAGGGCGGGCACCTTGTAGAAGGGGACCATACAGAACCTAGGAACCCTTACGTCAAAACTATAGATAGAGCCATAACTAGACTAAATTGGGAGGATTTAAATCAAAGTGAGGATTCTGAAATTGAGAAAATTAGCAGCTGACGCCTAAGATTGATTTGTCGTTACGATAGCTTCATATGAGTTGAGTTGTCGGGAAAATGGAAATGCTTGATAACGTATCCTCAAAATGCCAATATTTTTCCCAACTCACCCAAGCCATCAATTTTGACCCCCTATTTCATTCGTAGTGACTCCGCACCGACCGTGCCATGTTTAAACTGAACTTTTCATTTTTGTTCCTTTTTTTTAATTTATTGATAGCGAAACTGTAAAATAATTTAATAATAAAAAAATGTAAACATTATCTTCTTTTATTTAAAAAAGTATATTTTTCTTCGTTAAACGTTAAAGTTCCGATTTGGGTCAAATTCCACCTAGTTTAAGTTATTTTTCTGTTTGTTTTTGTAATTAGTTTATTTATATGGTATTTATTATTTGCGGTGGAACGACTCAAATCTATGCTTTTTCGTTTACAGAGATATCTTCAAGCATTCATCAAAAGGTCATCTTGCAAAAATAGCAACAAGGGAGGATCGTTTTCTTTGTGTAAGTACCTATGAATTTTCTGTACTTTCTGCTTTTTTGTTTGTTAACTATTTCTATTTATTTATTACTGATATAGTTTACGTACATACTTGCTTGGTTATGAACGGTTATTTGTTTAACCCACAAAGTTCATAGCTAGGTAACTGTTCAGTTTATTATTTGTTATATAGTTGTCTTTTGCCAGTAATAAAATTCCTCTCCAACCAAAAGGTTGCCTGGAGAATCACTTTTAAATTTATATCGTTTATCTACGTATTTCTATATATTTCAACGCCATAATTTACATTATTTTAAAACGAGACCCGCTTCATAGATTAGTATATTTTCCGTCTAAGACATGCCTTAGCTACACCCAAAAACGGTCTGAAGAGCTCCTGGTTTATAATCATATTTTGACTGCTGTGTTGCTCGCGTGCTTCCAGGATTGGTCGGATGATGATCAGGTGCTGGGCGCGCGCAGTGCTGGTCTGTTTGCTGTTGGTTTGGCTCCTGGGAGTGGCTGGCTGTGGGACCAAGCGTATGGTGTGCAACTCCAACAACCCGCCTTGCAAGAAATAAACGTAAGTTAACCTATCAGGTGATTACCAAAGAGTTTAAAATGGCATTACGAGTGGTGAAGTGACACGTCTGTATGATAAAATCTTCGAATACGTGTCTACGATTTACGCGCTTGTTCGCCGTATTAAAATTCCACAATACTACAGCATGAGATGCTTTGCTTTGGATCTCACTTTCAGTGCGTGTAGCAGGCGCGCCATTGCTAGACTTATTACTATTTATAGGAGGACATAATAAGTTATTAGGTCCTCTTAAGAATAGGTACTCGTTTCTACACAATGTGACACAGGCCTTATCTTGGCACATGTGCGGGTTTTCAGTAATAGGAGGTTTTCGGTAATAGTAAGAGAGCATCAATGGATTTTCTATTTATTCAAGTAAATGCGTCCAGTAAGTATCTACCTATCTATTTATTATCTACGGAACTGGCAACATCTAATCGTTTTTGTACCTAACTAATGATGTTTTCAGTGTCGCAGTAACCGATGGACAAAGCCCTCCTGCAGGAGGTATTGGTGCTGATTGTGAGCCTGCTGCTGTCTTACCTGGAGTCCTGCCTGGCCTGCACGCGACACGACTACGTGACGTGCAACGAGAACGCCCCCAAGTGCGACAAGGAACGGAAGTGAAGGAACTTTCTAATTAGGAGAACGTCTGTACTAGAAGGTACATATTAAAATGACCCTTAGGATGTTTATAAAGTCGCTGAAAGCATTAAGCAACCTTTTATTGATATGTTGACCTCAGACAAATGACTGGATCAGATCTTCTACTTTAGAAAATTGTATAAATAATCAAAAATGTATCTATAGTAAAAATACAATCACGCCTAACCTACATGTGTGCGTTGTAAGTTTATTTTATGAATACACAATTAAAGATCTATGAGCTCTTTAATAGCTACGGTAGCTTATAATAGGTAGCTACCTACCGTTATGCTTTCACGCCCGTTCAGAAACCATTGGTGTTCAATACTAAACGAATGTAAATTCCTATGGGGAAGAAGATTGTTCGAAGAACCGCTGTTAATCATTGTAGGTCCTTAGTTTCTTCATATAAATTCCAGTAAGAAGATGCCATACCTGAACGAATTCGTCCTTCTGTTCCTGCACATCGCGGTGTCCATGTTCAACCTGACGAACGGGTGCAAGCGACGCAAGCGCATCTGTGTGGACCGCCACTGCACGCCCGCCTGCAGGACCACGAGGAGCGTCGACAGCGCCTCTAGAGTCAGGGTCGTGATCAACCAGGTAACTTTATTCTGTTACCTACCCACAAATTGGGTTGTCAGGCTAGCACATCATACCCTTAAGGCCAAAGCCGGCCACTCCCGGGAGCCACACGTGTTGTAGTTTGTAGAACACTTCTTATTTATACAAAATGTATGAAATGATGATATTTAATGGAATAAAATGAGGAATTGCTCCACCTGCGTTTAGATGATATTTCAGTCAGTTTCAAGTAATTAATATCAAGGGCAAATTAAATAAATGCACATTATAAATAAAAATGGGCGATGACAGTAATAAAGATGGCGGATAAATTCAGTAGTACCTACTCTTGAATGGAGTTTAGCTTGATGTCATTATATTAGAATCGGCATGTTCCGTCAAACGGCACACGAAACGATACCCGTCAAGATTATTCTAAAAAGGATTTAACAATGGATATAGAAACTCTTCGAATCTAACATACAGGATGTTTTAGAAGTCCGTAATAATATTTTGATGTTTGCATTAGTATCGGATATACAACTTAATGGTATAAAAATTTGATCGAAATACAACCATGTTTTTACTTTTTTTCGTCGTCTAATTTCTATAACTCGTAATATCTATCTCGAGTCCTATGTAAAATTTGCATTTTCTGTTTTGTGAATATCGGTAGCCGCCCCTCGTAAATGTAGTTTTGCTTAATAGGATCATGGATGTATCCAAAGGCCAGAACACGATACCTGTGATAAATATTCAAAGGTTGGACATACTAACACTCTGAGAATATGATAGGTATAATCTGTCTTCACTAAGCATCTACTTAGGATCTACCGTATATGTACCCAAAGTATTATTTCAGACTTCTGAAATATCCTGTATATACTCCCACAGTACTAGATGACAAGTGATAATGTGCAACCACGGACTGCTGCAAGTAGTAGTGCGGCTCGTCTTCATGGCGCTCGCTGTGACAGGGTGCAGGAGACGCAAGCGCCGCTGCCCGGAGTACTGCCTGCCCTGCACGTATAAAGGCCCTATCATTGAAGTCTTATATCCTAAATAGGTGAAGTAACACCTTTTTTCTTCTATTGATGCTTAAACTATGTCTTCACACACCTTAACGTTTCAACATTAACTTGACTTTAAAAAAATTAAATGTGAAAAATTGTATTACCTATAAAAAACAAAATACATCATCACGCCTGTATTCCCCGAAGGGGTAGGCAGAGGTGCACTGTAGTGCGCCCACACTTCGCCGATGTATTTTGGTCCCAATGTAATAGGGGGCGAGGCTATTGCCATTATACCGGGCACATATTCCACCATATTTGGGCCATAGTCCATCACGCTGACCCAGTGCGGGTTGGTGAACTTCACACGCCTTTCTATAGACGTGCAGGTTTCCTCACAATGTTTTCCTACACCGTTCAGTAAGTGGTAATCATTGTTGAAAATGACATTCGCACATGAAAATTATCTCAGAGGTGCGGGCCTGGGATTTGAACTTGCACCTCTCCCTTACGTTCAAGGCGGGCGTGCTTGCCCACGAGGCTACCACTGCAATAGGCTACCACTGCAAAAACAAAAGTGATAGTAATAACGGCGGCTAATGCGTCGTAAACTACCCTCACGAAAATTTTAAATTTGGCTGTAGGTTACACAATAGCTTGCATTAAATAATTTTCTTCAAGTTAAGGCAATTGTGAGAAATTATATATTTTTTTTATTTTAACATGGCGGATTTATTTGTAATTTTTTAAAGCTACAGCAAGCTACATGCTACATGATTGAAATGGATTTGCCACCTTATAACGTAACTCTAAAGGTACCTACCTACACTAAGGCCTTCAACAAACAAGCGCGTTGAGAAGTACACGACAATTTATTCGCCAATACCCAAATGCGCGGATCGACATATTAATAATAAGACATGTAAAATAAAGATGCCGGTGGGGAACAGTTTTTTATATTTTTAAATGTATTTTTTATATATATATTTAAAAATGTAATTTACAAGAAAGATAATAAATAAAGGAGACATGTAATATTGATCAGAAATCTTTGTGATGAGTAGATAGATAGATAGATACAGTACTCTTTATTGCACACACCAAACAAATAAAATAATAAAACATTCTTAGTTCTAAATACAGTAGCTATGTACAATTTGGCGGTCTTATCGCTAAAAGCAATTTCTTCCAGACAACCAGTTTGGACGAGAAAACTATACTTAATTAATTATGGGCAGCTGTTGGTGGTTTACTCAAATAATAAATCAATATATAAAATAGCAATACATACATACATAATTTATATATGAGTATTCCTGTGAAAGTCTCTAAAATAAATTTGATTATAATTCCAGGGCTTTCAACGAAAATGTGCTGGGTGATATTGAAGATTATTCTCCAGCTCAGTGTGATGGTGCTGGGCGCAGCAGGGTGCAAGCGACGCAGACAGTGCCCCAACCCGTGCGTGCCCTGCTCGCTGCGAGGGCCCATTGCCGACCATTTTTATCCTAAACCGGTAAGACGACTATCCATTTTTATTAAAATTCACAATGTTCCCTGTAATTCGACAGTTCGTGTCAACGTTTAAATACTAAAATGTTCCGCCATTGCAAATCCGTTGCCGTTTATGGCCCCAAGTCCACATTGTCATACTACATCGAAAGTGTTATATGACTTGAGGTCCTGTAATCGGGCTGCCGGCTTTGCCGTGAGACTAGATGCTTGAGGTAATTGCTGAGTTTTGTTCATGTTGTATGGTCAGCATTAGCATACATACATGGTAGAATCTGAGTATTTGTAAGTGCTTTTTGGCCTACACGAATAAAAAAAAATGATTTTACAGCACTTCTTATAAACACGTGGTAGAGCTACACACTTACTTTTAATTATATTTTCTTCACAGGCACCGCCAGAGAAACGATGAGAGTTTATTACAAACTATCATCGAAAAAATTGAAAAAAATATTAGCTAAAAATTTTAAAATGAATATGGAATAAATTAATATTTTTGTGAATATTTTATTTTATTTTTAAGTTGGTGTAAAATATCGTGTGCTCAAGGGGGGGCTATGATAACTAATCCCAAGAGTAGTGACGAAAGGATTTGCCCAATATTGAGACATTTAATCAGCCTGAGTTGTTCCACTGCCGAGCAAAGGCTCCCTTCGCTTCATCCTCTCCTTTATGAGACACATACGGTTGAGAATAATCCACAGCATACTTTATACATAGATACATATGTCTTAAGATAGTCCATAATCACTATTAAACGCTTAAAATATATGGGGTAGTGTGTGGGGGGGGGGAGGTGAGTTGATCTTCAGGTAAGTATAGTAAAATGGTAAATTTATATAAAAAGATTTATTGCCTAATAAAAACCTTACTCGATGAATACAGTTCTCGATTATACACTATTTAACAATATACTCCGGGAAACATTGCGCTCACTCGCCGAACTAAACTAACTGACTAAACTAAATATAAACGGAAGATATTTTATCAAGAGCAAATTCATTGAAATGTTTTTACATCTCTGCAAATGACAGCGAACAGCTGTGATGGAAGGAATCGATCACCTATAACAAAAAACTATTATGCTCCGTAGCACGTCCAGCAGACGGAGATAGCTACCAAAAACTATTTTATATCTGTCCCTTTCTAATCCACGTTCAAGTTATTGTGAGTGAAGTGAAAACGATCGAGAAGTACATGTATACAACACAACAATAAAGGTTAGTTTGTGAGTGTGGTGTGTTATGCGTCCCTACCGAGAAACTACCACCCCACCACGGCCTACGAGTTTGATTTTAACCGATACGTATGTTCACGTACTTCTCATCATTTGACAAATATGGTACCGTTGGAAACGTCTTGTTATAATATGGTTTAGAACGTTGAGTATTGATATTTGTGTGATTTATTATTGCTATCCAATACGTGATATTAGCAAAATATTTATTATAATTATTCATGACAAGTCCCGATCTCATTCGGTTATAATAAAGTTTCATACACGTTTTGTTTAGAAGGTAAAAATTTTCAAGCGTAAAATGGAAACCTAGAGGCGTGGTATGTATGTTAATAAATAATCTGTAAGTTCACATAAATCTTGACAGAATTACGACATGTTTGTCTTTTGGTCTAAATGCTATTTGCAGAGATTTAAAACATAAAATGAATTTGTAGTTTCAAATATATTTCAGTCTGAAGTTAGCATCTATATATTGACAAAATATTTGACACTATTAATTGCGCGAAAAAGGTTTTTAACAATCGTTTTATAAATGTAAGTGAAATGTATTTAGTCAACTTCCCTTTAAAATGATTAACTTCTTTTTTTTTTCAATTGTAAAAATATGATCGTGACAATTTCATTTCCAGTTGCCAGTCAAGGGGAAGTCGACTATTACCAACATATCAAAATAAGAACAAAACAATAATTAAATAATGTCATATTTTATTTACAGGATACGATACAATCGAATTATAGATTAAAAAAATATATTTCTAGATTTCTAATCTTGTAGGAAACAAAAACTAAATATTCTACTCCAATACAGTAAAATTAAAGATCTTAAATTTCAATTAATTGGAATTTTTACATTACATTTATAGCGATCAATGGCAACACTGCCGGGGACTTTTTTTAAGAATGGCAACATCATTGTATAGAATATAAAGCTCAAAAGGCCTTTGTCTGTAGAATTAAGCATTTACTTTTAAAGACGTATAGTACTACCTGGACCTATAGTATAGCAGATTTAAATCTCTCTTAAGCGGGAATGTGCCCGTTATAAAATCATTCCTTATATAACTCTTTATTGTTCCACCTCTTAGAGAAATTAAATACATCAGCGAAGTGTGGATTTACTGCAGTGCATGTCTGCCTACCTATTCCAGGAATACATGCGTGATGATGTATAGAATTGATAGAACCCACTTTTGTGATTTAAATCCTAGGGGACTAATGACTTTTTGAGCCACTTTATTCACCCTTTTTTATTGAAAGGAAAATACTAACGATCTTGGGCGCAAGTTTGATAACCCCTTTTAAGGAGTGACGTACATTTGGTTAGAATAATTAATAGTCAAAACAGCGGAGGAGGCGTCTCTATTAACAGACAACTTTTAATCTATTCACATAGGCATTATAGTTCATTTTTCAAACTATTGTAATTATATTATAAAAAATGTATTAGATCTCTTCTTTAAGTAGGAGTCAGTACTACACATCTTCGGCTAGACATAGTGGAAGTATTGTTAAGTAATTCTTAAGTGTAAATTGATGAGTCGTTACTCAACCAAGTTATGTACGGCGGTGTTGGTTGCTCAGTTCATCGAGCAAGCGTAACTTACGCTGCGTAACGAGTCGCGTAATCTACGTTACGTTAATTGGATGTGGGTAAATATAGAAGGTATATAAAATATTACGCGGCGTAAATCACGCTGGCATTACGCTTGTGAAAATAAAGCAACGGCGACGTATTTCGAAAGGGTTCTCTGCAGCGTTATTTTACAAGTCTTATCTACATTTTAGGGATCCCTAAAGTAGAGTTGAATTCAAGTGTGGAAGATTTTATATTTTGATTGTTCTCAAAATTGACAATTATACAATCTTAAGACACCGGGTTCAATATTTTTTTATATCGATAATTAAGTATAACAAGAAAACTTTATCATTCCTTTTCATATATTTTTCCCAGTCATGTCGACAAAGTTTATATTTAATTGGGAACTATGCTATAACGCCGATCTAGCTTATAATATTCACAAGCGTATGTTACACAGTCTGTTGGCTTCCTAATGCCAGTCACCTTTCAAAATAATCTCATAGAGACGACCATTGACCCCTTCTCATCGAAATCACGCCTTTATCTTTAACCAACACCCCGCCTCAGTGGAATCTAGTAAACGCCGGCGATATGCTATAGAAGCGCTCTGATCTCCTTGTGGATGTGGCACAGGTAGTCCACGTACGAGCTGCTGCCCTCCACGCCGCGGTCCTCCACCAGGAAGTGTCGCAGAACCGCCTCCAGCTTGTCGTGTTGTCGCATTATCGTTAGCTGAGAACAATACAATATTATCTTATTGATTTTGAATGTACATTAAATGCTAGCATTGTGAGGATATCACATTTTTAACTCTTACGTTTGTTTTCAATAAAAAAAATTACGTAACATTGGCATAATAAATTTTAAGACACCCAGACATCATAAAAAAACGAATAAAAACTATCTACAGCCCTTTTAAAGTCCCACTGCTGGGCACGGGCCTCCCCTCAATGCGAGGGGGATTCAGGCCATAGTCCACCACGCTGGCCCAGTGCGGGTTGGCAGAAAAAATAATACTTGAATATTTATTAACAAGACAGTATGTTTTTCAGTCAACATCTGTGAGTCCATACTCTTATGTCAATGTTATAAACACACACACATATATATATATATATATTAATTATAAAAAAAAAAGACGATAAAACCTGTAACATAATAATATTATACACACAACACCGACTTTCGCAGAAGATGAGAAAGCACGCACCCAATAACCTATACACCTAGAAATACCTAGAACTTCTGAAACTTCAGGAGGAAGCGACGATGACCTAGATACACATATATTTCTAGCAAAAATTAAATTACTTGATGTTATTTAAACGTTTATAGTTTTTTTAGGCACGTACTTTTCAGAGCAATGAATTTGTTACTAATATTATCTTTCAAAATGGCCGTCCGATAGGATCATTTTCTTTGGATTCTAAATGGATTTATTAAGAATTACATTCTCAATAGAACCAGTTTTTAATTATTAATCAATGTATTTGATAAAGCTATTCAAATTTCAATATACCGGTAATACCGGTAAAGAAATTTAAAACCAATTATATTTTTAAAGTCTAAATACCTTGTTATTTCAGAAAAAACGTAAACAATATGCCAGACGTGAACTGCTGGGCACGGGCCTCCCCTCAATGCGGGGGGATTCGGGCCATAGTCCACCACGCTAGCCCAGTGCGGATTCACACATCTATCGAAAACTAGTCAAGTTCCTTCAGACATGCAGGTTTCCTCACGATGTTTTCCTTCACCGTTTCATAGCAAGTGATAATCTCGGCTGAAAATGACATTCGCACATAGATCCCAGAGGTGCGAGCCGGGGTTTGAACCTGCCCACTTAGATTTCTAGGCGTGCATTCGACCACTCGGCTACCACTGCTATTAGATAATGCCAGCAATGATGATGCCAATGATGATCGCCACCAATTAATGCCAGCATCCGTAACCCAAGCGACTCAAGCCCATCACACGACCCTCCACCGGACATACAGCATCTTCTGCACGGCCTTGTGCACCCCCATCAAGTACTCCATGTAGGTGTCCGCGCCGTCCAGACCGCGGTCTTCGACCAGCAGCCGCCGGAACAGCGGCTCCGTCTTGTCCATCTGGTGGACTATCCTCAGCTGCGGAGGGAGCGGGGACGAGGGGAGGAGGAAGCTGTTTACTGACCCGTGCATGTGTGACTACCTTTACGTCTGCGTGCATGCGATATATACAAGGCAGAGCAAACAGTTCAAGTAATAACAAGGTTATGTTTAATTCGGGAACTTGCTATGTTATGATGTGGTATCATCCTTATGAACAATTAACAATGGCATTACGCAACAATTGTTTATTGATTGAAATCCTCTATAACTCTGAGGATAACACTATGAGATTTAATAACAACGTCGCGTTGTTTTTAAAAATCAGAATAAATAACTCAAAATGTTAAGTATGATACATTGAATTTGATCTTACGACAATGCGAGACTTGAACAAATACTGTTCAAAAGGCTGCGCTTTTTTACACTTGATGTGTTACTAAAATTAAAAAGAAGATTGCTTACAAGATGATGGTAATGGGTCAAGTTCGATTTCGATAAAATATCACTTGCGTTCAAAATACTTCCGAGGCAATTTACACCAAACATGCCGAAATAAACTATAGCTACATTCTGAACATGCCAATGTCGAAGGACTGTGTGGTTTTGCAGATGCACTTATAATAAGGGGATAGAATAAGGGCTCCCGTAGAGTGGGGCGTCAACGCTCGCGCGACAAATTTGTTGCCAATATCAAAACCAACTCTGTGTCAATATACATAAAGATTGCTTTGCTAAGGTAAAAGCCACGCTGTCAATGTAATTCCGTTGAGAATTGAACTTTTTGTATTAGTCATTACAGTTCATTTTAGTATTGGAAGAAATTACGTCGCGCGGTTTTAGCCGCCCCAGTGTGCAGAGAGGTTTCATGCCGACATGCATTTTATAAGCTAGCAGTAGAACGAAAAGAACGTATGACTGTAGAAGGAGACAATCGACTGCTTAAAAACTATTCCACATGACTTTTTTTACTATACGGTAGTTAGTTTTAATACTACATCGGATATTAAGACTAATTTTCGTTAGAGGAACAATGGAGTTGAATTTGAACCAAACTAAATTAACTATTTTATTATCCTTCTACTGCTTATACGCAGTCGTATTTTTAGTTGTATCGAATATAGTTAGGCGTAACAAAACGAAGGTCAAATCCCCGTTTTCACTAAAACAAGACACGAGCGTCTAATTTTTTGCCAACATTAAAACAAACTCTATGTGAATATACATAAAGATTGAATTTCTGTGGTAAAAGCCACGCCCTCACGCTTAAAATTATCTCGCGCTGTCAATTTCATTTAGTTGAAGAATGAACTTTTAGAATGAGTGAATACAGCTTATTTTGGGAAGGCAAAAAAAATAGACGCTCGAGGGTCCACGCCCCAGAGTGCGGGAGTAATCTTGCTATGTGTAGATTACTTTTTTAATAATTTAAAAATCTAACATCCGATACTATCCGAAACTGGCGGATAATCCGAAATAATTTAATATCCGTAATCATATTCGAAACTGGTATATTATTATTCCTATATCCGTATTCGTACCCAGATCTGAAATTTGATATCCATAACGTCCCTAGTAAGGGCGCACTCACCCGCATGGCCGTGCGTCTCTTGGTGCGCGCCTGCTCCACGAGCGCGCGCACCGCCTCGCTGGCCGGCGTGTCCAGCACGGGCAGCTCGCACACCTGCGCGTCGATCTGCTGCGCCGACGGCACGCCGAACACGTCGCGGACGAACTCGGGGGACGCTTGCGAGCCCACCCACAGCAGCATGTGGACGCCGTTTTCTATACGACACAATATTTTAATAAATAAATACATCATCACGCCTGTTTTCCCCGAAGGGGTAGGCAGAAGTGTACTGCAGTAACACCAACACTTCGCCGATGTATTTTGAACCCAATGTAATTGGGGGCGAGCCTATTGCCATTATACCGGCCACACTCCCCCTCAAAACGTGGGAGATTTTTTGGGCTATGGTCCACCACGCTGGCCCAGTGCGGGTTGGTAAACTTCACATGCCTTTCTATTGACGTGCAGGTTTCTTCACGTTTTCCTTCACCGTTTCATAGCAAGTGGTAATCTCAGATGTAGGTAAATGAGATTTGCACATGAAACCCAAAGGTGCGAGCCGGGGTTCGAACCTGCACACTTTGATTGCAAGGCGTGCGTTCGACCACTCGGCTACCACTTTTAAATCACACTGATATAATACACCTTATGAAGTAGTAATAGGACATTTAGGTCATGATATGACACGTCACATGCTAATAAAACTCATAAATGGATGCTTAGAGAACACAGATTATAACTAACTATAATACTTTCTGAGTAATAGACCTTTGTATATTTGTGATAGGTATCGTGGTCTGGCCTTTGGGTTTATTCATAACCCTATTCAGCGGTGTAAACTATACTCATGAGGGGTGACGACCAATATTAACAAAACCAAACATGAAAATTTAACATAGAACTCGAGATGTTACAAGTTTTAGAAATTGATGACGATAAAAAAAAGTTTGAAAAAAACACAGTCGAGTTTCGATCAAATTTTTAGACCATTCATTTGAATATCCGATACCGATGCAAACGTCACAGTATTATTTTGGACTTCTGAAATATATATATATAATATATGTATAACTGGTGTTGGTAAGGTCCGCATTATGACTTCATGGACATCGCCGTGGCCTGTCCTGTGTTAGCTTAACGTTCAGGTATGTTTTTCTTCACTGTTTCTCAGCAAGTGATAATTTCGGATGAAAACGATATTCGCACACAAAACGTGCCGGGGTTTGTACCTGCTCACTTTGAATGCAAAGCGTGCGTTCGACTACTCGGCTACCATTGCTTGTATATTTTTTTTATTTTTTAGGGTTCCGTACCCAAAGGGTAAAACGGGAACCCTATTACTGAGACTTCGCTGTCCGTCCGTCCGTCTGTCACCAGGCTGTATCTCATGAACCGTGATAGCTACAGAGTTGATATTTCTGTTGCCGCTATAAAAACAAATACTAAAATAGAGAATAAAATAAATATTTAAGGGGGTCCCCATACAACAAACGTGATTTTTTTGCCGTTTTTATAGATAATGGTACGGAACCCTTTGTGCGCGAGTCCGACTCGCACTTGGCCGGTTTTTTTAAAGGTAGAGGTATGAGTGAGTGTGTGATCGACTGACCTAGGAGATAGACGCCCTGGTCGATCATCTTGTCGACGGAGGCCCTTAGCGGATGCAGCGGCGCGGCGGCGTCGGCCAGGCGGTGCAGCGGCAGCAGGCGCGGGTACGTGTACACCACGGACGTGCTCACGTCGGCCGTCAGCGCGCGGTACATCGCGCACGACCGGTCGTCGCACGTTATGTCCGGGCCTACGGTACATATACAATGTTACTCAATACTAGCTGTGCCCGCGTGGACTATACACTCATTATGTTTTTTCCCGCGGAACCGTAAGGCTTTTCTAAAATGAAAGTAGCCTAAGTTACGCCACGGAACGTCAGCTATCTGCGTGCGGTTCTATGCATGAAATGTTTCATATACTGTACGCGATGAAGAGTTGCAGCTCGATGGCTATCGGTGATGTACTCACCGCCGGCGACGGCGTCGGAGCGCAGGATGCAGTTGGTGTAGAGCGGCAGCAGCTTCATGGGCTCGGGCAGCACGAGCTGGCCGGCGGAGGAGGGCGACGCGCAGTGTCTGCGGTAGGGTACTCACCGCCGGCGACGGCGTCGGAGCGCAGGATGCAGTTGGTGTAGAGCGGCAGCAGCTTCATGGGCTCGGGCAGCACGAGCTGGCCGGCGGAGGAGGGCGACGCGCAGTGTCTGCGGTAGGGTACTCACCGCCGGCGACGGCGTCGGAGCGCAGGATGCAGTTGGTGTAGAGCGGCAGCAGCTTCATGGGCTCGGGCAGCACGAGCTGGCCGGCGGAGGAGGGCGACGCGCAGTGTCTGCGGTAGGGTACTCACCGCCGGCGACGGCGTCGGAGCGCAGGATGCAGTTGGTGTAGAGCGGCAGCAGCTTCATGGGCTCGGGCAGCACGAGCTGGCCGGCGGAGGAGGGCGACGCGCAGTGTCTGCGGTAGGGTACTCACCGCCGGCGACGGCGTCGGAGCGCAGGATGCAGTTGGTGTAGAGCGGCAGCAGCTTCATGGGCTCGGGCAGCACGAGCTGGCCGGCGGAGGAGGGCGACGCGCAGTGTCTGCGGTAGGGTACTCACCGCCGGCGACGGCGTCGGAGCGCAGGATGCAGTTGGTGTAGAGCGGCAGCAGCTTCATGGGCTCGGGCAGCACGAGCTGGCCGGCGGAGGAGGGCGACGCGCAGTGTCTGCGGTAGGGTACTCACCGCCGGCGACGGCGTCGGAGCGCAGGATGCAGTTGGTGTAGAGCGGCAGCAGCTTCATGGGCTCGGGCAGCACGAGCTGGCCGGCGGAGGAGGGCGACGCGCAGTGTCTGCGGTAGGGTACTCACCGCCGGCGACGGCGTCGGAGCGCAGGATGCAGTTGGTGTAGAGCGGCAGCAGCTTCATGGGCTCGGGCAGCACGAGCTGGCCGGCGGAGGAGGGCGACGCGCAGTGTCTGCGGTAGGGTACTCACCGCCGGCGACGGCGTCGGAGCGCAGGATGCAGTTGGTGTAGAGCGGCAGCAGCTTCATGGGCTCGGGCAGCACGAGCTGGCCGGCGGAGGAGGGCGACGCGCAGTGTCTGCGGTAGGCGGCCAGCGAGCGCGCGCACCGCCCCGACAGCGTCTCGCGCACCTGCCGCGGGCTGTGCTCGCGCAGCGCCCACACCGCTGTCACCGGCCACAAGTTACATTACATTCTAACATAACGTACATCGCTAAACGTCCACTCGCACAAACACACCACACACCAGGGGTCGAAACAGATTGTAAGGTCAAAAATACTGAATTTACTGACTGTGGGTCTCCTAAATACTGACCTTACTGAACTTTAAAGGGAAACCCCAAAATTTACAGAACTTTAAATCCACTTAAAACTCCAACTCCCTAACAGATATTTTAAAGAAAAAAAGTGTCCTATATAATATAATGCCACTATTAAGCCCCCAGTGTGTGCGGAGCCACGCGTATTTTTTTACCAATACCAAAACAAATTACAATGTGTCAATATGGCTTGAGCCAATATATAACACTATAAGGCGTCGCGACGCTTATTATACGGCGTCGCGACAATCGCTACACAACGTCGTTACGCTCACTATACGGCACCGCAACGCTCACCATAAGGCATCGCGACGCTCACTATAAACTTGTCAATTTGTAAGTGTAAAATAAATGATTTGACTTTGATATCTTCGAAACCTATATTAATGAGTGTTTTAAATAAAAAGAGATTAATTTAAGTGTGTGTAGCGTCGCCGGGCATAGGTACTGACCTTGCTTGGTGAGGAAGTTGACGCAGGTGTCGAGCTCCATGCTGCGGTAGACGTCGGCCAGCTGGTGCGCCACGCCCAGCGCCAGGTTGAGGATGCGCAGGCGCCGCTGGCCGCTGCGGTGCGTGTACAGCAGCGCCGCCTGGATGTACACCCCGTCCTCCGCCGTCAGCTTGTCGTCGTGCTTTATCTCTATGCCTATCGCCTTGTCCGCGTCTGCACACACCATTATACTCATCATTCACAAATCAGGTATATTTTATTTGTGTTATAGAACCAGAATCAGAATATTTTTTATTCGTATAAACCAATACAGGCACTTATGAATCGTCAATAAATAATAATAATAGTATCTCTACCACCCATTCGGAATGCATTTCCTATGGAGAAGAATGGGAAAGAAACTCCATGGTTGCTTTTTTCAAATAAGGATTTACATTTTTGTGTTTTTCTTAATTAACAATTATAAAATATAAAGTTAATGAGGCTATACATTCTCAAAAGACAATTAAAACACTACACAAACTACGTGTTGTACAAGATTTAGAGGTAGGAAGGAGGAGGAAAACGGGACAAATAGCTAAAATCCCTTAAATGAGTTCCTGTGGAGGCGGACCAGCGCCTGACCAAGCGTGTTTATCCTCTAAATAATCACCTATTGTGTAGTATGCGCGCCTGCATATAATAGCCCCGGACGCACAGGGCTGACGAAACGCGCGGGTCGACATTATAACAAATACATCAAACTATGAATCTACTCAAACTATTTACGTCCTGAAAATGAGTAACTTAAAAGTTATTTTTAATCATCTACAATGACATTTTACATAAAACAAAATATCTCAATTGTAAATGTTAGATAGCTTTCTATAAATTTGGAAGTTTTAGGATAATTATTTTGCAAATATCCAAGTTTCAATGTCAAAGTCAAAGTGAAATGTTATGTTCGTTCTTCCACCCCAAAATTTATTGTAACCTGTTTTAATTTTTTTTTAATTCGTTATAGGCAACATTTGTCTATACTCCCTTAAGGTTGATGTAGTTCACATCTCGTATACAGAATCTATGGTGTCTAGAGTAATCTAGATATATAAAACACAAAAATTGTTTCTACCGATGTCCATTATAGACTTTGAAACCATTGAACCGATGTGCCCTCATTAGAAAGGCAATAATGCGAAGAAGACGACCACTAAAACAATGCATTAGCCACATTTGGTTCCTTATATTTTTTCTACTTAATTAAATTCATAATCTCTTTTTAATAATTTTGTTTCTCTTTTCATTTTATGTAATTTAATTTTATATTAATTTAGTTTTTTTTTTTGTAATTACTTGACTAATTTTATTTACTTTATTTCGATCTCGGTCAGAAAAACTGGCTAACATTATGCAACAGACATCCACGAGACAGGTCTAACCTAGTGTGGATGCCACAGGCATATGGTTATGACTAAATAATTATTATTATTTATTCAACGTAGAAGTACACGCCGGGTATCCGCTATACAGGATGAAATTTTGTAATGCCACCTGGAGAGAAAGTACTTTAAAGGGTTCGATTCCCGGGTGTGGCAAGCGAATTTTCGAAAATATTTGAATGCAGTTTTCTTTCTTTTCAAAAATAAAGGAATGTTTTCTTTGAGTACTATTTTCTATCTACAGTATAAAGCGTACTTTCCCTTCAGGTGGCATTACAAAATTCCACCCTGTATATATTATGTA
Organism: Ptilodon capucinus; assembly: GCA_914767695.1. Lineage (NCBI taxonomy): Eukaryota > Metazoa > Arthropoda > Insecta > Lepidoptera > Notodontidae > Ptilodon > Ptilodon capucinus. Next base: position 8,212,270 of record OU611831.1, read on the forward strand.
CATAGTATCTGGAATGTTATGGTAAGCGTGACTCACCGATAGCGGCCAGCTCGACGTCGGTGGTGTTGGACATGAAGAAGTGTCCGTAGAAGTCGGTGGGTCGCACGCCGGTGGAGGTGCGCACGCGCATGACGGCGTCGTGCGCCGTGCTGCGGGCCGCCGCGCGCGCCGCGTCGCGCACCAGCCGCTCCCCGTCCGTCTCCGCCTGCACGCATACACACAAAAACATTCAGCCCTATTTACATTGCGACACTAGTGGCGTGAAAGTAGTGTCGTGACATTAGTTTCATCAACAGTTTCACAGTGTAAACGCATTCATGCATTCATCGATGCATGCATTGTGAAACTTGACGTTTACACTGTGAAGCTGTTGATGAGACTAATGTCACGACACTACTTTCACGCCACTAGTTTCGTAGTGTAAATAGGGCTTAAAATACACCACACTTCACGATTCCAATACCTCACCCCCTAAGACCTCGCGTAAAATTTTTGCCAATACTAAAACTGACTCTGTGTCAATATGCATAAAGATTGAATTTCTGTGGTAAAAGCCACTCATCCGCGCGTGAAAATTCGCTCGCGCCGTCTGTGTCATTTAGGCTAGGCGCGCACTAGGCAGCCATGGCTATTTGCGCAGCCAGTTATAGCAGCCAATCCACGACTATTCAGCCACATACATTCACCTACACACGCTGTGGTAGACTTATACCACTAGATGCGGAAACTTCTGCCTGTTTTACATTTATAATTCGACGTAGGCATAGTCAAATCATTCATTTTGTTAAGGCCTACGCGGGCACTTACAAATTGTCAAGTTATTTTTTTTATATATGCTACTACCGGATCAAAACTCTGTTACGGCGCCATCTGGTGATCAAAATGAAGGGCCTAAGTTAGCCACTTGTCACTGGATGGCGCCACTACAGTACACCGTCTGTGGATGGCAGCCTTTATCCGCGAATGAGAGCGACCATAGACACAGACTACGCTATCATAGACACAGGCTGCTGTCAATGTCATTACGATACTCTCTATCTTGCTTGCTTGACATCAACAACGGCACATTCTGTATAAAACACTTTAAAATACATTTATTGCGAAGAAATATTTTTTCCTAACCACGGGACACGAGCGTACAAACTCAGTGGGCAATTTTTTTTTGTATTCGTTTTGTAGTTAAAGAAAAATAATTCAAACCACATCAAGGATGATGTAGATATGGACAGGTAAAACGCAAAGTGACTCGGGCATGTTAGGCGACATTGAGTTATGCATATATCGTTGGAATCAGCCAAAGTTACCAGTATGGCACTTGAGTCAATTCGCCTTTTAACCGTCGATATGCGATATAGTATCAGTAGTGTGACACAAGAGTATGGTGAAGTGTACACTCACAGTGAAGTACGTGTACTTGTGCAACTGCCCGCCGGTGAGTCTGGGCAGCTGCCCAATGGTTGCGCAGTCGACGTACGCGTTGTTGCACACGAACAGCTCGACGCTGACGCCCACGGCCGAGCACGCCTGCCCCAACTCGTTGTACGCCGTCGTCTGGGGCGCTGCACCGATTGCACAACACACATAGCATACACAATGTTTCACAAGTCCGAAATTATATTCTACCTACGGTAAATGTTACCTAAACTTTATAATTTCTTGATCCTTTTCACGATCACTTAAACCCTCACACTCAACAGAGTGTCAGTCACACTCAGAAGTCCGAAATAATACATATACGGAAACTCATATGTGGATGCTTAGTGAACCCTAACTATCATAATTTCTGAGTTATAGTTCTTGGAATATTTGTGACACAACTATCAAGTTCTGGCCTTTGGGTACATCCAAGCATCCTATCAAGCAGTGCAAACTACATTTACAAAGGGCGGCTACTAATACCCGAAAAAAGAACATGAAAATTTAAAATAGAACTCAAGGTATTACACGTTATAGAAATAGGCGACGAAAAAAACTTTGAAAAAGATGGTCGAATTTCGATCAATTGATTGCAAAAGTCAAAGTATTATTTCGGACTTCTGAAACACCTTGTATATCATTATCCATTTTGTTTATGGCCAAACCGAAAAGAACTGGAAATGTCCATGACGTTAGTTCGAAGCAAAAGTTATTGCATGCATTGATCTCAATAAAAATAATATACTTTTAAACTTTCAAATAGTTTTTGATTAATTAGGACATTCCCTGTTATTTGCCTGCCATTTAAAAGAATCACACGTAAAAAAGGATATTCCTGACGCAACCCTGAGATTTTAAGACTTGACTTTGGACGCCGTAACAGGGCGTGCGAGCGGGATTTACCTCACGTTACGCTACCTAAGTGTCCCGTCCCGCTCACACTACACACGTGACATATACGAACTCTTTCTCACGAAGACGTTAGGATATGCTCTCACCCAGTATCTGCTTCTCCTTGTCGGTGGCGAGCAGCTTCCTGTCCTCGCGGTGCAGCAGCTTGCCGGGCGCGGCCAGCGCGGGCAGCGTGCTGTGGAACACCAGCAGCTGGCCCGCCGTCTGCGCCGCCTTCAGCGCCTCCATGCCCGCCTGCACGCACACCACTCATCTTACTATGCGATTCAAATGAGAATAGGACCGACTTTGCGCCATATTGAGACGTCATAGCTGTCAATTCTAACCAGTTAGGTAGGGTAAGCAAAACAAGATATTTTTTAAATACTCTGTTATCATCACGTATAAGACTAGACGACGGTGGCGTCGATGAGTTCAATATTTTTAAACGCGTTTTGATTTAAATCGATTTAATAATGATAATAGTGAGCGTTGGGCACCTGCACAGCCGGCAGCAGCACGATCTCCGTCTCCTTGTTGTCGTGGAACATGTTGGGCAGCTGGTGCAGCAGCTGCTGCAGCACCGGCCCGCTGTCCTCCGCGCGCACCAGGAAGCCCTCCAGCAGCGGCACGAACATGTCGCCCACGTCGCCCACCGACAGCATCTGCGGCTGGGCCAGCGTGCCCTGGAACCACGGAACGGGTTATAGCCACAACCCCAATTACTGGTGTCAGACCTTTGTCACGGATTGGCTCGGTCGCTCTCTGTCTTATTTCATACGTGAGAAAGAGATATAATCCACAAATTCTGTGACACAAGTCTAGTCTTGGCGCTCATGCTACAACTACAGAACTACCACTTCACCAAATTTCCTTGAACAATAAAAACAAAACCTGATGAACAAAAAAAAGTTTGGTTTTTCTTATTTTAAACTAGTATATTGAAATAAAAAGAAGTAATCTTCAAAAATTAAATTGATCAATGTGTGATTATGAAGAGCGCAAATTTTTAAAAATAAAAACGAATGGTCCTATTTTTAGAAATTAAAACTTTTTTTAAAAATATCGCCTTTTCGATGTTGGAAGTAAACGCCCTGGGTAGGTAGACTTACCTTGATATTGTAGAAGTGGACAGTGGAGCTGTATGTGATGAAGCCCACGCGAGTCCAACTCTTGCCGGTCTGTTCGTCCTTCGGCATTGTCTGCAACAATCAATAAGTATTATACCACCCGGACATTACATACGTTGCAAGCTAATATAAAGCTTGTAGTAATCGGACAAGTCTGAATAGTCTAATATTAAGAACGGAACGCTCTAAGAATTCCGTGCTAGTTATTATAATTACAGATAAGTTTCAAATGTAAAGCTTTTGACTGGCGAAAATTCACACATCTTTTATGGGGTACTGTGTCAAACTTTATAATAAAATTCCCCCTAACGTCATTAAACCAATATGAAACTAAATTTAAAACTTGCATTAGACATACACTATGCAGGCGCGCATACTACACAATAGGTGATTATTTAGAGGATAAACATGCTTGGTCAGGCGCTGGTCCACCTCCACAGGAACTCATTTAAGGGATTTTAGCTATTTGTCCCGTTTTCCTCCTCCTTCCTACCTCTAAATCTTGTACAACACGTAGTTTGTGTAGTGGTTTAATTGTGTTTTGAGAATGTATAGCCTCATTAACTTTATATTGTATAATTGTTAATTAAGAAAAACACAAAAAATATTTGAAAAAAGCAACCATGGAGTTTCTTGCCCATTCTTCTCTATAAGAAATGCATTCCGAATGGGTGGTAGAGCTACTATTTTTACTATTTATTGACGATTCATAAGTGCCTGTATTGGTTTATATGAATAAAAAATATTCTGATTCTGAGTCTGATTGCGGCGAATTTTAACGAAAACTTAACATGCCTATAACATGCCATAACCTATTAAAAATAACTATAATAAAATATGTTATATTTCACACATTCGTTTAGAATAAGCCAATTTTGAATCTAATTATATTCACAAATAACGCTTGCCTGATAAATTTTGTGTGGCAAAATAGTTTTCAAGATACTTGATGATTCCTGTGTAAAATTGCCCTAATCCCTATTTCCCTTTGTCTCGCCATAACTTGGGAACGACTTCATTGAATTCATTCATAATTTTTTTAATGTTTTCTAATACTTGTAGACGGTATTTACGAAAAAAAAATTATGATAATGTAAAAGAATTAAGGAAATTTCGCGTGTACAAAGTTGCGAGCGCAGCTGTTCTTTAATATAATTCGATTTGTTTTTAAAAAAACTGAGCCGTCGCGGGACGCCTGACAGATGTGAAACATAAAACATAAACGTCATAACGACGAGTGAGCGAAGTCAGCCGGTGGGCGGAGTCTAAGCGGCGGACGAAGCGTGGCCGCATTTAAAACTATTATTTATGCATTAAGTAATAAGGTTGATTTCATTTTGTTGTGGCGAAGCGTCGGCAAATCTCGCCACGCCAAAAATCAGGTTTACCCCTCGCCTATAGATGTTTCACATCAATGATGATGTGTGTGTGATGATGTGATACTTACTTCGATGATGTTCATGATGTTATCGCAGATGGTCTGTACGAGCCCGTTCTTGATCGCATTGTACGACACGTCAATGACAAACACGATGGCCGGCGGGTTCGGGAGAGTGTTGTCCTATGCAATACAATAATAATAAAGTCTTTGGGATTTTCTACGCAATTCTGCCTACCCTATTTGGGAACATAGACGCACTCACGGTCACTAATCCGCCCTGGGCCAGCGTGGTGGACTATGGCCCGAATCTCAATCGTGTATTATCCCCTTCGGATGAACACAGGCGTGAGAATGTGTATAGTGCCCTTGAAATATTAGGTAAGAGTCTCGACACCTAAAGAGGTTCGCGTTAGACGGCTGGATCAAGGAACAGATGCAGAAGGCGGTCCTTCTGGAGACGGCACGCTCAGTGAGGAAGTTCCTCTCTCTGGAGCCCCAACCACTGGTCACTCGGACCCTGGTCCAGATGCCGGTGGGGAACTAGTTTTTTTATGTATATACAAATAGGTAATGAAGCAGTGGTAGCCGAGTGGTCAAACGCACGCCTTGCAAATCAAAGTGTGCAGGTTCAAACCCCGGCTCGCACCTCTGGGTTTATGTGCGAATGGCAATAGGCTCGCCCCCTATTACATTGGGACCAAAAATACATCGTCGAAGTGTGGGCGCACTACAGTGCACCTCTGCCTACCCCTTCGGGGAATACAGGCGTGATGTTGATGTATAAATATGTAATGAATTAGGAAATTGAGCAATAAATGCAAATGAAAGTTACCCTGCAATATTCCTTGGTGGCGACGATCTCGTAAGCGCCGAGAGCCATCTCCGCCGGCACGCGGCCGTACTGCTGCATGCTGTTCACGTACTGCGTGTACTCCATGGGCACTGCACACACCACACACCATACATCATACATCACGGGCTGATACACCTCATATTTTCATCTAAAGGATTACTTGGTGGATCCAATATTGGAACTGCCCCCTTACGGAATTAAGAAACCCTAAACACCCAAAAAAAAAAATGTTTGTCGCGGAACCCTAATTCTTTTCCTACAATAAAAGCAGCCCAAGTTACTCCTTGTAACTTCAGCTATATACCATTAAAAGTCCCGTCCAAATGAAAAACAGACAGAACTTTTTTTTATGTTAATTGTAATTTTCAAGATGCAGTTAGTAGCTGACCTTCAGTGGTGCCCTTGCAGAAGGCGCACTTGAAGTGCCTGCCGGCGTCCAGGAACTTCATGTTGGGACACATGTAGGCCTTGCAGCGCGTGCAGCGCACCGGGCCCAGGCTCGCCGAGCCCGTCAGCGCGGCGAAGTCCACCAGCGGCGGCTCGCTCTCCGCGCCTTCAGGCTCCGCCATCGGGGAGATCTGATCACCACAAACACATTACCAGCGATGTCTGCAGGTGTGTCGACGGTCCGGAGTAAGACTTCACCATATGCATCAATATCGGGTGGAAAAACGAATGGTATAAATTTTTTATCAAATTTGGTTGCAGCCTCTTTTGAAATCTTGCTATATCTCAAGTAATAAGTACTACTACTACAGCCCTTTTAACGTCCCACTGCTGGGCAAGGGCCTCCCCTCAATGCGATTGGGATTCAGGCCATAGTCCACCACGCTGGCCCAGTGCGGGTTGGCAGACTTCACACATCTATCGAGAACTAGGCAAGTTCCTTCAGACGTGCAGGTTTGCCCAAGATGTTTTCCTTCACCGTAACAAGTAACATTTTTAAATTCTGTTTTAAGGATATTAGTAGAGATCCCTCTTAGATGTAGTTTACTGTGTTAAACAGGGTTATGGATTAGCCCTAAGGCCCCGACACGATGCCTGTGACAAATATCCTGACGTCTGTTACTCAGAAACTATGATAGTTACGCATAATCTGCCATCTCTATTCATCAACATATTAGCTACCGAATATGTACCTAAAATATTTTTCGGATTTCTGATACACCCTGTATACCCGATACTTATGAAAACGTAAAAGTATTATTTCGCACTTTTTGTATAACAGTCAGGGATGGCGAATTTACATTGAAGTGATATTAAAATCACTCAAAGCAATGAAAACACATCCTATTAAACCATATCTAAACAAATATTATTAATTTTAATACTAATCTCGAAAATGATATAACAAGTACTCACAACCAAACAGAAAGGCATGGACGTCTGTTTCAACAGGTCAGCGGTCACGGGAATAGTGTACATTGAACTTCTGATGTAGCGAGGACCTGAAAAGAAAAAATCTCAAGGATATTTTTAGGATTAAACCCTGCCGCTTTTGCCAATACTAAACGGAACTGTATTAGCACATAGAAAAGTTTATTATTCAACGAATTGACATAACGGGGAGGGAGCGCCAGGTAGCTTCAAAGAAATTCAATCTCATTTAATATTGAAACAGACTTCAGTTTCGTATTGGTAACAATTTTTATGCTCGATTGTTAGCGACCCAGTGTACGGGCCTTAACTGTTGTACACAAACTACAATTAAATTATGTTTGACAGCACTAAATATATTGTCATCTTGCTCATATAATAAGGCTGTGAGAAGGACGGCAATACGCTTAATTCAGTTAAGTGCCAATGGGGTGTCCACTGTCGTGCAAATAGCAAAAAAATCCCTGTCATTTCCCTGACCATTTGAACTGAATAATACATTTTCGGGAGATTATTTTTTTTATTACATTATGGTAACTTAACATCAAGTATAATGAAAAAAAAAAGTATAAAGTGAGATTATAACGAAGGCAATTTTTTTTTAAACATACTAACGCCTAATCCTAGAAATCAAAACGATTTTCAAAAATATTGGCTTTTCCCTGACTTCTCGACTCACCTGACGTTTTTCCCTGACTATCCCAGTAGTGTTAGCATGCATGTCTAGACAAGACCTCAGTCACGGATTGGCGCGGTCGCTCCCGAAAGAGATATAATCCATATATACTGTGACATAAGTCTAGTCTTGGCGCTCATGCTACAACTACTGACCATCATTTGCTTCCCTGACTTCCAAAAAGTGGACTAGTGGTAATGATTATCTAATATACTATGCGATTCAAATGAGAATAGGATCGACTTTGCGCCATATTGTGAAGTGAAAAAACGAATGATGACTTTAAATAATAAAATATTCTATTATGACAATTTACTGCTAATTTAACCTTTTTATTTATATTTGATGTAGGTACTATTATTATTGATATGCAAATAAGTTTTTAGCAAACCATACTTTTCATGTGACATTTGACAGATAGAGCTTATTGACATTCCTATTCTTATTTGGATCGCATAGTATCTAGTGGGATTATTGTGGTAAGGATTGCAAGACTATTGTTACGTACTGGCGTTTCCCTTGTCGTCGACGACGAAGTCAGTGGTGACCAGGGGCGGCACGAGCCCTTTGTCGTTTGTCACGAAGATGCCGCCGCGGTTCTGCTGGTCGTCCAACATCACTTGGATCTGAGGAGTACGGAGACGACATGTTTTAAGACTTGGGACTCACAGAGACACAGATAAGAGCCGGTTACTACCGGCTTATTACATAAAATAATACAAATTATTATTTTTTCTCTTATATGCTACTGCATATAAGAGAAAAAATAATAATTTGACAATTTTTAAGTGCCTCCGTAGGCACAATATAAATGATATGACTTTGACTAGCGGAAGCTGTAGATAAATAGATTTTCATCCCTGTATTCCTCGAAGGGTAGCCAGAGGTGCAATGCAGTACACCCACACTTCACCAATGTATTTTTAGTGCCAATGTAATGGAGGGCGAGCCTCTTGCCAAACTATACAGGGGAAGATGTGGGCCATAGTCCACCACAGCTGCCTCAGTGTGGGTTGGTGAACTACACACGCCTAGCTGTAGACGTGCAGGTTTGCTCACGATGTTTTTCTTCTCCATTCAACAAGTGATACTCATATTGAAAATGGCCTTCGTACATGAAAATCTCAACAGGTGCGAGCCGGGATAAAAAAATGTCAAAGTCAAAGACAAATCAGCCAATAGATGGCATAGACCATGGTCTGCTATTATTCTTCTAAAATTCCTTCTAGCAATTCTCACCGGACTTGGCATCTGATCAGGGTCCAGTCGCTTCTGCTGCGGCTGCTGCTGATACTGCTGGCCAGGGTATGAGGCTTGCTGTCCGGGGTATGCGAACTGCGGTGGGTAGCCTGACACTGGCTGCTGGTAGCCGGGCTGCTGGCCTGGCATTGGGGGCTGGCCTGGCATTGGGGGCTGGCCTGGCATTTGTGGCTGGCCTGGCATTGGAGGCTGGCCTGGCATTGGAGGCTGGCCTGGCATTGAAGGCTGACCAGGCATCGGTTGTGGTGGGAGTTGCTGGTTTGGCATTGGCATACCTAAGAATGCATTTAAATTTAATATTTGTTTTATCCATATTATCATGGTTAGCATGTATTAGAAGTCTGAAATAATACTTCGGGTATGGTCACTCATATTTGGATGCTTAGTGAAGACAAATTATACCTCACTATCATAGTTTCTAAGTTTTTGAACTTTGAATATTTGTCATAGGCATCGTGTTCTGGCCTTTGGTTACATCCATAACCCTATTCAGCAGTGTAAACTACACTTATGAAGAGCGACTACCAATATTCACAAAACAGAACATTTTACATAGGACTCGAGATATTAATCCACATGCAGGGTTTGACCAAACAATAAACAGCTCTAAAATGAGAACTATGCAAGCCTTCACTGACAGTTTCTCTACTGTTTCATAGTTTACATAACTTACAGGCTGTCATTACACTATTTTGGGCTCACCAAGCATGTGGATGGACCATGACTAGTATACAAGTGATGCTGCATCCACATGCAACATCCACAGTAACATAACCAAGCACTAACCAGGATATTGACCACCAGCTTGGGGTCCAGGCGGGTTTCCGTACCCTGGCTGGTAGGAGCGCTGCTGAGACAGGGGCGGCGGCATGTGCGGGAGGCCCGGCATCGACGGGAACTGCTGGGCGGGTTGGAAGCCAGGCTGGGGCGGCATCGGACCTGGTTGACCAGGGAGACCTTGAAGGAATTGGAGATGATTAGTTTTTATATAATAAGATGATATGTATTTTAAAAAATCTTCTGAGTTTCTTGCCAGATCTTCTCAATTGAGGTCGCGCTTAGTCGCGATCCGGTAGTAGCAAACAAGGTAAAAAAACTTGACAATTTGTAAGGTCTCTACAAAATAAATGATTTGACTTGGAAATATGACCATTATTGATTGTTCTTAATAACACTCTTTTACATAATAATGTATAAATACACCTGTTTGTTGAAGGCCTGGTTGTCCTGGAGGCTGCATCAAGGGCTGACTAGGTTGTGGTGGAAACCCTGACTGAGGACCCTGCTGGTATTGACCAGGTGGGAATCCAGGCTGGCTCGGCTGTGGTGGCAACCCAGGCTGGCCAAACTGGCTCGGCATTCCAGGTTGACCTGGCATTTGCCCTGGCTTTGGAGGTTGTCCTGGAAGTCCAGGCTGTGGTGGTAGGCCTGGTTGTCTAGAAAATTGACCTGGTGGTCCAGCTTGCCCAGGCTGCGGCGGAAGGCCAGGTTGGCCTTGTAATTGACCAGGTTGAGGCGGTATTCCCTGTTGACCGAGCTGTGGAGGCCCTTGTCTTCCTTGAGGGCTTTGCACCATGCCTGGCATTGGTCCTGGTTGGGATTGTGGTGGCATTCCCATTTGAGGAGCTGGCTGTAAACCTGGCTGGCCTGGTCCACCCATTTGAGGACCTGGAGGCAACCCTGGTTGTCCTGGCCCACCTATCTGCGGAGCTGGAGGAAGGCCTGGTTGACCCGATCCACCCATTTGTGGACCTGGAGGTAGTCCTGGCTGCCCTGGTGCACCCATTTGGGGACCTGGAGGCAGCCCAGGTTGCGCCGGTGCACTCATTTGAGGTTGAGGCATTACAGGTTTTGGAGGCTGTCCAGGCTGAGGCATTCCTTGTCTCACACCACCAGACTGAGGTTGCTGAGGTGGCTGACCTGATGGTATTGGCCCAGGACCTTGCTGGCCCATCTGTGGCCCCATTGGTTGACTGGGAGGTCGTTGAGGCATTGATGCTGGTGGCTGAAACGGTCTACTCATATCTAAGGTTGGAGTCTGACTTTGAGGAGGAATTTGACTGAAACCTTGAGGTTGTGCTCCTGGTGTTGATGATGGAGGCAGCTGAGGCTTCTGAGGGGTTGGGAGCTGCGGAGGACCACTGACTGGTGGAAATTGAGGAGCTCCTGTTGATGGCGGGAACTGCTGATTTCCACTAGCTGATGGAAACTGGGGAGCTCCACTCACAGGTGGCCTACCAGGCATTGAAGGGGGTCTTTGGCCAGGAGGCAGTTGTCCAGGTCCAAAATTTGATGTTGGAGGAAAGTTTCCTTGAAATTGACTCAGGGGCATTTGCCCTGGTGGTAGCTGACTCGGAGGAAACCCTTGTGGCCCATTCAAATTCATATTCTGCATCTTCTGTGACATGTCAGCTTGTTCGTAAGGTTTTTGAGGGCCGTTTGGTGGCATCTGGCCGAAGTTGGCATTTTGAACACCGTTGTAGTCTTGGGAGGTGGGTGGGTAGATGGGGTTACTCGGAGCATTGTTATTCTGCCCTGGCGGGGGGTATTGTGGATTCATCATCTTGGCTAGAGCCGTCTATCCTGTAACAAATGTAATTGATACTTTAAAACTATTTTGTTTTATTCAATGTCACAGGAACATGAAGAAGAATTGAATTTTCATGTTTAAAAATGTATATCGAACTATATATATCTTGTATTCCATTTGCCTTGACAAGTACCTTTCGGAGCTTGAGATCAGCGCATATCACCAATGTAACAGTCTTTTCATTGGAATAAATATAAAATAAAAATAATAACCTATCTACTGACATTCAAAATTATGTAATTTTTTATATGAATAACAGCTGACAACTCACTATTCAAATAACATAGAAAAATAAACACATTCATAATATTATTCAAATATAAAACTGTACAATATGTTATCAAGATTTTCTTTAAATAAATGAAGGTATCTTTACTTGTCGTAGTAAAAGTGTGTCAGTATGTTTGATAAGAATGAACCCATCACTGCACGGAGACCAGTATTACATGTTGTATCATCATTCATAACTTATTATCTACTTGTTTGTAAAAATTTAAAGATAAAACATTGAGAAATTTAATTCATAATTACGATAATAATGCGTTTTAATTAGGTTTCGCATACCCGACGAGACACATACTACAACGTAGGGCGATGACTTGCTACATGTAATTAATGATAATATAACTATACACCAATACACATACTGTACGTTTTCACTAATTAACCATTAGAGTGGCGAGAATAAACCGAAATACACTAAAGTCTTGTGGGTAAAATTTTGACAGCTGCAACGCGAGCTTTGTAAATAATTTTCGCAATGATATACAAAGGCTAGGCCGACGAATTTTCACGGGCACTAAGATAAAGTGCTCATTTTTCAGTACTTACGGCTTCTGTAGAGATTATTATCGAAATAATACAATAAAAAATATAAACAAGATTCACTAATCACACAGAACTTCGGGGCCACGTATTCTCCAGTGTTGTCATCTAAATACCGCTTATGTGGAACTTTTAAATTCTCACTCAAGTTACGTAATACGGAACGCAGTCTGATGACAAAAAATAAAAAAATACAACTGTTAATACAACAATAAAATATTCATACCACTCATTAAAATTATTCCTTCCGTAATTTGCATAAAAGTCATGGTGATTTGAAACAAAATGCTCTTTTATATCAGTATTAATTTGAACCTAATGCGTAATATGAAACGTTTTCATTTAGAATAGCAATAAACTGATTTAAATGTCAACTTTATAATTTGCTTTTCAACAATACACTTTGTGCAATTCGCACAAAGGTCATTATTGTTTACCACATTCGATACTTTCCGCCAAAGTACAGTCACATCCAAAAATAAATTATGCTCACGATAAATTTTTGTCTTCTATAAACAGTGAACAAAAACAATGATGATATTGAATTGCTTTTTTAATGTTCATTAGGTTATTGTACCTATATACCTATTAGGTACCTATTCCTAACGAACTATAACTCCGCTGTAATTACTCACTGCCTTTCGTTAAGCACTAAAAATCTTCCCCCATTTATTTTCGCATTGCCAATGTACTCACTTAAGTATAAAAACATACGGGTCGTATTGAGAACATCGCGCTTTTTTAAAGTCTCATCTGTAAATTAAACACTTCATTCAGAATTAATTGCAGAGCGAGTTGTGACATGACATGACACAATGTGAGATATATCAACTATTGACTTAGAAAGTAAGAGTGCAACTCGGTGCGACATAATTAGTGACATAAATCTAGTCTGGCGCACGAGGTAGCGGTGCTGGTAGGGTGAGGTGCTTCTAAAGTTGGCGCCTAATTTAAGCGTGTGGTCAGTGCTTCAGCCACAAAGTGACGTAAGCCACACCCAGAGGGTCACGCATGCGCAGTTAGGGTGTCCATAAGGATGTGCGTTCAAATATCGTTATCGATGATTGATATTTTCCTTTACTATTATGTAAATGCCAAGTCCTAAGACGATCGATGCTTATAAAGAAACTAGGAGTCAAGGAGCTGCAATGCTGAATTCAGCTCGATTTTTATATAAATTAAAATATTATCAGTGTACTGAATTCGACTTTGATTACATCACCTTATAGCTATAGGTAGGAAGACAATTGAATAAGAGACATTTTGTTATCTTTAACCAAGTCCCTAAAGCGAGGAAGTTGTCCACCTGTACATTTCAAATGGAAACAAACTCGGGGCACCAAACACAGCACACACGCGATAAAAAACCACATCATGAACATTTCAACGACTACTATGAAATTTCGATAAACATTTCCCAACATTACGGTGGTAACCCACCCTCTATCGATTTCCCCCGGTCAGAGCCTAATTTTATCTGTTTGCTCAAATATTTTGAGACCAAAGTAGCCTTACTTCGTATTTCAAAATGAACCTTATACTCTTGACTTCATTTTCTATATTCTATTGCACAATATTTCATTTTAGGCTGTTCCTAAGTAAGGACTGAGTTGTACTAGAGGTCCCAAGTCATACAAAACTATGTCTTATTTATCCCTGTTTAAAGCTTATCTCTGTGAAATGTGTCAAAGGCAAAGGCTTCTAAAAACCCCAGTGAAACGCCTGTAATGCTAGCTTCGGGTGGAAATGGTGTTTTCAAATTCATAAATATAGGTTTCAGTCGTTTTTAAGCGTTATTTTGGTTGATTATCGATTTATCTTTTTATATTAGGAAAAACAAGAATATTGTCAATAATTGACGGAGTCGTTCGTTGTTATTCGGGTGAATTAAGGTCTAGTGTTGTTTAATTAAACCAATGTTCTATTTATAGTGCTGTGGTCTTGGTGGTATATGAATAAGTGACATTAAAATGTTAGGTAAGTGATACCGTTAGATGAGTAGTAACTAGCGAAGCTATTAGAATAAATAGCCTTAATAAGAAGTAGATGTTAAGCAAGAGTCATCCGATAGGTACTGGACTGATAATTTATAAAAGTATTATAACTTCGCTGCTGCACCGAACATTATCATTGATCTATCATTACTCTCAAAATGTCCAAACCCCATTAAATATATATTTTTAAAAGGACTGGTTATGGTGTTTTATTGCAGGGACAATGTCATCGTTTCTTTTCCTCGCACTGATCGCCTTCAGCCAGGGTTCGCCGCAGAGACCGAACCTGGACGCCATCCTGAACAGGAGAACTGACGTCTACATAGCTGGCTTCTTTCCATTTGGGAAGGGTGTGGACAACTCCAATACTGGTATCTGTTTACTTTAAATTTTTATGTCCCATTATAGTTCAATAGGTAAGAGGGGGCGTCCTCGTAAATATTAAACCATTGAGATTAGACACGAGATTTTAGAAATCATTAAAAATTACAAGATTGAGTAGACTGTAGACTTTTTAAGTGTCCAGATATTTTGCCCATTGCCCAGTTTTTTCTATCTATTTTGCAAAGAGACATACCTCTAAATTAAAAACTTTAGGGTTACTTTTGAAGCAAGATCGCGAGTTACAAGTCATAGGACACGCACGAAATAACTAATTCAGTAAGCAGTGACTTGTAGAAAGTTCGGAGTAACTATAAAGGTTTTAAATGCTGCAATTGTCCTATTACTAATATATTCGCATTTATGTGTGTATTTTATAGCAGATAATTGTGTGTTATCCATGAATTCTTACACACTGGCAGAGGTGTTACAATAGGTACTTACGTATAACTTGTGAACATCTAAACTACTTCTACTTGCCAATTTGAGGTACCTTTAATGAGGATTAGCTATGTAGATTACAAGTGGGCACAGTACCAAAGCTCCGTAAACACTACCGTAGGCCGAGGCGTGATGCCGAGCGTGAAGCTGGCGCTGGACCACGTGAACGAGCATGACTCCGTGCTCAGAAACTACAGGCTGCATATGTGGTGGAACGACACTGAGGTCAGTACCTAAAGGATATCCGCTAGATCAGCTACGTCAACACGTGTTATAGGAGTCATGATTTTTTATTTAAGTCGGTATCTCAACTTAGTTATGTTATAAGGACAAATTAAAATAATAATATATCAGAAAAGGCAAGGGTGTAGGGCTTATCCCTTGAACTTCCGAGCGCTTCAGTTCTAAAGTCTTTAGACAGTTTTTCGTAGGACAGTCTCAAAAGACAGTTACATATCTTCGCAGTGCAATGCAGCCGTGGGTGTCAAATCATTCTTCGACATGATGCACAGTGGACCCCACAAACTCATGTTGTTCGGAGCCGCCTGCACGCACGTCACTGATCCCATCGCTAAGGCTTCTAAGCACTGGCATTTAACACAGGTACTTAAAAGACTTCTTAATTTGCCATTAGGTTTAAGATGAGGAATTTATCACCATGCTGCAAAGGTGGTGTATTCCAATTAGGTTGCATCTTTATGACTTTTAGTAATGAGGAAATATTACAAATTTTCTGACAGGAAATTTAGTGAGACTTCTGTGAGTAGCCAAACTTCCATAACTTTTGTACTTCTTTCTACCAGCTCTCGTACGCCGATACGCACCCAATGTTCACAAAGGAGGCGTTCCCCAACTTTTTTCGTATCGTGCCATCAGAGAATGCATTCAACCTACCCAGGATAAGACTACTGCAGCATTTTAACTGGACCATGGTTGGGACTATCTATCAAAATGAGCCTCGATATGCACTGGTAAGATTTAGTTTTAAAAAAAGCTCGATGTTGTTGATAGAACTCTTCCTTGGAACAGCGATAATGATGCCTCTCGCAATACCGACAGCCGCTAATGACGAAGGACCATTACTTGAAAAGATCTTTGATAGAGATCTACTTGTATATAGGTTGTCTTCTGACTGATGACAGTGGTGGGTAAATTAAATGATCGTTTACGAAATTGATAATCTTGAATCTCAATCTCCTAGGCCCACAACCGTCTGCTAGCTGATCTAGACTCCAACGGGTTTGTCATACTAGAAACGCAGAGTTTCGCTACAGAAGTTAAGACTGCGCTGGCCAAACTCAAGGAGAAAGACGTCAGGATAATCCTGGGGAACTTCAATGAGACATGGGCGTTGAAGATATTCTGCGAGGCATACAAGTAACACTTTTTAAATTATAAACTTTGTACTAAATATGAAGTGAATAGATAAATAGATTGATGCTCGTCCTAAAAGGATCGTGGTTGAGTCGCCAAAATGGCATAAAACATAAACTTTCCTACCTTAATAACTCAAAAGATTAAGTCGATGAAGTTAATTTTACGGTGGAAACGTTCCCATCTTCTCTCTCTCCCACTATCTGCCAATCACGCAATTTTGAAGCGTAACTTATTACCACAGCTTATACAATCGAAATAATTCCAGATTAGAAATGTACGGGAGAGCCTACACCTGGCTGCTGCTGGGTACATACAGCAACCAGTGGTGGATGCGTCACGCTCCGTGTTCAAAGCGCAACCTAACCGCGGCGCTGGACACCACCATCCTGACGGACCTGTTACCCTTGTCCACTACCGGAGAAACTACAGTCTCCGGAATTGTAAGACCGTTTCTATTGCCTTGATCGATAATTAACTTCTAATGCTTTGTGAGCTTGATAATTAACTTCTTGGTGAAATCATTAGGTACGTTTGTAGCCAAATATAAAAAGTTGATTAAGAATATTTTTATAGATTGTTATCTATCTGCTTACAGACAGCGAAAGATTATCAAGTGGAATATGATAGAAGAAGAGGCTTGGAATATTCCAGATTCCATGGATATACTTACGATGGTAAGGACAGTTCATCTAAAGATAGCAAAATACTCGCATTCAAAGAATTAGCTTATTTTCCTATAATTTTCTTCAGGCATTTGGGCAATGGCGCTGGCTATTCAAACGGTGGCACAGCGAGTCAGGTCAAAGTACAAGGAGAGGACAGTCCAGGACTTCAAATATAGAGACAAGGAATGGGAGCAGCTCTTTCTAGATGCACTTAGCAATGTCACATTCGAGGGGGTCACTGTAAGTTCCTTTGAATTTATTAAACATTGTGTGCACTTCCTATATGCTTTTGAATCTACAAATCTTAACTAAAAGATCGTTACAACAACATAATTACTAGGCCCTAGAATGGACACGCTAGTCGAGCATGAGTTTTTGTATTAACAAGTCGTTTACGATTATTGTCTGGAAATAGAATGATAAAGCATAACCTCGGTCTTCTTCCGGATTATCTTACAGGGTCCAGTCCGCTTTTATGACAACGAGCGCAAAGCTTCAATCCTATTAAAGCAGTTCCAAGGTGAACTGGATGGAGAAGTAAAGGTGGGAGAGTACTGTGCTGAAAGAGACCACCTGGACTTGAATAGCGGTGATTCGTTTAAGTGGATTGGCAAGTGAGTATGGTATTTTAGACTAAGATTTCAGCTAAGTTTATGTCAGAATGGACACGTGTAAAACAATTATTATGATCGATTTCTTCAGGAATCCACCAAAAGACCGCACCCTCCGTTTGATTGAGCACACGCAAGTGAATATTACCATCTACTCCATCCTGGTATTCTGTTCGGTGCTGGGCATCCTGCTGGCCACTGGCTTCCTGGCTATGAACATACATTACAGAAACCAGAGGTAACTCTCTTAATAACGTAATCCAATCCACAATCTGCGTGTTATGAATGTGGAATTTAAAACTTGATGAGGAGATTGATTATATTGAAAAGTGTCAAATAATAGCTGGATTGTGTCACGGGAAAGTGCAATGCCACTGAGTTTAAAGACAAATATTTATTTTATTCAGCCAAGCTTTATGACAATGTTTCTTATTTCAAGGTACATTAAGATGTCATCTCCACATTTGAACAACTTGATCATCGTAGGCTGCATGCTGACCTACCTAAGCGTGATCTTCCTAGGCCTAGATTCGAGCCTCAGCAGCATCGGTACGTGCCTTCCAACCCTTTTATGTACTTCTCGCTAATCTTTGCCTTATTATTGATATTCTTTGTGTTCTTTCTATCTGTGGACATGAAGGTAAAATTCATTTCTTCATTGAGTTCATAAATAAAATGCTGATCATGAATGGTTGACAGGAGCTAAGATGCAGATATGTTTTGCGATATTTGATTACTCACTAAGAATTTCGATCAATAAAAATAAGTGTTACTCTCCATTTTGCTTTGCGTTGAGTTTAAAAGTAAACATATTAAATTGTTATCATTATTTATTGTCAACTAAAACCCTAATTTTAATTTAACAGCCACAGCGAACCCCTAATCACCCAACGCTTATTAACCTTTGGAAGTCTTGGAACCCCCTTAAAAACCATAAATAGCCCAGTGTTACTCCAGGAAAGTTTAAAATTTATAGAACAAGTTAAATCTTTCGGCTCCTATCATCCTCTCGTAAAACATATATAAAACAAACTACTTAAACAAAACTAAAACAAGAGTGGAGCAGGCACACGCATGTCGCTGGCACAGTCATTCACGCTGATACATCTGATCTCATCAATGTCATTGGTTCTTAGGTCTTTCTCAGGATACGCCGCACGGAGGTAAAGCTTGACCCCATCCAGAGCTTCAGCAATGTCCCCGGGCTATGTGGATCCCAGCAACCAAATTTTGGGAACTATTTGAGGGTTCTGTAGTCAACAAACTTATCAAGGCTTTTAATGCACGAAGACCAAGATCTTCTAAACAAAAAAACTTATCAAAAATTAAACAAAATTTGGTTCGAATGTCATCGTGAATTTCGTCCATTTTCACTCTTTGAAATCTCGAACTATGGTAAGATCTGGAAATGTCTTCTATTTTTTGTTATTATAAAGAAGCACAATTATTCCCAGCCAGTTTTTGCTATTCGCAATACGTATGGCCGGTTGGAAGAATTGTAAACTAATCTAAATAGAAAAAAGAAACTTTGTATGAATAAATAAATTCAATATGTTGGTTACAGAACCCTCTTTATTAGCGTGTCCCAACACGTGTTTATCCGGATTTTTTCATTCTGAGAAAGGCCTAGGCAATTTTCTAGGTCGGAGAAGGCGACAGCATGTTTCCAAGTTTTGGTTTGTTTGTTCCGTTAGAAATCATCTGCGATGCTTTTGTCGATCAATGGTATGTCAACATCCTCTACTATTGCTTTATTATTTACTGTATGCTTCGTTTATTGGTAGACCAAAGTAAAGTAGATATTTCTTCGAAAATCTTTGGCGCGGAGTGATAACTAAACAAAAAGGACCCATCCAAAATGCACCTTTGGCCTATCAATCCTGTGTGTTGATCATAATATTATCATTGTCATCCTGAGTTAATATCTATCCGAAGCGTCCTATTGTATTTGTGAACTTTTCTATTTGAATGTTTATAATACATGCACATATCCTTTTTTTGCAGCACCGTCAAATTAAATTAAAAAGGCTCTATGATGTCCAACAACAGTTTGATTAAATTTACGCACACATAAGTAGGTAGTTAATGAATCTAAAGAAAAAAAGGTCTAACATTTCATAATATCAGCGCGACCGCAATCATTCAAGAAAATTAATTATTAATCTTTAAACAAATCTCCGTTAACAATAACATCGTCAGCATGTTTCATCAATATTTCTTAGTATATCGATCGGTTCTATGATCTTCTATTATTTCCAATCTCATCGACACTTTCCTGAACCTCGCTGTATTATACACTGATATAATTTTTAAGATAATCTGCAGCTACTGATTATACTGTGCATCCACAGCGGCGTTCCCTTACATCTGCACAGCCAGGGCCTGGCTGCTTATGGCTGGGTTCAGCCTTGCCTTTGGAGCTATGTTCTCTAAGACCTGGCGCGTACACTCCATATTCACGGATGTCAAGTTGAACAAAAAGGTGGGATTGTCTATCTCTTAACCATGCAAAAAGCGCATTAAGCTCGTTTTCTGCACTGCGCTTTCCAATTCAGTTTAGTATATTATTATTAATGTATCGTTCCTATCGACAGGTGATCAAGGACTATCAACTATTTATGGTTGTGGGTGTACTATTGTGCATTGACTTGGCAATCATGACCACGTGGCAGGTCTCTGATCCATTTTACCGAGCTACTAAGCAGATGGATCCTTATGTAAGTATAATTATTTAAACCTGAGCAACCATCATTATCTGATGTCCGATAGACAGAAACCAATCGAGGATGGTGAACTTACAATAAAATTGTTTTTCAGCCTCATCCAACAAGCGAAGACATCGTGATAGTGCAGGAGAACGAATACTGCCAGTCGGAGCGAATGACAATCTTCATCGGTGTCATCTACGCTTACAAGGGGCTTCTTCTAGTAAGGGATTTATTTTGATATACGATCAACCACATCAATCAAACCCTAACGACTATTTACGTAACGATTTGAATGTATACGGGAAATTATTTAATATTCTTTCCAAAAACGTTAATTATTTTTGAGACATGTACTAACAAGATTAATTCTTTGTCAATTCGTTAGATTTTTGGGGCATTTCTCGCATGGGAGACACGGCACGTCTCAATCCCAGCTCTGAACGACTCTCAGCACATTGGCCTTTCCGTTTACAACGTCCTCATTATGTGCATCATGGGAGCTGCCATTACACTCGTGAGTTATAATCACGATTACTGTTTATTTGGGTGGTTGATGAAAATTGTGCAGCCTCTTGTTTTGTTATAGGTGCTGGCTGATCACAAAGACGCCTTATTTGTTCTCATAGGCATCTTCATTATATTCTGCACGACGGGCACGCTGTGTCTTGTGTTCGTCCCGAAGGTAAGTCCCTGCGTTAACTACCTTAACAAGTCAAGGATACCAATCCACAATATTTTTTTTCTAGCTGTTGCAGTTATTAGAACTTCGTCGCAACGGCCCTACTGGTTCAGGGGCAGGTCGTATCCGCGCGACCCTCCGACCGGCCTCTACGCACGAGTGCCGTTCGCCTGGTCCTGAACTAGAGCGTAGACTCAAAGAGTTGAGGCAGTATAACAACCGATACAGGCGTACGCTGCAGGCTAAGGAGAATGAACTTCAAGTAAGCCGTTAAAATTTCCGTAATAAATAAAATAGAAGATTTAAAATAAAAGATAAAATAAATAAAATAGCCGTAATCTATAGACTTCACAGTTTAGACTTCACCTTATACGGAGCAAATGGGGTAAACTACTCACTTCTAGCTAATAAAAATGCAAAAATACTAATGTGACATGATAAGTCCTATAGCACTTCAATAGGCCACCATTGCTGATTTTAAACTATAATTTACAGATGCTGCTCAGCAAGTTAGGAAGCGATGCCAGCTCAGAGTCCTCGACCCGTGGAGACTCTCGTTCACCAGCTACCCAGAGGACAAGGCTACCAGTGCCAAAAGAAAATATCAGCCATCCTGGTAATATAAATTACAAAACTAAGCAAGTCCTATAAATCTGAATTATAATAAGAATCTATTTAAAAAAATGAAATATACCTACCTCGTTTTTCAGAAACAAGTGACATCACTTCAGTATGCAGTCTGAGCGCATCGGCTGGTGCTGATGTCGATTGCACCACTCTACAGAACCAACAACCTCTTGACAAGTAAGTAGCCACAGTAAAGGTGTTGCTCAATAACAAATACGAGTCGGTCTAGGAAGCCTTCTCAAGAAATATTTAGTCCTCAGTTTATTGTAAAAGCTTGCTATTTATCTTATGTTCTCAGACCAAAACCCTCAGCTCCGCCTGCAGAGATGATTAAAGAGCCACTACCAAAGGAACCAAAGAAGGAACAAACCAAGAATGTCTCCTTCAAGAATCATCTGGACTACACTAGTCCACCATCTTCTAAAGCAGTTCCTGAAAAAGATCAACTGGCAAAGCTTCCTTATGGATGGAGTACAGAGGTAAGGTAGTACGGACGTCCCTTATATCTCCTCCACATGATTTATGATAGAGACTAAAATAAAATTCTGGGGCCATAGGTTTGTATTTCGAGAAGTAATGAAGGTTAATAACATTTTCACGTAGGAAGAACCAGAGCCACCGAAATCAATGAAACCGTCAGAGCCTGCGAAGGCAGAAGCCAAAACGATACCAGCATTGAAGACCAGTGATACACCAACTGTGAAATCGATACCAGCTAAAGTGCAAGAACCTATGTACACTAAGGCAGCTACTCCTAAAGTTAATAAGGTAAAAACATTTGAGTTCTTGAGAAATCAATGTATTTGTAAAAAAAAATGTTGAGAAACTCTCCGATACTTCGTATTTACCTTTTCTAGAAAGGCAGGCAGTAGGTCAGCCTTTTTTAAACTGACTGGCTTATTATAGTATTTCGTGGCAATTAACAGGTTTAATCATTTTAGATATACATGTAACCACCAACATATACCAACTGAAATGTTTCTATACTTTCCAGATTAGTATTTTGAATACACTCACACTGAGTTCTTACTGTTTCATTTCTATATAATTAGACACCAGAACTCCAAAAGAAAACAGCAAAAGTTCAGGACTCTGTTCCAACAAAGACGACTCCATCGCGGGAGCACAAACCTGGTTCTCGCGGACACCGGCGGATGTCCAGCGTGAGCCAGGCCGCGCTGCTCACTGATCTGATGCATGTCTCCGTGGACCAGGACGATGTGGAACCGCCTCCGGGGATGGAGAGAAAAGTGATAGGTACGAAAGTTGCTTCATATCGGAAGTTTAAAATTACTTTGAATAGAGTCCGTCTCATAGAGACTTCAGATTCCGTAGTGAAGGCAAAAATTAATGCAATAGGTAAACTAAAGGTTAGTTTAGACTTTTATACCTAGGCATGAAAGTATTTATGTATAAAGTATTCATGACTGAGTTGCATCATTTCAGCAATCTAATTATCACTTCTTCATCATATTTGATTTCAGGACAAGAAAGAGATCCACCACCTCCACCACTAAAGGCTAAACAGGAGCCAGAGGATATTCTTGATGTCGACTTTGACTACTCTTCAGCGGAAAGAAGAAAATCATGTAAGTTGTATAAGCTCTGCTAACATTTTCATTTCATAAATTTAAATATTGCTTTTGTCATAAATAATGATGACTGTTTCAGGTCAAAGAAGAGACTCGGAGAAGAGGAAGAAAGAGAACTTCATAGTGGTACAGAGTGATCTGTGGGACACTAATACTTTCCAATACACGTGTCAGAAGTCACCACCAGGTGAGTGCTTTTTCCGTAACCTGAGTAGTTCAATATCTTCTGTCTATAATGTACGAAATTCATGAGTTTGTTTACTACTGTATTCTTTCTTATGCAGCTCATCATCATACGCCTATGCAAAGGAGCGTGTCGGAGAAGAGCAGACAACAACCGTCACCACATCATCACAGGTACATTGTAGTGATGCCCCATAATACTGTGGCATTGGTACGCGGACTCCCTCGCAACAACTTCAATAGCCCTTTGTAAAGCGCGCTAATAGAGGTGCGAAGATTGAATCTTTGTCTTTTGTTATTAATTCGTTAGGAAATTATCGAGTTTGTTCATGTTTTTTTTTGTTGCTAAATAACTATGTGCTTGGAGTTTTACTTGCATAACTTTTGAAACTAAAGTACCCTATTAATAGACAAACACGGCACAGGCGGTGCATCGATGGTAGTATGTACCTACGGCATCAAGTACAAAAGTATTTGCAAGAGCGCCCAAATTGACTACAACAATAGTAGCCCCGTCCCCTTAAAACACTAACTTATATTATTTTTCGGGCAACATAAATAGGTGGCTGAGGCAAAGCATTTTTTTGTTAAGTGTACCTACTCCGGCCAATCGTGTCCATTGTACATATACATTAATAGACTGTCATAAAAAATACGGATTATGAAATTGTGGGATAATTTCGTTCTTTTCCAGGGAAACCGATACAAGAAGCATCGAGAGAAGAGCCTCAAACGCTTCAATTAACTACAGTAAGTTGTCTTTTCATAATTTACCGTTATTTAAAAAATAACTACTTGAACCAATTATTTTTTACTCAACAGGCACTACCAGGGGTGGCACTCCCGAAGGTTACCGGGAAGCAGACACCCTTAGAATGACGGATAAGCTATCAAAGGTAATTAAACATTGCGTTACGTGCTAAAAGTATTTTAAATTTTACCGCCATGACCCCAAAACTGAATGTTCCTTCATTGTTGAGCGGTAAGTAATAAACCGGAACTCGAAAGTTAAGCACACACGAGCCCACTGTGCTACCAGATTAATTTTACGTTTTCCTATAAATACCTACCCTGATTTAAATATTCACATTTTAGCGCCGGGGCTCAGAATTCCCGCAACCAGTAAGCACACCACCGCAGCAGTCTCATGCAAAGCGAAGACAATCAGCAGCACAAGTAAGTTAATAATATCACCATTGAACATAAAGCTGATTTTTGAGAACCATTTCATTTCAACGACATTCATTGCAGGTGCGGTCATATCATGAAGAAAGAACGGAAAAAGTAGAATCAACACCGCGAAGACATGATGATATACCCAAAAAACCTGAACAGGAGCCTAAGCCGCTCCCAATACCGCCACCAGAAGTGGATTCTTGGAAACCAGATCCTGATACGATCAGGGTGTTAAAAACACAGGATTCACCGGCAAAGAGGCTCAGGCAAGAGGCAGAACCTTTGAAGAGGGCGAAAGGTGCTGGAGACTCACCTAGACTGACGCAAGCGAGCCATCAGCCGCGTCCTGATCATCATAAAAGTAGTCCTAATGTCGCCTCGAGACATAAAACAGGTAAATTATAGGACACAAATTATAGGTACATTTATTAGGACTCTTAGGTTTTACCATCATTTAAAATTATTATATTTTCAGAATCCCCCAAAAAACGTGAAGAACGCAAATCAGCAACATATAGAAGTGAATCGAAGCGCCAGGAATCAGTTGAAAAGAGGAAGATGTATACTGCCAGTTCAGAATCAGAACTGTTCGAGTGCGCGATCTTGCCCATATTCCATAAACTCTTGACCGAGAGGCATAAGAGTCAGCCCCATGGACTCAACCTTAGTTATGGTGTCAGCTGCCCTAATATATCTATAAAATGCGATATAGTTGAGTATTTGTAAACTATATGTGCGAGTCAAAATATTTTTTGTGAGTGTTTTGACTCAAGACCGAAATAATATTTAGGATGATAAAATGTAGTGTGCCGAAAAAGCTGTAGTCAGCTTTGGTAATTTTATTTTTCATTTTTATAATATTTGGTGTCATCTATGTAGAAAACGATTCTAAATTAAATTTAATTATATCAAATTCATCGACAAGTTCGCTCACGGGTACTTAGAATGTTAAATGTAAAAAAATAACTTTTAACATCGAATAGTTTGTAAATTTAGACGAAACTCACGTGATCTGTTTATAAGGCACAGCTTCGATATGAGTATGTAATTCCTACGTTTGGAGAAACCTTTTCCAATCGTATTTGTCTATTGTGATATTCCTAGTCAAATTAGTTTAACTTTTATCATTATCGTGCTCAGTTTGATATTATTTGAATCTAGATTAGTTATAAATTATCTTGACCTAAAATATTGGCAATATAGCCTATATAATAAAGTCAGTATAATTAAATACTCATAGATCAATTATTGGTCTCGCATGAGACCAATAATTTATCTATGTAAATAATTATCTTGTTAAACTACATATTTTTTGTTAATTGTTGGTAGAATAATGGACAAACTGGTTTAGTAAATTACACAACACAAATCACAAGTTTAGTACAACTTGATTCAGAAATTTAAAAATATAAACATTTGTCTATTTGCACTTAATTTTAAAGACTTGATAGCTCATAAGTATAATATTATGTAAGTTATAAAAATATTTGAATACAAATGTGTTTTTTTCTGTTTTTGCAATCCCAATATATACTTTGATGACATAAGTTATACTTAAGTCATCAAAGTAAGCGTAGATAAATAATATCATTCTTCTTTTATGAAATGTAATAATTATGAAATATAATGGAATTATATGAGGAAAGTTACTTTATTGAGTATTCTGCCAGTATCAAGTACATAATACAAATTCGATAAATAGACTTTTTAAATTAAAATGGGTGATGAAATTGATATAGGTGATTGATGACTCCTCATTGTCAGTCCTTCCTTCCTCATTGTTTATCCGCAGCATTATCCTTACTTAATTGTATATCGTTTTGGTTTGGTGACACCGGCCTTAAACGTCACTCAGATGAAATCTGCATCAAAAGAACGAGTGGAAATCGAATAGAGTTGGAGTAATTGTAGTAACGATAGGATTTTTATTTAACCATTTTAAACAACGATATGATTTGTTTGATATAGCACATGATGTGTTGAGTACATCGAATGAACGTCTTAGCGTAAGTATTGACACATTAAAATTTAAATGTGTTCGTGTGAAAGTGTTCAGTTAAAGGTCACACAGTATACCTAATCATTTAAATTTGCAGTAGTCTGAATCTACAAAACACTTTTAGTATGTTTAAAGCAATTAAGTACCTATTTACCTGTGTTGGCTCATTGTCTACCTTACCTATACAATAGTGTATAAATTAGAATAATGACATAAAATAACGTAACGTAATGCAGCTATGGCGCATCTCTACTAGATATTATCAATGAATTCAGTTCATTCAAATCCAGTCCATTTCTTTCAAAGATCCATTCATTCATTCAGTCAGTTTGTGCCTGTCGCTCCTTTTGTTTGGTTGTGTTATTTTTTATTTTGTGAATATTGTGTGAGATCATTGTTATTTGTGTTTATTATCTAATGTAATTTAGTGTTAAGAGTTCAGACAGTCAAAATGCCGGTGTTCCATACGAAGATCATTGAGAGTATCCTCGAGCCAGTCGCTCAACAGGTACGTGCGGCGAAAGGTTACAAAAATTAAATTATTTATAGATACCGTTCTAGTTTTGCCGTGTAGGTGTTAAATTTTAAGATTATTGTTTACAACGTTCCTTTACTTGTGTATTATACTGAGATTATGTCATAGGAAGTGTTAATGAGTAACGAATTAAGATGTACGGCTATATTACTTTATTTGGTTAGGTGGTTATGTTGTGAGGGGTTTTCTAGCAATCCTGGGTCTACAAGGTGTCAGATGTTCTGTAACCTTGCTGCTGAGATGTGTGAAGCGTGAATCACTTTAAACAAACAGTTTCTGTATAGTACGTATCGGTAAAATTACTCTGTTGGGATCTTTGTGAGAGGTCCAGAAGTTGGCTTAGGTTTTTGATATTTCATTTTTATATAATAATCTTACAAATCATAAATTTATGCAGTGAAGAGTACCATAGCGCCAAATCATTGTATTTAACATACTTTTGTTTATAAACCATGCATCTTCTTATTAGAATCAAACTAGAAATACTGAACCCTCTTGTCTACTATAATTTTTTTGTCTATCTGTTGAGAAATACTTTATTTTAGGTACATACTTATTTATATACAGCTGTGAGTCAATACATGGGTATTAAATTCTAAATAACTTAAAATGACATAATTCTGGTTGGATAAAGTAATTCATAGTGTCAAGTGATTACCTACGTATTATTTTTCTCTTAAAATACATACTTACCTACCTACTACACTAGTACTCTAGGTTCCAACTAGGTCCTAAACTGAGCAACACTAAAAATACCATAGAATGGACCGAGGGCAGTTGAACACAGAGCTAATTCTGAAAATGGGCATTCCCAAAATATGCTAATGATAGGAATCATACCTAGTGCAGTGGGCTGAGAGACCTACTTTTGGACTATTAGGATGAAGCTGTGTTGTATATCTGGCCAGTAAGATTGTACTGATTTGAGATTTGACATTTGATTTGAAATGAGCTTGTCTAGGTGGAATAAACTACGATTTCAATAGTTTTGTTTTCTTATTAAAATTGAATTAAATTGAAAATTGAAAAATATCTTAAATACATGATAATATGATACTGTTTCACTATTAATATAAAACAAAGAAATATTTGCTAAACTAAGAAAGATATTTTTAATTGGTAGACAAATGGATTTTCTTTTAAGTTTTTTATACAGTCTTTATTGTCCCACTCCTAGCCAAAGGCCACTTTTCATTCATCCACTTCTCTTGGTTCCTTCCTAGTAAGGGCCAGTCTTTTGTGCGAGTTGAACTCATCCAACCAATTTTTTTTTTTAAAGTTTAAAACATGTATTGACTGTTATGCCAAACTGTTTTTAGTCTTATTTATTAGTATATTTACGCATATGAATACATACATAGTGCAACTCTCAATTTATCTCAAGACAAGGAGAACATTGAGGTCAATATACCTACCTACTACTGTATTGAACTGGCAGGAATACCAAAGTTTATTGCTACTTGCATATTGTTGACCAGCAATATTGGTTTAACTTTTAATTTACCCCCATAATAGTGCTGGAAATGTGGCTTCTGTTCTCGCTCCAAATTTAAATTAATAATGTACTTTGCTCTACTAACTTCTAAAATGAAAATCCAAGCATCTTTTCTCATAGTTCAGACAAGGGTTCACACTAGGGTTAACTAATGACACATGTAATTTTATAAAAAAAAAACCTGATTAAAAATGTGTATTACATAAACACTAGTAATGTGAGAGCAATGTAACCTAGTTGTAAATAATGTCCACTTTGATAAGTATTTCTTCTGAAGCGAATTCATTTCATGAATTGTTAATAATAACACTGAATATAAAGCTGCTGTTATAATAAATTAAAAAAAAAAACAACAGAGGTGCTATGCTTTTCTAAAATTATTTAGTTTCTAAGGAATTCCTCTGTGGCCATTTTATAGATCCTTTAGTATTCCTATTAGCCTTACTAAGTAACCTAAATGCTTCTGCTAAATTGAGCTTACGGCATATTTATGCATTCACCCTAATGTAAAGTTAGGAATAGAACTCTTGATGTATCACTAACTGAATCCGTTTTTTATTTCTGGTCTATTGGCGAATTAAAAGCCAAACCAGAAGATGCATAGGGTTTAAATCCACACTTTAAAATATACTAATCCGTCAGTTCCATACTCATCACACATCTACATGTCTATGCATAAAATAAATAAGTAAGTATACAACACCTTGATCTATTTTTATGACCAAACACTAGCCAGTGTTGTGCATACCCGCTCACGTGATGTAAACATTACCCACCTGTTCTAGGTTACCTGTCAAAGGCATGCACTATATCTGTGTTCCACTAATACCTATAAACAAACAGCTCTGCTTGAGAAGCAGTCATTGTTTGGCACGTGACTGCTTGCACTTTTGCTGCTCGTACTGTACTGCTGTTGTCTGTGTTCAAAAGGCATTATAATAATAAATAAATATCGTCAGAAAACACATACTCATCGTATGATCCTTAAATAAGCTAGGTTTAAACTATGGGTACCATACAATGAACTGGGGATGATCCTAGTCACACCGCCGTTAAATTTGCCGCTGAGTTGAGCGTCTCATGCCGAGCAAGCTGCTCAGGTGTTCAGGTGCTGCGGTGGTTGAGTATCCATAAAAGGCGCTAGGTGTTCATTTGCAGGTGAAAGTGATGCACTTTGAATGTGATTGAATGTGAATCGACGGCATAGGGTTTACTGACATTTGCTTAGTTTGCTCATAAGTCCCGACGTCCCTTATGGATGATAATATTTTATTGCAAGCCTAAACTCTTAGTACCTACTAGGTACGCTTCTGTGATTTTCCGTGGTCGGTGACCAAAAATATGGAGGAAGCACAGGGAGTAAATCGGTTTCTAAAAGTTCGTGTCGACTTTAAATGAAACTTCTCTAGTGTAAAAATCGATTGATGAAATACTGTATCATCTCCGTAGCAAAGAGATCTAGATTGAAATCAAACAATGGTTGCAAATTATGAATAATAGCATGTAATAAAGTCATTAATTCACCAGCTCCCAAGGGAATGGAACCGTCTTCAACAATGGTCTATTATGTGTCGTGAACCGTAACATACTGAGTTCGTTTGTTGACGAAGATTGCCTGCGTATTCTGTTTGTATCTTTTGGCGAGTTTGTGGTAAATGCCCTAAGGTTTCTAAGATGGTTTAGAAGACAACTAATTCTAATATTTGTTGCTCCCACTGGGTCTTAAACGAGCGATAATGTCTCCTCGCCGTATTTAATTAGAAACATGCTTTTTATCACCTTTAAAACGAAATATTTTCGGCATCGACGAAAAAATCGCACACCGCACACATCAGCCCACGCGTTTGTTTATCAGTAATTAGGGCAGGTGCGCAGCCTCGACGGCATCCGGCCGTGTGCGACGCCGGCTATTTCTGCCCATGGGACTCGGCCCTAAGCGCCGATAACGATGAACACAAGGTCGCATAGAAATCCTTTGAGAATGGAATTTGGAGACGTTTTTTTCGACTTTTTGTCTTATGAGAATTTCTTGGCTACAAAATACTATTGTTTTTATGGATTCCCTTCATCCTGTAGTCTTTTGAATGTTTTTTATATTATCAGCGTTAGGTCACATGTCTTCATTGAATATATTGTATTTTCTTTGAGGATAGAGTCCATAGCATACGCTCCAAAAGCGCCTATGAAGCACTTTTTGGTCACGTAATGGATCATAACTTTAATCCGTTTTGCAGAAATTTAGGAATTAATTTTATTTTGTAAAGTGGGGTGTGGATTGATGTCGCCTAAAGTTTGTTAATAAACCCTTTACACCTAAAGTACTAAGCTAACATGAAATCAAGAGACAGTCTCAAATAAAAAGTGGACACCGTGGACAGGCCAGGCATTAAGCATTCATTCCGATATACGCGGTTCTATAAATAAACAATGGCGATGTTAACCGTTTTAGCCTTTTTGCCTTTACATGTCTGGGTCTATATAAAACAGGCAGTTGATATAATAGTTACTAATGCTGTCGCGTTCTGTAGTCAGTATTAATTTGGCAGCTTTTCAGCGTGTTTCATAAGTTATCATTGAATTTGTTTCGATAGGCTACTATTGCCAGTGTTTCCTAAATATTAAGCAATTGCAATTTGCAGTAGTGTTAACAGTTAACACATTAGGGATCACCGAGTGTTAGTTGAAAAGATCGCTACGGGCGGCGTTTTCTTATGTTATTCCTTTAAGGAACTACAGCGTTCGCAATATAATTCCTTTTGAATTAGGTACTTACTTAAATTGATTCTTTTTCTAACTTCCTTCTTTGCCTTGGCTATTTCGTAATAGCAAACTATATTCATTACTTTCAACTTCTCATAAATTATCTTCTCACCACCACCGCGAAGACGACAGCTGTTTTGTTTAACGCGCATTAAAAACTTTGTTGTCTATACATTAAAAATGTTGCCAGGTGATATAATTTAAAACGTTCTAAATTTGAAATACTGACTCATTTGTTACTGGCTGGCAATAGGTACCTAATCTCTTTTGCGGTAGTTCGCGCCTAAATTAAACCACAGCGATCCGTTTCGTAACTGCTTTGTTTTTGTTTTAGATTTCCAAGCTCTGTTTAGATATAGGAATGATTATTTTCCCGATGTATGTTAGTGCAGCGAAAGTGCATTCTATCTAGCTTGTAATAGAGTTTACTCTTTGTTGCGATTGGTATGGGCGGTTTAAAATGTTGATTAGGTAATTACCACTTCGTTTGTTTTGTGTAACAATGCCGTGTTTAGTCACGGGCGGCACGTCCAGAAAGGAGATAGATTTACGAAGCGATATTTTGGTAAAAAAGTAAATTCAACTCGAGCATGAATTGGAAATAAACTTGCTCGCTTTTGGGTGTTGTAACCTTGTAGCTTAAAGAAGTAAGGTTGCACACAGTAAGCAAAAGACTTTTAATGGTGTTTATTTATTTTCAGTATTAATAACAACAATATTCCAAATACCAAAGAGGTATAAGAAAGATCCGATCGACTGGGTACCAACTCATGTTGGTTGTTTACACAATTTTGCAAAATCTATTTGCCACGAGAATGTTATTCGAGCTATAAAAAGGGCAAACACAATAAAACCCGTACAAGATGGCAGGCAACGTTACGTCATCGCATCTCGTTCGCTAAATAAAGCCGTCCACGCGAAGATGCTATAAAATTGAAGAGTTATTTGACCACGGATTTTGCGAAGTGATCGATATTTGTATGATTGTAAAATGTGGAAATGGTCTTTTTGTTATTTTCAAAGAGCTCTGATAAATCGAGGCTCTGTAGATTATCACCAGTTCGTTGTACTGTTCCGCGGTGTCGACGAAACAAGCGACAGTTAGTACATCAAAGTTAGGAATCGTTTGAAAGAAATTCGTTCGAAAAGAGTTCGTTTTGGTATTGACAAAAGTTTCCAGTGTGACCGGGAATAAATTGGAGAACGGAACGAAGTAGGGACTATAGACATCAAAACATTTTGTCTGCAATGTGTACCACCATTAGTTATGCTTTAGATAGAGATGACTACTTTGAATGTCATCCATCTAAATAACGTTTAAATTACCTTAACTTTGGTTTAACGTTTTTTTAATTACCTTAACATTAGTTTCTGATCAAATGCACTCATCGGTCGTCACCATATGGTGTCCACCCACACGCATTAGCGACCGTGGACGTCGTCAACGTTGCGACAGCATGAACTATTGAAATATAACTCTTATTTCCCATTTCCACTAGTGCGTAGGACATTTGAATATGTGATTATTTATCCTTATTTAAATACGATTATATTTAAAGGGTATCTTGAGTGCGGCTAACTTTGGGGAATTTCTTTTATTGTACATTCTAAAAGGATTGACTTATTAAATTAAATATAAACTTTAATTGTCTAATTCTAGTAGGTCTTTTTAACATAATTAACTTGATCATACTACATAAACAAAAAGCTTAAGAAAATAATTGTGTTTTATTTCGTCGAGCAAAATGCCCTTGGGTCTCGCTTTCGCCATCCTTCTACTAAAATGTCAACTGATGTCACATGTTATTACGAACCCCGGTTCGTGTGAAAGCCTTTTCGCTTTCTCGTGCAGTTTAAATGTATATAGAAATAGTTATGTATTTCGGTAGCAACTCCCTATGTTAACTGTTCTCTTGTTAAATGCTGAATGAAAGTTGTCAAGTTAGTGCTCAAACGTGCTTAGATACATCCACACCTAAAATATTGTTACTATATGACAGGTAAAACAAATTAGAAACTTGTTCGAATGTCATGCAACAAAATGTCGTGGTATTTATTAATTTACGAGTTGACGTCACACCGTCCTTGACCTAGTCTTCGGCACTAGTGTCAATATGTAGCCTAGATCATATCGAGGGGTAAAAGCTATTTGACTTAAGCGACACTTTTGGCCGATATCGACTTATATTATACATTTTTGGAATCAGCTATTTTTTCTGCGTCGAACATGCTCTCCTGTAAAGTTACAAAACTTGAGAGGTGTCAAGGGACACCCGGGTGGAACGAAGTTCCTTTTTAAATAAAAAAAGCAAAAAAATTGTACATATTCATACACACACTCACACACACACACACACACACACATCGAAATCGGAATCGCAATCGAAATCAAATTGTTTTGTAGACATAAATGTATACAATAAAAAACACACATACTTATGTAAAAATGTCGTTACAGTCTTAATTTTTTCCGTCTAGAAAAGTGTCGTACAATAAAAATCACACACACATATGTAAAAGTGGCATTACAGTCTTATTTTTTTCTGTCTAGCCCCCTTTCGCAACGCACGATAAGGAACTACGTTCCAAAAATGTCGCTTAAGTCAATTACAGTATTAATTAATTATTAATTCCATCCTAAAAAGCATTTACAGTAACTCTCTTTAACAAATATTGTTTTCTTATATTTACGCGAATACTATACATTGAAATAAAACAATCTCTTTAAAAAACCTACGATACACCAAAAGGTATACAAATATATAAATCCGAGTAAATAATTGAACATGCGAAACACTTCTTGTCTCTTTCTCCCTTCAGCGCTATTCTTAAGGCCGTCCTTGTAAATGTACTTCTTGATGCCAATGCACCATATTTTGACATACTCCTGCAAATCGATAGTTTGTACGTCGCAGTTGTATATTTGCCGGTCTGCAGGAGACATCTTGTCTATCATGGCTCTGATATTGTCATCATGGAACAGAAACTCGTTTGTGTTGAAGCAATGGAACAGTGTTGCCAACATTTCGAATTTTGCGAAAAGCTTTACGAATCTGGAAATAAAGGCACATTAATTGCTGTTGACAGTGACTAGCAACGCGTATAGGAAAAGGCTTTCTCAACTAGTTCCTTTGGGGAAAGTTGAACCCGTCAGTCAAATTTCAAGTCTGTGATTGCTGTAGTTTTGAAGGTTTCGTGACCAGATAATTATATCAGAATGTCAATGGAGGAGGCGTTTTACGATACTCCCTCAATACATTGGAAAGTGACTTAGGACAGCGTAATATGCTATCATTATTAAAGTTTAAGGATTCCCTCGAATTTCAAAATATCATTAAGCTCTATCCTTCAAGACCAGACATGATTTAGAAAAAGGATCGTCAGACTACTTACGATTGGATTCCTTTCGGCCTACGCCTCATGACTACACATACTCCATCCAGGAAGTAAGCAGGTATATAGTGCAGCAACCAGGTCAGGATCCAATAGAGTATTTTATTACCACTATCTATTACGTAGCTGTACCAAACAGATTTAGGTGATGCGAAGATTTTACACTCAGTTTCTATCATATTCTTTATGAAATCTGTAAAAATTTGAGGTTGTATTGACGATTCAGGGGCCTTACGAGTCGTTACTCGTTAGTTTCTCTGGCAAATCATTTTACTTTCAATAGCATTCTTAGAAAAGAACTTACTCCAGCTGAAACCGATGTCCTTATTCGCGACGTTATAAACAACTACATCTTTATTGTTAGATGATTTGTGTGCTGAGTCCCACCCTGCCGCGATGATTGCATTGTTCACTATATCAACGGGAACTATACACAGCTTACTGTTGACATCCCCGAGGTAGATCACGTGAATAACGCCTATCGTCAAACCGACTAACGCCTTGTACAAAAAAAATGACACCATTACTTTCTATAATTTATTTATTTATCTATTCATTCATTTATTTATGCACGGGTATCACCTCCCCAAGTTAAATAAGCCCGTCCTTAAGCAGTCCTGTCATCTTTATCCCGTGCTAATCTAATTGTTTCCTTTTGTTTTGGTATTATATTTTAAGAAGGTATTTAATGTTCAAAGTAAATTTATCGGATATGGTTTCATTTTGTACACCTCGTTTGAACTCGCTTCTGAATTTAGACGAACTTAGCATGCACACTTTAATCATTGTATTTACACTAGGAATTTTCGGATGACTTTTATATAGATGGCTCTTTATTTTATTGTAACTATTAAATTATTATGTATTATGATTGATAAGTAACATTTTTAAACTTACCCCACTTGCTCCGTAGACACAGCTTAAATCCAACCAACCAGGCATCGGCTCACGGTAGCTACTTGCCACTGAAAATGTTTAAATGAATTTATGAACAAATTAGCTTAGTGTTTGCAAGTTTCCATCCCAGAAAAGTTACCGATATATTGATTAATAAAAAAATCCTAGCTACATCCTCCAACTACCGCCATGTCATGAGAGACAAAAATATTCGCATTTTGCATATCTCCTCCAAAATTTAATTTCTTACCTAATGGGGGTCTTACGACGCTAATTGGCAGGTCATTAGATGCAGTTCTAACGACTTCTTCAGCTATCGCCTTCGTGAATGTGTATGTGTTTGGCCAATCTTTGATTAAACTAAAAATAGAAATATACCACAATAACACCTCCAAAACAAATTCATATAAGATGGAAAGAAAGATCTCACAAATATAAGTAAAATAATCATCTTCTTATTTTCGTATCAATAGTCTACACCCCATCCCAATCGCGTTGGGAGCGGAATTTTTAGAACCATTATATTGTAGAGCTAGAGATTTGTCAGCGTAGGACGCTGCGTTATCGTACCTAGCTACTTCCAGGGTGCGCCACGGGTAGGCTCTACGCATACCCCAGTAAAATAATAACTTACATTGGCGTCATCATACTCAGCTCGTTCTCTCCGACAGTCTCTACAACTTGAATGATGTCATCAGGAGGCACAAGGCATGGGTAGAATTGCTCCAACAATTCTTCGCCTAGGTTCCTTTTGTTAGCATGAACGTATGTTGTTGAGACGTATACCATATTCCTGAAAATGGATTACTGACTTCAATTAAGAGTTGAAAACCAAAATTGCATAACCAAGTGGAAACTGCTGTTTCCAATTATGTCAGTTTAAACAATAGACATGGATTTGGCAAGAAAACCTCATCCTACTACTCCAGTAATTAATTGATTGTATTAAAATACACTTTTGCTACCAATTCCGCTGTTATTGGACAGACAGTCGGGAGTAAATTAAATACGATATCAAGTAACACTACCGTAATTTCACGCATTCCCGGGCTAAGCTGATCATCTCCTTAGTGCCTCGCACATTGATCAGTACGGACGTTCGAATTGACTCGTCTAACCTCACCGTGGCTGCGAGATGAAATATCATATCTACCTGAAAATTTACAGCAATAATATGATATAAGGGTAGTTCTACGATAAGAGGTTTTACGTCCTTAGAGAACATGGCCAGGGAGAAAGGTTGCTGTTTTTTCATTAAACACTTATATTACGATTTTTGTCTTAATAGTGTATCTTTTCACGTAAGGGCAAGTCAATTTATGCATATTTTATAACTTTTTACAAGGCCAGGGTAAATACATTGGGCAGGGTAGAGACACCAAGATCAGGGGAGATAATTTGTGGCAATAATAGTAACAAAATTAGTAAAATCAACTTTAGTTAAACATTGTACCTAGCATAGAATTAGACTATATTTTTTTACCAATCATATTAAACATGAACAGACTATATTATTTTAGCCATCTCTGAAATTTTAAACAAAAGTGTATTTAGTGTCATTACACAATAATATATGAAATTAACATGGCAATGTACCTACAACAAATAATACAATATTATTTTATTAATACTAATTATATAGACCAGCTTCTTTTAAGTACCTAATACAAATAATTATACTTGCGATAACTAGGATCATTTTCATATTGCCTGTACCTATGCTACATTTCAGTAAATTAACATGTTTTTATCATAAAATAAAATAAAAATTGAAGGCACTCTTGCCTATCATCATCATTTGCCTTACCTTATCCCATTATTTGTGGTCGGCGCTGTATGTCCTTTTCTTCCATTCGTCTCGCTTTTTCGTCATACCAACATCGACTCCGATCTCAATCATATCACTTTTTACACACTCCATCCATCTTTTCTTTGGTCTTTCTCTCGCTCTGTATCCATCAACATTCATAATCATCACTCTTTTAGTCACATGCTTCTCATCTCTTCTCATCACATGCCCAAACCATTCTAGTCTCTTACTTCTCACTTTTTCTGTTATGGGCGCTACTTTTATACTACCTCTAATATGTACATTCCTCACCTTATCCATTCGCGTCACTCCACACATCCATCTCAACATTCGCATCTCGGCAGAGTGGAGACGTTTCTCTTCACGCACTTTAGAGCCGCCCAGCATTCCGAGCCGTACATAATTACTGGTCTGATGACTGATTTGTATTTTTTTCCTTTTACCTTTAACGGCATTTTGGGGTCGCAAGTAGTGCTGGTAACTTGTCTCCACTTCTGCCATCCTGCATTGATTCGCCGCTTTATATCCCGATCTACATCTCCATCATGCTGGAGTAACGAACCTAGGTACTTGAAGTCGGAGCAGACGGGTATTAAGCTAAAGGCACTCTTGCCTATATTAACAAAAAATAAAGGCTTAAGCTTTCTCAAACACGTAAGTTTATTTATAATCTCATCTTTTTTCTTATTAATTAAATATCTTTGTCTTCTGGCTCGGTCTGATTTAAGTTTGGCAGCTATAACTCTTCTATGAGAATTAAAAGTTTGATCATTAATATCTGACATCGATGGCGTTATCGAAAGATTAGTAACATTAAGCGCAAGTCGTTGCCCAGCTCTCTTGCTTTCTTTTTCCATATCTTTCGTGCCTTACGTTGCTCCCTAGGAGTCATTTGGTTGACAGGCTTTATAATTCCTTTCTCCTTCTTTTTTAAATATTTTGCTTTTTCTTTTTGCTTTTGCAATTCATATTTTTCGGGATCATTTTTACTTTCTTCATATCGTAGTCTCTCTGCTTCACGTTTCTTCTGCAATCTTTTTACACGTGTTAACTTTTTCCGTGGTGCCATAATCTGTAACAATATTAGACAATAATATACAATAATAACAATATGAACTGGGAGCCTCATTTAATTTTCAGTTTTAAGAATTTACTTAAATTATCTAAAACTATTCGTTGATAAAAATATGCTATATCTTAGTTTTTTGCACTAACATTATCTCCCCTGGTCAACAAGTCTCTCCCCTGACTGTTATCTTGCCAGGGGAAATATGGCAGGGGAGAGACGTTTCATGATACATTTTATTGTTTTAATTGACATAAGAAATGTTTCGGTACATTATGTATCACACTTTAACTATTGCTTTATTATTAAACTAGACCAGTAAATGTAAATAAATTAAGTGAATAATATAACTTTTATGACTTACCAGTGGAGAGACACAATGACCTCGCGAAGCCACCACTTTGAACCAACGCGTCGCAATAAATAACAAATAACTGCTGTTAACGGTTCACGTGTTTTGCATTGCTAACTTCACGTCACATAGATGACCTTAAGCGCTATTTGGAATATGGCCGTTTTATATTTGT
Source organism: Ptilodon capucinus (assembly GCA_914767695.1). Classification (NCBI taxonomy): domain Eukaryota; kingdom Metazoa; phylum Arthropoda; class Insecta; order Lepidoptera; family Notodontidae; genus Ptilodon; species Ptilodon capucinus. The sequence continues at coordinate 8,251,585 of OU611831.1, forward strand.
GTTTTAGTAGCGGAATTAAATTTGCCAGAGTAGATACGCAAAAACAGTGGGACAAAAGTTAAGTTTAAAAAATATTGCAAATAAATAAATATTGTTCTATGTTTCCTTAATAATACTTAAACATATTTATTGAAATTTGTGTTTAACATACTTTAGTTAAATAACTGATACAAAAAAGGTATGTATCGTATGCAAATTAAACTGAAACCGGCAGGGGGACAGGCCAGGGTAGAGACTTTTTTAGACTTTATAAGGAATTTCAGAAAAATATACCTTAATTAGGCATTTAATCGTGACGTTATTTAATAAAGTACATTTAGGTGATGTGTTTCATTGAAAGAAATAACAACATAAAGAATAAAATTTCTATTTTAAACTGATTGCCGCACAAGTTACCTCTTATCGTAGAACTACCCATAAACGACTTAGTCACTAAAAGCGATGATATATAGTTTCCAGACCTTAAGGTCCTCTATGTAGGTTACCTATAAAACGGCTACTTAAGCGATATAGTCTTATGGAGTATGAGAAGCATAGTCCACCATTCATACAAGGTATTCATATTAGAATGTGACGACCTCTAAAGCTGTTGCAAGTGGCAGTTAAAAAATCCATTACGAGTATTAGACATCAGGCTTTTAAGTTATGCAACCTAGCCTTTAGTTACCTGTTCAATAATCGCGTTCCGATGTTCCTGGTTAAGACCCAGTCCAAGCATCGCCATGTCACCCTCGACCGCCTCCAGTTTTCTATCGAAGCCTGGTTGTTTTTTATGTAAACCTTCAAATACCTGTAAATTACAAATTCCAGTGATTTAAATGGACTGAAATTTTCCAATATTTAGTCAGCTCTTTGTATTTTCGGATCGAGTGGCGTCTTATTTGTGATTGTTATCTGAACTGAGTTATCTATTAGAAAGTGCTTGCCGGATCATTCAGTGCCTTCTCTAGTCTATCCTGTACAGTTTTTCCCTTTTTAGGTCTTATCAGCAAAAACATTTTCTTAATTCGACATGATCTAAAAACAGGACCGATTACCAATCATTATGTGAGTATGTATTTAAGTAGAGCTAATCATTAGTCGATGTTGTATTCGATGTTATCATGTTTAATATTTCTGACTCACCTGAATATTTTCTCAATTAATTGTTTCCCAAGAAACCCTAAGCCGCCGGTCACGAGAATAGTGGAATTATTGTAGAACTGCTGTATGGGGGAATCGCCTCTGTCTATTACCAAATTCATCGCATTCTGATGCCTCAGAGCCGCCACTTCCACGGCCATAGCTGGGTCCATCTCTAAAAAAATAAACCTAGTATTTATCGTACAATTCAAGGTCTTTGAGTAGTATAATTTGTTCAGTCATTGGTAGATACGTAATGAAAGGCATAACAATTATTGTAGTCGTACAAAAAATATTTAATTAATGTACAATTAATATTATATTTATACAAAAAAATAAACAAAAAAATATATAGGCAAGTATTAATTGCGTATTATTTATTAGTAATACACACGCAGAAAATGACAAAGTACAATCGACCTATCATAGCACATATCACGAGCAATGACTCACCTCCCATCTTCTGATGATATCTAGTTTAAGTCAGATGAGCAGAAGCTCACAGTTATCCTCTAGCCTATCCGTTCCCGTACGCAGCTAGAGTTTGTGTGACAAAAACTGTTTTGCATTGAATGAAGTAACTCAGTACCTATACACATTAATTAACAGAGTTAACATATACGACACTGATTTTATGAACAATGTAACACTTGGATTTATTTATATAAAATACATTGATGAGGCTCTTTGTAAGACGACCTTGTCGACGATCGAAATTGAATATTTCTTGAATTGAAAGATCTCAACTCTTTAAGGGCTTAATTATGTGGTGTTCATACATTAGGCACCAAACTTAGTGTCCTTCTTACGGCCGTATTGTATGAGAGAGAGGGCAATATTATAGTGTTTCTAGTTCATCATAATGAAGGATTGCTGACCCAGGCCACTCAGTTGCTAAACTGAAGTGGACTGGCCAGGTCACACCTGCTGCATGCCGGATGCGTTTTGGGCAACACTCTCAAACAGCGGAAAATGGCAACGCGGCAGGCCCAAAAAGAGATAGTAGACTGAATCAAGTGGAAAAAAAGTTGCCGTCGCGGGACACCTGGCAGATGTGAAACATTATGTTATTTAGAGTAGAGAAAGACAAGCGTCATAGCGGCGAGTGAGCGGAGTCAGCCGGTGGGCAAAGAACCGAGACGCCACGGAGCGGCTCTAAGTTTTAGCATCACGGCATCGTGGCATCAACAGTTGCTCTCACTCGCCAAGCGCGCCATTAGATGTTTCACATCAAAAAGCAGAGGAGGCCTTTGTCATACAGTGGGACTGCCAAACCATAATTAAATCTCAACTCGCCTCGTAATAAAATTGCAACTGTAGACTAGTATACTCGTACTCATATCGATAGCTTGGAGTTTAGTTCTTATGTGTGTCTATCGTGAGTTGCCAGTGTTAACTCTAAATTATCGCTACCGGAATCGTTCGTGCACATCGCTAAATCCGTTTATCCACTCATTTCCTATCCATTAGTTCAGGGCACACCCAGCCCTGTTCCACCCCCAAGGTTGGAACAACGTCGGCGGAACTAAATGCCGCGCCCTTATAGCTAAACTCTACAATCTACAAGTCACGTGAAAAGGTGATTTGTAAAAGTCACGAATATACCTTATAACACTATGTATTAGGTAAAAATTCTACACCATTTGTAAATGTATAAATACTGATGCTTAAATATATTTAGCAATTAATATCCGTCTGAAAATAACTTACAAGGGAGTTTTGTAGAACAAAATTGTTCTGTAATGCCATAAATGATTTATAACTCTTATAAATAAGTTCGTTTATTACATGACTTTCGTCGTGGTCTAATTTTATAAGTTGATAAGTACTAAATATTAGGTCGGCTCGTGCTGTCGGCATTGATTAGGTTCGTTGAGAAAGTATACAACCAAATTTATCTCTCAGTGGTGTTGGCACGCATGTAAAGTTTAGACCTTTATCACGAATTCGCTCGCTCGCGCTCTGTCTAATTTCATACGAGAGCAAGAGACAAAATCAAGACATAAGACTCGTCTTGGCGTTCATGCTACAACCACAGATAATAATAGCGCGCCATCGAGTAACGTTCTCTTCTCTCGATATCATATCGTTATATTAACGCATTGGTTTAATCACGTAATCTGAACATTACTCGTCAAAAATATTCCCATCTCGCTCTTCCATTACGGCTGTGGGAAGGACGGCAATACAGTCCCAAGAGTATGCGCGTCATACTCTTGTCTTTAATTGTTTGTCAATTTATTGTCATTAAGCTAAATAGGGTCGCGCGATCGAAGTCCAAACCGCAAGTTAATTAAGCGGATGACTAACTTAACTGACCACACGGCAAATTAAAATAAGTTTTAAGTGGTTTTATGTAATATTAAAGTTTTTAGAACCAGATATACATACATCATCACGCCTTTATTCCCCGAAGGGGTAGGCAGAGGTGCACTGTAGTGCGCCCACACTTTGCCGATGTATTTTGGTCTCAATGTAATAGGGGACGAGCCTATTACCATTATACCGGGCACATTCCCCCTCAATACGAGGGAGATTTGGGCCATAGTCCACCACGCTGGCCCAGTGCGGGTTGGTGAACTTCACACGCCTTTCTATAGACGTGCAGGTTTCCTTACGATGTTTTCCTTCACCGTTCAGCAAGTGGTAATCATTGTTGAAAATGACATTCGCACATGAAAATTATCTCAGAGGTGCGGGCCTCGGATTTTAACTTGCACCCCTTACGTTCAAGGCTGGCGTTCTTGCCCGCGAGGCTACCACCAGATATATGAGTATTTAACGTTGTTTGGACACAAGTAAGAGTAACCCCTCGTAAACTTACACCGAAGTAATTTCTATTGTCGATGACTTGGTCTGAGCGTATGAACCGGGTGGGTACGAGGGTTCGATTCCCTAGAAATAAAATCGCCTCCAGTCCATTGTACGTTCCCCATGACACATGCTTTGCTTAGTTTGGGGTCATACGATGAGTATAATATGCTGTCTGAAGATACCTAATACAATTGTAGGGAAAGGGACCCACCACTCACCCTCGGAATCGTCAGAATCCCAAATTATAAATCAAATAAATTTGCTCGATAATAGAGGAAACCAACAAGACCGAACTCCCTGTCAGTCGAGAGTCAGTATGTCATAAGTCATGGACCCTAACAATGAGCAATCCTCCGCAGAATCATTTGGGTTTCTGACAATTACGAGGGTGAGTGGTGGGTCCCTTTCTCTACAATTGTATTAACAATGGATGTCCGCAATATTAAGCCTGATTCCATCAATTATATTGAAGATACCTAGTTATATTTTAACTCCTGATTACGGAAACCGGCATGTTTCATTGTGTAGAATTCGTTAGTGTCAACAATAGCGGCCCATCCACCAACGTTCATTCCTGCCGGAATCTACAATCCTTACGGAATGAACGCCAGTGAATTTGCAAGAGCGAGAAAGAATGACGGTATTAAAATCCCGCCTTCCCTCCCGTCGCGAAGGACACGACGCGCTCTGTGATCTAGTTAGTGCCTGTTTATTTGTCCGGCGTGATTGAGCGCTCGTTTGTTATCATTTTGTAAATCCATAAAGATAATTCAAAATGACGCGCATTCCTTTTAAATGACAACAATCTACATAAAATAATAGGATTATAACCATCCACCGACACGTAATCCCTCGGTATGACTGACAAGATGCAAACTGACAGGAATGTACCTAAACGTGTGTATGGTCACTGGAGGATTGTTTTTCCTGTCGGACTGGCGTGTCGTGATAAAGTCAGGGGAAAGAACGTAGGATTGTGGTTTAATTAGTGGCTTCAACGGTTTTACTTTATCCCGTCGCTTTTCCGTACGACGGGACAAGTCGGAAGGAATGAACGTTAGTGGATGGGCCGCTAATGCATTGCGGTAAGAAGTACGTAGGTCAAGTATGTGGTGCATCCGGGTCATCGTAGAAAATCTCACAACCTAACGTTTCCAGTGGCCTAATTCTCGTAATCAGAACCGTAGCGACATCGTAGCGAATTAGCCGTTGATGTCGTTTTCGTATTCTCATCCATCGATCAAGTTTGAACGACACCGATTTAATAATCGTTTCGTTGAGTGCCGATAAGTGGTATTCAGATACGTCGATCGCCCTTTAGTTGTTTGCCAACTGTGGCTTTTCCGTATTCTTATAACAAAACGACATTACAATCAATCGCGTGCCAACGGTTAAACGTCAAATATTCCGATTGAAAAGCCGATGAGCAAACGTAAGTTATTGGCGACGACTTGCATTTTTTGTACGGTGTTTAATAAGAAATATACAAAGAAATGAGTCTCGGAGTAGCACATTTCCTTCTGGATGCGGCTGCAAGAGAAGACCGAAGGAAAATACGTGTGAGACGGAACCAATTGAGGAGTTTGAGGTGGGATTCATTCCAGACGACTGAGAGAGACTTTATTAAGACATTTCGTCTCAGCAAAGAAGTCGTGGAATCTCTCATTGAAGATCTCCGTCCTCTCATACGTAGAGAGTGTAGACGATATATGTATAAATGATTTATGAATAATTATATGTAAATATAAACAACGTCGGACAACACATACTATAATATCAACGTAGACTTCTATGATATCGAGTATCTTCTTCTTTTTATTCTTACTGTGGAAATCATTTTTGAACTGATATACAAATGTGGTTTTTTCCGAACTCCGATATTGACGTACTTAAAAATATCAATATATCGTGTCTGATATTTTAAGAAATATCAACAAGTTCTACCCTGGTACGAGCAGAAAAATCTTCTTGCACTTGAACTTAGAGAAGCGACACTCCAGCGTTTTGTGAATAAATAACCACATTTTTGGCATTGCTCCTTTATACCCGAACTTCTAACCCGGTTGTTGCACGGCTGTTATCTAGGTACTTTAGTGATATTTTTTACCTGGTTTACGACACTGGTATTTTTACATACTCGTACTTGAAAGCCCTAATATTGAATTTTGCTAGTATATCACAACCCTACTTTGACAATAATAAACTGACAAGTGGAATTTTGAAAATTATTCGTTTTATGCCTAATAATTAGAAAAACTGGTTTTTCTTTAACAATTTGTTTTTACATTTATTTATATAATTTAAAACGTTATATAATTTGATATTTGCGACAAAAATCGCGATATTTACTTTAAAATATGTGTTTTGATAACTTGGCAGATAGCAGGAAATGTATCTGGCAACGATTGCTGAGCGCTGGTTATCATTCGATTCTATTGAGTTATAGTTCTATCAAATTGCGTTCAAGTGACACGTGAATACCATTTTTCGATAGCATTTCGGCCGAACGACGTTTAGCTTACAGCCATATTTAGATTATTTGTAATTACGAGAATTAGCCTACAGCGCCCTTACCATGTGTAGACATAAGTTTTATCTCTTTCAACTGTCAGATTTGTCGAGAAAATGACGTCACTTCGAGCTTTTTGTACTGGACATGGCTCGCTGTGACGTTATTTTCGCGACGAATCTGACAGTTTAAAGTGATACAAATTATGTCTACGCGGTCATGCCACCACGGGGCCTGCATGCAAGTGCAACATTTGGTCAATTAATTTCGTTTTAAAAATAATATGATCGCAAATACGAATGGGTGAAGTGGGCCGCATAAATAATACATTCTTGATAATATTTATAGACACTTCTAATAATATAATGTGTAATCGGCGATAGACGATGCCGAGGCTCTGAAATGATTCACGGATGTGTAGTTGAGTACACCCAAAATGTACTCTGTACTGATATACGTAAAGTTTAAATATCTATGGTACAATGGGTAAAAACCATGCAACTACGCGTTAAAATTCGCCCGCCTGATCGATCACATTTCGTTTTAAAATATACTTTATCATAGAGATGATACGGTTCGTTTTGGTGTAAGCAACAAAATTGTCGCGCGCTTTTTGAGGCGACTTTGGGAGTAGAGCTTTATTATGCACTCTTCCGATGACAGTACCTAAGTAGAAGGGAGTAAAAACAATAATAATTAGGTATTTTAAATAAACTTAAATCTCCCTAGTTCCTACCGACTTTTTAGGCGGGTGCAATAATTGATTATAAAATATTGCTTCGTCGTCCATACATCTAGTAAAATCGAAAGTTATCCCGTATAACGAGTACATAGTATTCTGCGTACAAACAAAAAAACTATGAATGAATCGTACGTGACAAGGCGCGTGCTTTATAATAGGCGGACCGGTTGTGCTAGCGCACCCGATATGGCGCCAACGTGCGCTCGCGCCTAATCCGCGGACCATACGTGGTCTGTGATCAAATCGGAATGAATAAATTTATGTGAAGCTGATGAAAAAGAGACGGGACATATTGTATATATTAACTTGTTAAGTTTTCGAATGAAGGAACGGTGGAGGAAAACATCGTGAGGAAACCTGCACGTCTGACAGAACTTGACTAGTTCTCGATAGATGTGTGAAATCTGCCAACCCGCATCGGGCCAGAGTGGTGGACTATGGCCTGAATCCCCCTCGCATTGAGGGGATGCCCGTGCCCGGCAGTGGGACTTTAAAAGAGCTGTAGTAAAAAGTTTTCGAATAAGCAAACGACTCAGTAGGAGTTATTTGAATATTTAACGACATTTAAAAAATCTAATGTCTCCATTTTGTTTTTCAATGAAGATTACTAGCCATGCGAGTTAGAACGTAATCCTGCCAGCTCCTCTAGTTGAGCTATATGCTTGTGTTTGGTTTAGCTAGTTTAGTCAGGGTAGGGATCGAACTCGGTACCTGTTTACTACCAAGGCGGCTGCTCTAACCACCAGTAGTTGTAGCATGTGTCACGGAATATCTTGTTGTTGTCCCTTTCTCTCGTATGAAATTAGATAGAGAGCGAGCGAGAAAATCGGTGACAAAGTTCTTGTCTGGACATGCGTGCTAACCCCACAGGTAATTGACGCTTATCGCTTAGATTGTATAGCTGCAGTTTTTTTTTGACATATCGTCATTAATATTCTGAAATAGTGATTGTCTAGCTAGGCCAACGTTGTGTCAAAACGAGCGATGCAAAATGTTTTACAACACCAAAACAAACTCTTTGGCAATATAAATAAATATTAAATTTCTGTGGTAAGAGCTGAGCGACCACGCTGCACAATTCAATGAAATTTCATTGAAAAATGATCTTTTTCCATGGGTTAATACAGTCCATTTTGGTAGTGGCAAAAAAAAATTAAGCCCAAAAACATTAATATTAATTTAAAAAAAAAAGCTTTATTATGCATAGCAATGCGAGTTAGCTAAGCCATCTTATCTCGGGCATGTGAACTGCGTATAAATGGAAACATTTGTTCACTGGTGAAAGTTTGAGATAACTATGCAGATACGAATTGTATGAAAGTAGCAGCCATTGGCTCATTGAATGGAGTATTTGTTGCATGCTCAATATTATTTATGATGGCGCCAGATATTTTTAGAGATGGGTACATGTAGATTATAGGCTTGAAAACTAACGATATTTAATCCAATTCAAATACAACTCCATCTAATAAAACAAGAACTAAGGTAAATTTACCTTTGTTTTTGTTTTATATATAAAATTGGATTTTCAATAAATTTGCCGTAGAAAGGGTTTGACTCCATAAGTTGTTTTACGATATTCACAAAGGGGCTTATAAAAAGTTGGTTGGAGTAATAATGAGAGTGCCAGACTACAATGCAGAACACAGTACGCGGATTCTGGACGATATAAAATGCCTTCTCTTCATTGGACCTAGTTAGCTAGCCCATATTAGGATGAATTATTATGTTTCGCCCTTTTAACGTCTCACTGCTGGGCACGGGCCTCCCCTCAATGCGAGGGGGATTCAAGCCATTGTCCACCACGCTGGCCTAATACAGGTTGGCAGACTTCACACATTTATCGAAAACTAGTTAAGTTCCCTTGACTCGGAGATTTCCTCACGATGTTTTTCTACACCGTTTCTTAGCAAGTGATAATCTCGGATGAAAATGAGATTCGCACATGAAACTCAGAGTTTGAACCTGCACACTTTGATTGCAAAGCGTTTGTTCGACCGCTCGGCTACCACTGGATTAGGATGAATATTTAACTTAAAATCCTGTTATTATATAATTTCGGTTGGTTCCAGGTGTCTCGTCTGGTGATACTCCACGAAGAGGCCGAGGATGGAAACGCCATGCCGGATCTGGCGAGGCCAGTGCAGGCCGTCTCGCTCGCCGTCAACAATCTGGTCAAGGTATTCCAATTACTCAAATGAAACCATTAAAATATTACAAAGTAGGTTTTCAGTATGCGGGTTGGGGAGGTTTAATGTTTTACTTTCCACCCTACGGTTAGCGAAGGCTGAAATCTTTGAGGTAACTATGTAGTTTGGCTATGTTACGCTAGATGTCTCTACATAGCTTGTAGCTGTTCATGTCAAAAAAGAGTAGCGCTATCTCGTATTGGAGTAAGACTATTGTTAGAGAACTGGTCTGGGATTATGTGGTGTTTAAAAACCAGCGCCGAAGGCCACGCCCGCCGTGATAACGTTAGGATCCAGTTGAGAATCACAGTCAATTGCACAATAGCCTATGCTATCTACTCTTTATGATATCTTCATGGATGGACCATATTCGAGATAGCGTGATAGCTGTAGCCTTTAAGCTCTATTAGAGTGAATGTACAGGAGAGGGGATATGAGAGGAACTTTAACAAGCTGGTGTAGCAAGCAATTTTAACTGAAAAAGGTGATTGCCCATATAGTTTTAACAACTTAACTAGGTGAGAAGACAAGCCGCTAACAGCCGTAATCAGCTCTTACGTACCTATAATATCATGGCAGAGGTCTTGGTATGTGAGTGGCAGAGTCCCATGACGTGATGGCAGATTTGAGTGAATCCTACCCTATTGGCAGGTCGGTCACGAGACTATCGAGTCTGCAGACGACGCGATGCTCAGACAAGACATGCCTGGGGCCCTCCACCGCGTGGAGACGGCGGCCACGCTGCTGCAGCAGGCCTCGGAGATGCTGCGGGCGGACCCTTACTCCGGACCGGCTAGGTAAGTCAAACACAATAAAAGGGGTTTATTAGTCAAGAAAAGGGTACTGTACTGAGCTATTCCTTCTGAATTTTGAAACCCAATTGCGTGATTCATTCGCTGGTTCATTTCATCAGTGAAGTCATAGTTGTGGTAATTATTGAAAATTCTGAAAATGAATTCGCCTAAAAGAGGAATTGCCGAATGTGGCCATTTTAGACTTTTCAACGAAGCTAGATAATTAGATTTTGCTGTTAAATGCATGAAATAGGTGTAGATGAGAAAACGGCGTCTAGGTGTTGATGCTGAACAATAGCCTTTGTACGGCAACTCTGGCCTAAGATATGGTATGAATGTAGCATAATAACTTTTGACTTATTTTTACGTAGGAAAAAGTTGATAGAAGGCTCTCGCGGCATTCTACAAGGCACTTCGGGATTGCTGCTGTGTTTCGACGAATCAGAAGTCAGGAAGATCGTCAGGGAATGCAAAAAGGTCAGCATTTCTTTCTTGTTATAGTTTAGTCGAGTTTTTTGTTTTTTTTAAATATCTTAAAATAAAAAGAAAATTACTTTCTGTATCTTCTTCAACGAAGGTCAGAAATTATTGTTATGTTTAAGCTAGGTTTTTAAACTATTTAGTTTTTTTGCTAGGTAACAAAAAACCCAATTTATTGCGTTCAGTAGTTACACCTCCCCCTATTTTAACCTATTTACATAACTATTTTAAAGCGCAAAAGTCATTTATAATGTTATGGTAAGCGGTTTTTTTTGTTGTTAGTAGTAGATAGTTAGATGTATTGGTGACCGCTAAGTACCTACTTGTGTGTTTAGGTGCTAGATTACCTTGGCGTTGCGGAGGTCATCGACACCATGGAGGACCTAGTCCAATTCCTAAGGGACATCTCGCCTGCTCTGTCCAGGGCTGCAAGAGAGGTAAGAAAAGCCTTCAAGTGCGAAGGCACATTTGATGTACATCAATATTAACTTTTTCTACATCATTACGCCTGTCATTCTCCGAAGGGGTATCCAGAAGTGCACTTGTGGTCGTAAGGTAATAGATGTTGAGTCTATTGCCATTCTCTCGAGTCCATACCCCCTCAATGCGAGGCAGATTTGGGCCATAGTCCAGCACGCTGAGTGGGGGTCGCTTAACTTCACACATTCATTCATTCATTCTATATGCATGTAGTTTTCCTAACGACGTTTATCCTCACTGTACAACAAGTGGTAGTGACTATTGGAATAAAATTACTAAAGCGGCAAGATTCGTTTGACGTGATTATAGCATGGTGTGATGCGTGGATGTACCTCGCCCTTCTTAAAAGAGTGAGTGGTCTAAAAGAGATAGTGGTCTAAAAAGTCAGTGGTATTTAAGAGTTAGTGGCCTAAAAGAGCTAGTGGTCTAAAAGAGTGAGTGGCCTTAAAGAGTGAGTGGTCTAAAAGAGCAAGTGGTAAAAAATATCTAGTGGTCTAAAATAGTGAGGGGTTAATAAGAGCTAGTGGTCTAAAAGAGTGGTAGTGTTAATGGCTAGTGTCTCCCGGCAGGTGGCTGCGCGCGCGGCGGAGCTGACCCACCCGCCGCACGCCGACACGCTCGCGCGCTGTCTGGACTGCGTCAAGCAGCTGGCGCCAGTCCTCATCTGCTCCATGAAGATCTACATACACATACTCTCTGAAGGTACCACCCCGACCGACATACTACGCATGTGCGCCATTATCGACTTTAAACACATGGAGTACAGTTTATTTTCAATGAACACGCTTGTCGTTCAGAGATAATCATGACATCTATGACTGACTTTATAAAAAACCTGCGCACATTGGGGCGTCAAGACGCGCGTCGCATTTTGTGCCAGGACCGCAGCCAGGCTGCGGCAGCCAGGCTGCGGCAGCCAGAATTTCCGAACATTTCGTGGCTGCCTTGTGCGCGGGCTCCCATACAGCCAGCTGGCTCCGCGCAGCCATAGCGTGTGTAGGTGAATTTATGTGGCTGCCGTCAGTCTCCGCGCACTAAGTTGTAGCAGCCAGACGTATTTTGGGTTCAAACTTTTTTTTTCAAAAAATTACTATCTCCATATCGGTCGACGGAAGGATCTTGAATAGTGGATTGGCTGCTATAACTGGCTGCGCAAATATTCTGGCTGCCGCAGCCTGGCTGCTCAGCCATGGCTGCCTAGTGCGCGCCTAGCCTAAGGTAACATTTTTAAAACGTATTTCACTAACTTTCTAGTTATATCCGATGAATTGACGACATATCCGTTGATGGGATATCTATTCTAAATTCACCCTTACCTGTAGGTACGCGATGGTAAAATCAAAGTTATCTTAAGTCAATGTATTAAGGTTTACATTTAATTGCAGGAGGCAAAGGCATGGAGGAGGCGGCTGAAAATAGGAATTACCTCGCTCAAAGGATGGCGGATGAGATACATGAGATTATAAGGTAAATCTTCAATGGTGATTATTTATCAAAAAAATATTGTCGCCTTGCTCATAGGCGTAATGTATGAGGAAGATAGCAATAACTTAGTGCTATCGTATTTAGTATGGGATATTGCAACCAAAACATTTCGATTAATCATTAAAATTGTTATTTATACTAATATTATAAAGAGAAAAGATTTGTATTTTTGTATGTAACGAATAAACTGAAAAACAACTGGACCTATTTTTAGTTATTTTGCCGTTAGAAAGCTACATACATTATCACTGAGTAACATAGTCTATATTTATTTATACTCTTTTTTTTTAACAAAGACCACCCTTGCGTTGCCGGGACGAACCGCCAGTGTTTTACATAATATTTAATGAATTCTGTATATTGTTTTCTTATATTTACGCGAATACTATACATTGAAATTAAACTATTTTACGGATTTTATCGCGTTTATTTACTATTTTATTTTCCCGACGTTTCGGCTGCTTTACAGCAACCATGGTCACGGGGGGACTGAGGTGTTAGACGTCCTGATGTCATAGTTAATAACTGGGTACCCTCATATTTAGTTGTTGTTTGCGGTCCGATCCACGCAGAAAGTGCTTACGGTGTCCTGAGGTCTTGCAATGGTACACTTGGTTTTGGATTTAATCATATTGATTACTGGATCCCAAGTTGGTGGTAGCACCCAGCCATCTTCCCTATTGAAATTAGGATGTTTTTTAATTTCAATGGCCTCACGTATCATCCTTGGTCGGAGTCGGTGTTCTTTTGCGAGGATATGTGGTTTATCAAATCTGATATAATGGCGGGTGCGGTCCTGTACATGTTCACAGATTGCAGACTTCGTGGAGCGTCGGTGTTTCACGTCAGCTATATGTTCTTTTACGCGGGTTTTAATTGATCTTTTAGTTTGTCTTATGTAAGAGAGCCCACATTCACAATCGAGTTTGTATACCCCTGCATCTTGTAGAGGAATGTGACACTTGACAGGTGGTAAAAACTGACTAATCTTCTTCGGTGGCTTGAAGTAAGTTTTGATTGAAGCCCGTTTCAAGATGTAGCCAATCTTGTCTGTGACACCTCTTATGTATGGTAGTACAGCAGGTAGACGCTCAACTGTGGCTGGTTTCACTCGGTCACTGTGATGGCGGCGTGGGACCCGAAGCTTGTTGTCATGCAATACTTGCTTGACGTGGTGGATCTCGGCAGCCAGGTGTTGCTCATCACAGATCCCTTGTGCTCTCTGAAACAAAGATTTACCCACGGTAGCTAACTGTGTTGGATGGTGGTGAGATTCACCGTTTAAGTACCTATCGGTATGGGTCTTTTTCCTATACACGGTGTGGCCTAAGGTGTTATCAGGATTACGGATCACTAAAACATCTAAGAAAGCTAGAGTATTGTTGGCCTCTAACTCCATTGTAAATTTGATTTTAGAGTGTATGGAGTTAAGATGGTTTAGAAATGCTATTATTTTGTCAGATGGTAATATTGTGAAAGTATCGTCTACGTACCGCTTGTAGAATCTTGGGGTTACAGGTGAAGTGCGAAGGGCTGTCTCCTCGAAGTCTTCCATGAATATATCGGTGACAACGGGAGAAACAGGAGAGCCCATCGCTACACCATCTACTTGCTTGTAGAACTGTTCATTCCACAACAGATACCCGGATGTGAGGCAATGTCTTAAGAGTTCAGCATATTCCTCAGGCATGTTCCGTATCTTAAATTCCTTTATAAACTTACCTAACTATCCTACTTACTTTTGAGAACTTAATAATAACGGGACCCTAAAAACAGGTTAGACATAGTTTGGGTTATTTAATGATTATTTTGGTAATTATACATTTTATTTGTGTTTATTTTATTTGTCACAGAGTGCTTCAGTTGACGTCGTACGTGGAGGATGGCGGTGAGAAAGATAACATCGCGGTACTGAAGGCGCTGCAAGCACAGATACACACCAAAATGGGCGCTGCGCACGAGTTCCTTAATGTCAGTTATTTTTCTCTACTTTGATAGTGTGTGCGGATTCCAATCACTGCTCGCACCTCTGGGATTTTCAGACGATTATCTCGCTCTCATTAATGATTACAATTTTCTTAAACGAGACCTAGCCGTGGTCCATTCGCTCGAATCCTACCGGCATTGAGGGAAAATGCGTAATATGCGATAGCATAGGCTCGCTAGCTGGATACATTTTTATTCCAACTCCACCTTTTTCTATTAAATTCGTGCGGGTTCCAAGACAATTTAGCTTTTCCCCGGGACTCGCCGAGTGTCGAACCTCGGTGTCTTCAATGGACACCGCTGTCGACCCTGGCTTACGAGAGTAACAGTGGTGGGAAATATGTGGTGGGCCTATCGAGCTGGTGTATAAGGTCGCGTGTGGTGATGCAGGACCCCGACGGGCAGCGCAACACGGCCGGCGAGCGCGCGCTGCGCTCCGTGCTCACCTCGGCGCAGCGGGCTGGGGAGCAGCTCGCGCCGCCCGCGCAGCTGGCCGTCAGGAAACACGTCCGGTACACACACGCACACACACACTACACACGCACACGCCGGGGAGCAGCTCGCGCCGCCCGCGCAGCTGGCCGTCAGGAAACACGTCCGGTACACACACGCACACACACACTACACACGCACACGCCGGGGAGCAGCTCGCGCCGCCCGCGCACCTGGCCGTCAGGAAACACGTCCGGTACACACACGCACACACACACTACACACGCACACGCCGGGGAGCAGCTCGCGCCGCCCGCGCACCTGGCCGTCAGGAAACACGTCCGGTACACACACGCACACACACACTACACACGCACACGCCGGGGAGCAGCTCGCGCCGCCCGCGCACCTGGCCGTCAGGAAACACGTCCGGTACACACACGCACACACACACTACACACGCACACGCCGGGGAGCAGCTCGCGCCGCCCGCGCACCTGGCCGTCAGGAAACACGTCCGGTACACACACGCACACACACACTACACACGCACACGCCGGGGAGCAGCTCGCGCCGCCCGCGCAGCTGGCCGTCAGGAAACACGTCCGGTACACACACGCACACACACACTACACACGCACACGCCGGGGAGCAGCTCGCGCCGCCCGCGCACCTGGCCGTCAGGAAACACGTCCGGTACACACACGCACACACACACTACACACGCACACGCCGGGGAGCAGCTCGCGCCGCCCGCGCACCTGGCCGTCAGGAAACACGTCCGGTACACACACGCACACACACACTACACACGCACACGCCGGGGAGCAGCTCGCGCCGCCCGCGCACCTGGCCGTCAGGAAACACGTCCGGTACACACACGCACACACACACTACACACGCACACGCCGGGGAGCAGCTCGCGCCGCCCGCGCACCTGGCCGTCAGGAAACACGTCCGGTACACACACGCACACACACACTACACACGCACACGCCGGGGAGCAGCTCGCGCCGCCCGCGCACCTGGCCGTCAGGAAACACGTCCGGTATACACACGCACACACACACTACACACGCACACGCCGGGGAGCAGCTCGCGCCGCCCGCGCACCTGGCCGTCAGGAAACACGTCCGGTACACACACGCACACACACACTACACACGCACACGCCGCGGAGCAGCTCGCGCTGCCCGCGCACCTGGCCGTCAGGAAACACGTCCGGTACACACACGCACACACACACTACACACGCACACGCCGGGGAGCAGCTCGCGCCGCCCGCGCACCTGGCCGTCAGGAAACACGTCCGGTACACACACGCACACACACACTACACACGCACACGCCGGGGAGCAGCTCGCGCCGCCCGCGCACCTGGCCGTCAGGAAACACGTCCGGTACACACACGCACACACACACGCACACGCCGGGGAGCAGCTCGCGCCGCCCGCGCACCAGGCCGTCAGGAAACACGTCCGGTACACACACGCACACACACACTACACACGCACACGCCGGGGAGCAGCTCGCGCCGCCCGCGCACCTGGCCGTCAGGAAACACGTCCGGTACACACACGCACACACACACTACACACGCACACGCCGGGGAGCAGCTCGCGCCGCCCGCGCACCTGGCCGTCAGGAAACACGTCCGGTACACACACGCACACACACACTACACACGCACACGCCGGGGAGCAGCTCGCGCCGCCCGCGCACCTGGCCGTCAGGAAACACGTCCGGTACACACACGCACACACACACTACACACGCACACGCCGGGGAGCAGCTCGCGCCGCCCGCGCACCTGGCCGTCAGGAAACACGTCCGGTACACACACGCACACACACACTACACACGCACACGCCGGGGAGCAGCTCGCGCCGCCCGCGCACCTGGCCGTCAGGAAACACGTCCGGTACACACACGCACACACACACCACACACGCACACGCCGCGGAGCAGCTCGCGCCGCCCGCGCACCTGGCCGTCAGGAAACACGTCCGGTACACACACGCACACACACACTACACACGCACACGCCGGGGAGCAGCTCGCGCCGCCCGCGCACCTGGCCGTCAGGAAACACGTCCGGTACACACACGCACACACACACTACACACGCACACGCCGGGGAGCAGCTCGCGCCGCCCGCGCACCTGGCCGTCAGGAAACACGTCCGGTACACACACGCACACACACACTACACACGCACACGCCGGGGAGCAGCTCGCGCCGCCCGCGCACCTGGCCGTCAGGAAACACGTCCGGTACACACACGTACACGCATACGACTACAAGGTTTTTCAGAAGTCTGAAATAATACATTGACATTTGCATCACTATCATATATACAACTGGTATAAAATTTGATTGAAATTCGACCATATTTTTTCGACTTTTTTTCGTCGTCAATAATCTATAACTGGTACTATCTCGACTCCTATGTAAAAATTGCATGTTCTGTTTTGTGAATATTTATAGTTGACCCTCATAAGTGTAGTTTACACTGCTGAATAGGGTTATGGATGTACCCAAAGGCCAAAATACGATATCTGTGACAAATATTCAAAGGTCTATAACTCAGACACTATGATGGTAATGAACTGTCTCCACTAAACATCCACATATGAGCTACAGTATATGTACCACATAGCGTAGCAGCATATTTTATTAATTATTTATTACGCAGATCCGGGGGAATAAACGCTGATCAACTGTGTGACGAACGACAATACGGCCACGGCAGAGAAGCTAAGGTAAACCTATAGTAGTCAAGCAATTAACACCATTAATATACAAGAAATCGCAAACACCATAATAGAAATAAAGTCTTTTTAGGTCTCCGTACCTAAAAAGGAAAAAACGGAAACCATATAGGATCACTTTGTTGTCCGTCCGTCTGTCTGTCGGTATCAAAAACCTATAGGGTACTTCCCGTTGACCTAGAACAATGAAATTTGGCGAGAAGCAAGGTCTTATAGCACAAGTAAAGGGAAAAATCCGAAAACTGTAAATTTATTGTTAGAAAATGTTTTATTGCGATTACAAACTTATTTTGTAGTTACTTTGTATGGGGACACCAGTACACCAACTGCAAAATTAAGTTTGTCTCTATCCAGTTTACCTTTTTGTAAGAATAGTGCTCGGTGCTTTCACAGTTTAGGTACGGAAGCCTCGGTGCGCGATACCAGCTCACACTTGGCCGGTTTTTTAAAATGGTTATGATAAATATTTACTTTGTTTCGCTCAGGCGCTGAATTTGGCGTCAGATCTCCGAACGCAGCTGAACGAGCTGGATGCGCTTGTGAACGAGGGCGTCAGAGCCGCTGAGAAGCAAGGCGGGAAGACCATGCAGGCCAGGTAACATTGGCTGCCATGATCACAGTAGCACACTAAACAAAATTGTATTGCTATCAGCACACGGCATATTATTGCTTGTGATTGATTACATTCTGATCGTCACGTACTGAACTACGTTGGATTTCCTTTAATTCTGAAGTAAGATAGAGCCCTGTAAATATCGACAACAACATACTCATCGTATGATCCCATACTAAACAAATATTATACTATGGGTACCATGCAAAGGACTGGGAGTGGTCCCAGTTACACCCAAACAAGGGTAAATTCCGAAAAGGCCGTTTCCGAAATTTGACACTAGTGTGACGTGCGAGGGTCGACGCCCCAATGTGTCCGTCTATGTGTCTGTCTGTTTCAATGTGTCATGAAAGATTTTAGGGTTCCGTACCTAAAATGGATCCATTATAAGATCACTTTGTTGTCCGTCTATCTACCTGTCTGTCGGGGTGTCAAGATCCTTTTTCTCAGACACGCGTTTAGGTATCAAGTTGAAATTTATAACAGAGACTTATGTGTGCGGTCCCTTGGTGCTCTAAATAAAATCAAACATCTAAGTTAACGCAATCAAAAGATACGGATGTTTATGTTGCATTTTCAGTACATTTGCACGGGAATCAAAAACCTATAGGGTACTTCCCGTTGACCTACAATCATGAAATTTGGCAAGAAGCAAGGTCTTTTAGCACAAGTAAAGGAAAAAATTCGAAAACTGTAATTTTTTTTGTTAGAAAATGTTTTTGTTTTGCGATTACAAACTTATTTTGTAGTTACTTTGTATGGGCACACCAGTATACCAACTGCAAAGTTAAGATTGTCTGTCTATCCAGTTTATCTTTTCGTTAGAGTAATGCTCTGTGCTTTCACAGCTTAGGTACGGAAGCCTCGGTGCGCGAGTCCAGCCCGCACTTGGCCGGGTTTTTTATCAACGACAGCTAGAAAACATTGTTACCGTAGAGCCATTAGACCAATCCAATATGTTTGTCAGGTTGGAGACAGCGCACAAGTGGCTGCTGCACCCGGCCGCTGACCCGGTCACCAGGGTCGAGGGTCAGAAGGCCATCAACAGCATCGTGTCGCAGGGCCAGAGGGTGAGTGTAACGATATCAGACCTTACACTCACGTGTCCATACCATAGAGTAACAAGAGAACCCATATTCGATGGCTATGCGGCACTTTTTTTGTCATCCGCCATTGTAGTTACCGGTAGTATACGGCAACTACATAGAGCAAAATTTGCCGCAGTGCGGAGTCGTTAAAGCGTCTCCATTGTATATCTCGGTGGTACATACACTGTTCAACAATGTTTAAAGAAGTCACAGTGCAATAAAACTACCATAGCAGCATAGTCTTATTTATAAAATGTTATTCAAAATTACTATGCCTTAGAATAGTTTCACTAGTTTATTCTACGTGAATGTGTAAAGTAAGAAGATATTTTGTTACTTTTTAAACAAGATTTTTGAGGTTATAAATCAGCTATTTACTTTTAAACTAATTTTGTGAGACGCTTGTTTCGAAACATTAATTTATTTATATACTCTGAGAACTTTAGGCATGGTCAGTTAAATCGCTTTTCCCTTCAGCTGTATTAAAATCCTTAGATCAAATAAAGTTTTAAAGTAACCACTGATTTTAGAGCTAAAACACTTAACACGTCCAAAATCATATTAAAAACAATTTTTTTAATTCTTTTTTAGTCGTTGCTGTTACAATGCGGTTTTATTATAGGATACCAGTGGTGTTAGCACGCTTTCATTCCGACCTTGGCCTCTTCTCAATTCGAAAACACTCAAAATAGCGTCCGAACGGTATTTTAAAAAAGCCGCGTCGTATTTAAATCCTCTAATTGTCGCCGCCGGCAATTACGAGCCAGACCCCGCGCACACATCATCAACTCGTCGCCGCCGTCCGCGGCACGTGTTGATTGATCCTCCCGACACGATCACCGCCCTCCTCGACCCGGGCGTCGAGAGGGCCACCAACACACCTACACCAGCCTCAAACAGACACCGATCTCGCCGGCGTGGTCGTGGAACCCCCTCTTCCGCACGTAGGTGCATCTTTGCATCTACGAGCACAGTCACTTCCTCTCCCCTCACGGTAACTGCCCAAGCCGAGGTTGTGCCCCCTGTGGCGCCCTTGAGCTAGTTGCCACCCTTTTTCCGCCCTTAAGGCCTTGGTTGAAGTGCACTCTGCGCTCGCCACTCCTCCGGTAAAGATGTAAAGGCTACCTAACGGCCAACAGCGTAGTCAATAAAAAAAAAAAATAGCACGCTTGTCAAGACAAGAGCTCTGTCACGGATTGACTCGGTCGCTCTCTGTCTGATTTCATACGAGAGAATGATATAATCACCATATTCTGTGACATTTGTCTAGTCTTGGCGCTCGTGCTAAAATCACAGATGTCCGAAATAATTGGAAAATCTCTAACCCCTTAAGGCTTAGTACAGTGCGATCCAAATAAGAATAGGAATGTCAATAACCTATATCTCTCAAATGTCACTTGTAAATATCTTTTGCAAAAAACTTATTTGCATATCAATACTAATAGTCTTACATCTAATTTTAATAAAAAAGGTTAAATTAGTAGTAAATTGTCTTAGTATAATATTTAATTGTTTAAAGTCATAATTAGTTTTCGTTCGCCCACAATATGGCGCAGAGTCGATCCTATTCTCATTTGAATCGCATTATACTATGGTATTGTAGTTGTTATGGATTAGTTATAAATACTGTATGTGTATTTGTAATAAGTTTCTAAATATATATATTTTTTAATTTAAAAAAAAGACCAGCCCACTGAGTTTCTTGCCGGATCTTTTCAGTTGAGGTCGCGTTTCGATCCGGTGGTAGTATAGTATAGTATAGTATAGTATAGTATAGTATAGTATAGTATAGTATAGTATAGTATAGTATAGTATAGTATAGTATAGTATAGTATAGTATAGTATAGTATAGTATAGTATAGTATAGTATAGTATAGTATAGTATAGTATAGTATATAAGAAAAAAAAATGTAAACTTGACAATTTGTAAGTGCCCCCATTTGTATAGATCGCGGACGGTCTACAAGGGCGGGAGAAGGCGGAGATCCTGCAGCTGTGTTCAGAGGTGCAGCGGTTGTCCGACAAGTTGTCCGACTTGTGCGCCAGCGGGCAGGGCGACAGCGAGGAGGCGAGAGCCATCGCCAGGTTAGACACGAAACATACTATACATCATCACGCCTGTATTCCCCAAAGAGGTAGGCAGAGGTACACTGTAGTGCGCCCACACTTCGGTCCCAATGTAATAGGGGGCGAGCCTATTGCCATTGTACTGGACACATTCCCCCTCAATACGAGGGAGATTTGGGCCGTAGTCCACCACGCTGGCCCAGTGCTTGTTGGTGAACTTCACACGTCTTTCTATAGACGTGCAGGTTTCCTCACGATGTTTTCCTTCACGCGACATACTACTGTACTAAATAAATCCAACTATAGCGATAGATAGGTATCATCTCGCCATGTGACAGTTTCAAATAGATAGAACCCTTTCAGATTGTCCAAGTAAATAAATATGTGATATTATTAAATGCACAGCAAATAACTTAACACCCATCAAGTTATTTACATCAATTAATCATTTTTTACATCAAAATATTTTTTTCACTGCAAATAAACCATTTGTTGAACAAAACTAGTACTAAAAATAATTCGAAAATATACATCAAATCTATAGTAATTTTTGTTTGTCTAGTGCTCGACAAAAAACTTGTTTATTGTACAGAAATAAGATTTTCACATCAAATATACTGATTACATAGCAAATATACCGATTGGTAACCAGGACGTCGACGCATTATACTCACACTCATAAAAAAAACACTATTTGTAGGTTAGGTTAGATATATAAATACAGATGCAGAGAGAAAAAAAAATATGATGGTAAAAAACATACTCACGCAAATACGATTGTGATAAAAACCACAATACATATCCATATTATAGTAATGTACTTATGTCATCTATACTATCTATACTAATATTATAAAGAGGAAAGATTTGTATTTTTGTATGTAACGAATCAACTTAAAAACTACTGGACCGATTTCAAATTTTTTTTCGCGGTTAGGAAGCTATATTCACACTGAGTAACATAGGATATATCAGAAAACCGTGCGAAGCTGGGACGGGTCGCTAGTACATAGAGTTACATATAATATGTTCCGTGGTAATATGTGTGTATAGGGAGCTGACGGACAAGCTGCACGAGCTGCGGCGGTGCGCTGAGCGCGGGGTCGTCAACCGCGTGGTGGAGGCCTTTATCGACGTGGCCGCGCCGCTCAGGCACTTCACCGACGCCGTCAACGCGCCGCCAGGTACACACACACACACATTTACCGAGACACAGCCCCTCCCCCTATACACATACATACATAATCAGACACCCCCGTTCTCTCTCGTATACACAGCCAAACAATCAGACTATAGGTATGCAGACACAACTTTTTTTTAATGTATAACTCAAGGTAGAAAGAAATATTTATTTGTTAGGTACTTGAATGCATTGTTTGTCATAGTCTCAGACGGGTATCTACACGTGTGCGAGTGTCGAATATAGGTGAAGATGATAACCTTCATCTCTGCCTTCCGATTTCTGAGAGGCCGTTAAGCGACATATTGGCTAATTTGAATCATGTATACTACATGAAAGTCAAGCATTTTCTCAATCGGCCGGTCTTGGTTTTAAATTTCTAACCTTTATAGTTAGTGAGATAAGTGGACAAACCTGTCTATACCTTCACAATTTTGTATAGACAACATTTTCTGCATTTTTGCTTGTATCTTCTAATTGGGTACGCTCATATACATATGTAGCGTTTTAGTATTCGAAAAACGAAAAGTTTTACCTATAAGCAAGTCTTGGTCTCATTTTTTATTATTACAAGCTTTATATTAACTTGCAATGTATGTCCGGGTGGAATCTAGCAACTGAATTTTAAATCACTTGCCTTTAACTGATTGAGCTGAAATTTGGTATACACGCTTATTTTGGATGACAATGAAGCATGCAGGGTAGAGTGGGTAATGATGGCGTGTATTACATGTACCCGTAGTTATAACATGTGCGCCAAAACTAGACGTATGTCACGGAATATCTTGATGTTGTCTCATTCTCTCGCATGAAATTAGACAGAGAGCGAGCGAGGAAATCCGTTGGAAAGGTCTTGTCTTGTCACAGGTACGGTTGGACGAGACAGCAACTTCCAAGAGAAGGCGGCTGGCCTGCAGGCGTTCAGCCAGCGCGCCGCCGCCGCCGCGGGCGTGGTGGCGGCCGGCGCGGGACACAACAAGCGGCTCGCCGACCAGCTCACGCACAACGCTCACCAGGTAAAGAAAAGCGGCCTACAGGCCTTCAGCCGGCAGCTATAGACAGATAGGTGGTGGCCATCACTACTGCAGTTAACCTTTATTACGATAAAAAAATTGCATTAAATAGACGGGAATTTGATACAGTTAGCTAATTTTGGCACTGTTCATTACTTAAAGTCTTTAAAATTTCGTGCTGATATGCAGTAAAATATATGAACAAACATTAATTTCGATAAAAATCGAAAATGACAGACGTAAAATTCTTAAATTTCGTATTTTTGAAAATAGGCTCTTCCGTGTTGTAAATATCGATAGTCAGTCAAATCAGATTAAAGGGTCAAAATCAATCAAAATCATTTTTTTTATTCGTTCAGGCCAAAAAGCATTTACAAATAGTGAGATTCTACCACCGGTTCGGAATGCTGCTTCCACTGAGAAGAGCTGGTAAGAAAGCAGACAGCACCTTTGCCACAATACTAGAAGAATTATAGAAGAATATTAGACTGCCATAAGGGGAGTCTAATATTAAATACAAATATTGTAATTACGCTTAGGAGGCTAGTACAGTAAGGTGCGTCTACTCCCATTTACAATGTAGGGATTATCTAAACCACAGATGGCTATAGAAATAATTGCTTTGGTATGATGCCTACAACGCATGATGAGAGAGTAGATGATAACTTATCAAGAGGAAAATGGAAAGGTAGGCTTCTAGACCCCAATACACAGACAAAAAACCCTGATAGATGTTTGTAGTCGTCCGGTCGGTACATATTCCAAGCCCGGTCTGTAGAGTTTTTCTAATTTGAATGTTATTTTTTGTTTGACAGGTTGAAAAATTGTCACCGCAACTCATCGCTGCGGGCAAGATTCGACTTTACAATCCAGACAGTAAGGTATGTTCTCTTTTACTTCACTTTACTGTGATGATGTCTTGATACACATCTACAAACGATAATAGACTCAATTATGTAGGGTTTTGAGTGTTAATTCACGTGACTATTATCTAGGTGGCAGAGGAACATTTTAACAATTTGAAGACACAGTACGCGGACGCGGTTCTTAGAGTGAGAGATCTGTGCGACCAAGCGGTTGATCCACTAGACTTCGTACGCACAGCTGGTAAGTAAAACATGGATGTATGAAAGAGGAGGACTACGCGCCACTCACGTTGAAGTGAAGCAACGTTTAGAACTGTATAAAAATAACCCCCTAAATCTAAAGATAGTCATGATTCTCTCATATTCATTGTATAACACTTTTCTTACTAATTCTTGCCATTATACCATGCGTGACATAAAATCTCTATAAACATCTATCTTCAGTTTTTCAATTTCTATTTTGTGAATATTAATGGTAACCGAGTGGTCGAACGCACGATTTGCAAATCAAAGTGTGCAGGTTCAAACCCGGCTCGCACCTCTGGGATTTATGTGTGAGTCTCATTTTCATCCGAGATTATCACTTGCTATGAAACGGTGAAGGAAAACATCGTGAGGAAACCTGCACGTCTGGGGGAACTTGACTAGTTCTCGATAGATGTGTGAAGTCTGCCAACCCGCACTGGGCCAGCGTGGTGGACTATGGCCTGAATCTCCCTCGCATTGAGGGGAGGCCCGTGCCCAGCAGTGGGACGTTAAAAGGGCTGTAGTAGTAGTAGTAATATCCCCCCCCCCTCGTCTAAATTGTTGAATACAGTTATGGTGTACTCAAACGTCTGTAATTCAGAAACTGTGAATTCATCGTCATATCGAAGGGTGAAAGGCTATAATTGACTTAAACGACACTTTACAAGAGCTCTCTTGTACTCATGCGACGCAGAAAAAAATCGCTGATTCCAAATATTTATACAAGTTAATATCGCCCAAAAGTGTCGTTTCAGTCAAATTGCCTTTTACCCCTCGCTATCAACTACCGTATATGTATCTAAAATATTTTTTCGGACTTCTGATACAACATGTATATTCAATCAAACGTTTCGTCCGTGTTAGGTGAGCTGATGCAGAAGCACACGTATCTATGTGAGGACGCTATACGCAACAACGACTCACAGAAGATGGTCGACAACACATCAGCCATTGCCAGGTAAATTAATATCATGTTAGATAAAAAATACAATAACATGTAGATGTCTGAATATAACCTTCTTGATTAAAAAAAAGCTTTTTCTATTGTATTCTTTGTCTATGGAGGTTTAAGTTTGATTTACGATGTGATTGTGAAAAAAAAAAACATTTGTTTTAATGTGAAAAAACAGTGTTTTTAATGACAATCCAATTACTAATTTAATTAAACAGTAGATAGATGTATACAGTATACATATACTATGAAATTAGTATACAGTATACTTCGATTAGTTGTGTGCTTTGCAACGCCTATTTGTTGTGTCCGAAATTTGCCTCGGATATAATTGGGATCGCTCCCAGTCCATCATATGGGGTCATATGACTAGTGGGGGTCGTCTGGCGATGTTTTTAAGATATTGTCTGTGTGCAGGCTGGCTAATCGGGTGTTGTTGGTGGGCGGGGCGGAGCGCGACAACACCGAAGACGGGGAGTTTGCGCGCGCGCTGGCTCGCGGGCAGCAGCGGCTGCAGGCGGCCATCGCGCCCGCCGTCCATCACGCGAAGGCCGTCGCGCTCGGGGACGGCACGCGCGCACCGGCATGGAGAGCCGCCAACGCTGAGGTTAACATACTTACAATGCGATCCAAACAAGAATAGGAATGTCAATAACCTCCATCTGTCAAATGTCACTTGAAAAGTATGGTTTGCAAAAAACTTATTTGCATATCAATAATAAAAGTCTTACATCAAATTTAAATAAAAAAGTTAAATTAGTAGTAAATTGTCTCAATATAATATTTAATTATTTAAAGACATAATTCGTTTTCGTTCGTCACAATATGGCGCAAAGTCGATCCTATTCTCATTCGAATCGCATAGTACACAAACTTACGTTCATTCTTGAACACGTCTGCACCTAGTAAAAAGTGCTCTTGCAAACAAATTAACATGATAAATAAACATAACAAGACGCATGAATGTTTTATAAATAGATACTTAACTACTCTAATTGATATCGTTCTAGTTAAAAAACTTTTTAACAAAAAATTAAACCGCCGAAAATATTAAAAAGCAAAAAATAATATACTTTTTTTATTTTACCTTAATAACAAAGTTCTTAAACTAATGTAAGTATACCTAAGTCATTTTGAGTCGGCGCCAAACTAGCAAATTAATTAATAAGTAAAGCTAAAGTGTGATGCACGGCGGCGCGGCGCGACACGCCCCTACGTCGGAAAATGCCGAGCGTTTACGAAGTTAATGTCAGCGAGACAGCAACTCGTGCGGGCACATACATGAGTGCACACATTGTGCGAGTGGTCGTTCCGAGAGCACATTTTTTGGAATGTTAATGTTTGTGGCTGAAGATTTCACGTTGCATTGTTAATTTCATTTGGTTATTTCTTTAAATTTATTGTTCATTGATTGTTTGGCGCCGACTCAAAATGACTTAGGTGTACTTACATTAGTTTAAGAACTTTGTTATTAAGGTAAAATAAAAAAAGTATATTATTTTTTGCTTTTTAATATTTTCGGCGGTTTAATTTTTTGTTAAAAAGTTTTTATTTTATATTTTTTTGTGGCTAAAATCAACTACTTACTACATACTTATTTTTTTTGTAATACACAACTCAGCATTAAAATCTGGGAATGAACAATAAATCTCTCCCTATTTTCCCACCCTTAGGGTAGGATTTTTTCGTCCTAATTTATACGGGACCAACTTCGAGGTTATACCCTAACCAATACGTGTCGAATTGTGAACCTCTTCCGTTTTCTTCGTTGGTTAAAAATGGGTATAATTCCAAGTTAAGTCTATGCGGGCGTAGGTATATCATGGTGTAGGTGCCAATCTACACCAGACTAGGCAAATACACAAATGAATTGGCACCGACTACAAATGTAATGAATTATAAGCTTATTTGTAACTTTTTAGTGTACCTAGGTTTTTGAAGGCGAATTTAGTATATATTTTGTGATTAGCACCTCATAAGAGCCCAAAAAAGGAATTCACCCCTC
The DNA here is from genome assembly GCA_914767695.1 of Ptilodon capucinus. NCBI lineage: Eukaryota > Metazoa > Arthropoda > Insecta > Lepidoptera > Notodontidae > Ptilodon > Ptilodon capucinus. Next base: position 8,279,419 of record OU611831.1, read on the forward strand.
ACCACCCTTTCCATCCCATCGTTTCGATATTTGTTAACTATCCGTATTAAACAAAAAAAGATTTTTCGAAATCGGCTCACTAACGCCAAAGATATACTATAGTCCAGAATGCAAACTTTATCACCCCATTTCACTCCCTACATATTTTTTTTTTCAAATTTCCTAAAACATGTGTTTCTTTATTTTGTATGCATAATATATATACAAATTTTCAGGTTGATCAAAAAATATTTTTTAAATTGTGTGACCTTCAACCCCCCATTTCACCCCCAAGGAGGTTGATTTCTGATAATGTTTTAAAAATGGGACCACCCTCGAAGAATTCTCTAGCAAAGGTCATAAAAATTATCGAAATCGGTCTACTGACGCCGGAGATATGCGTGATCATACATAAAAAAGAATGCAAACTATCACCCCATTTCACACCCTATTCATTTTTTTTTTTTCAAAATTCCTAAAACACGTATTTCTTGATTTTATATGTCAAATACATATACAAAGTTTCAAGTCGATCAAAAAATAATTTTCGAATTGTGTGACCTTCAACCCCTCATTTCACCCCCAAGGGGGTTAATTTCTGATAATATTTTGAAAATGGGACCACCCTCGAAGAATTCCTTAGCAAACGTCATAAAAAAATTCGAAATCGGTTTAGTGACGCCGGAGATATGCGTGATCAAACATAAAAAAAAATTAAAATAAAAATAAAAATAAAATATACGCGTCGAATTGAGAACCTCCTCCTTTTTTTTTTTTCGTCGGTTAATTAATAAACATATTATTTTTTTAATATTATAACGTTCTGTCACGCCTCTTGTTTGTGTACTTAAATACTCATGGTTATACAAATTGTAGTAGAATTAAAATTTGTGTAAATCAGATGGTAATCAATATTCAAGATGGCTCTTTTTAATTCATAATGCATTATCTTTAATTATACAACTAAATGATCGTCATATAATTTAAAAGAATATACACTGAAATTCGTAGGAATCTGCTGAGTGATATCTGTTGTCTGTGTAATAATAAAAAAATGCTTTGGTAGATAATCAAAGCCGCCGGTGAGGTGGAGTCCGCTCTGAGCGGTCACTACGGTCCGCCGCCGCCGCCGCCCGCGCTGCCCGAGGCCCTGAGCCGACTGCACGTGGCGGAGCAGCAGCAGCCGCAGTACAAGCCGCAGCCGCAGCAGCAGCAGCAGCAGCAGCAGCCGGCCCCGCCGCGGCCGCCGCCGCCCGCGGCCGGCGCCGCCCCGCCGCGCCCGCCGCCGCCCGCCGACACGGACGACGAGGGCGAGGACATCTTCAGGCGGCAGCCGCATCCCAGCCAGCCCATACTGGTTAGCCCTCCACCCCTCTACTATGTTAATCTCTAATACTAACTCTGCCAAGTTAAGCTTCGCAAACGGTGACCCCAGCCCTACAAATCGGTTGATACCGATAGACACCGATCTCGCCGGCGAGGTCAAGGAACCCCCTCTTCCGCACGTAGGTGCATCTTTGCACCTAGGAGCGCAGTCACTACCTCTCCCCTCACGGTAACTGCCCAAGCCGAAGTCGTGCCCTCTGTGGCGCTTTTAAGCTAATTGCCGACCTTTTCCGCCCTTGAGGGCCTTGGTTGGAGTGCACTGCAGTGCGCCCACACTTCGCCGATGTATTTTGGTCCAAATGTAATAGGGGGCCATTATACCGGGCACGTTCTCCCTCAATACGAGGGAGATTGGGGCCATAGTCCACCACGCTGGCCCAGTGCGGGTTGATGAACTTCAGACGCCTAGACATAAGGTTTCCTCACGATGTTTTCAATCACCGTGCAGCAAGTGGTAATCATTGTTGAAAATGACATTCGCACATGACAATTATCTCAGAGGTGCGGGCCCAGGATTTGAACTTGAACCCATTACGTTCAAGGCGGGCGTTCTTGCCCACGAGGCTACCACTGCTTATGCAATACAAACTATACGATAATAAAATGTAAGTGTAACAAAAGTGATCTCTACCAGCCAACCTTTGGATGGAGAGGAATTAAATCCTACGAATATTACCGGTAGGTGGCAGCCCACAATCTGCACAAGGCGGTTCGCGAGTGGTCGTCCAAGGACAACGAGATCATCGCGGCGGCCAAACGGATGGCTATCCTCATGGCACGCCTCTCTGAGCTCGTCAGATCAGACTCCAAAGGTACCGTACATCTTACATCAATCGGAGGAAGAAGGAATCACACAATCACAAATTATATCGAGGGGTGAAATGCTATTTGACAAAAACTACACTTTTTTACAAGCTTTATATTAACTTGCAATGTATGTATGTCCGGGTGGAATCTTGCAACTGAATTTTAAATCAGTTATCTTTAACCGATTGAGCTGAAATAGGGTATACATGCTTATTTTGGATGACAATGCATGCTTAGCTGTGTGACGTCATTCTAATTCCAATATGGCGGATCATACAAGATGGCGGCATAGTTATTTTTTCTGCACTACCACAGTATGGGTATCAAATGAAAGGGCTTGCCGAGGAGAACACGAAAACTAAGGGCAATTATATAAAAGGTTGTTTTTAAAAAGTTTTTTTACCATTAATTTTTATTTATTTTTTTCCGGGCCCTAATTCGGCCCGGCCCGCGTGCTAAACTCTGATATGGGGGTCAGAGTCCTTATAATTCTGCCAAGTCTGCCAACACGCACTGGGCCAGTGAGGTGGACTAAATCCCCCTCGCATTGGGGGGAGGCCTGTGCCCAGCAGTGGGACGTGAAAAGTTCTTATAATTAGCGTAACCCTAATGCGTGTGCAATGATTTCTTCCCAGTCTTTTTATTTGAAATGGAAGTCTTAAAATATTTATTACAAAATTTTAAAGAAGGTCTAAAAATATATACAATAAAAAGTATAGAGACACTTTTGGGCAATAATGACTTATGTACATATTTGGAATCAGTGATTTTTACTGCGTCGAATGAGTTTGCTCGCCTGTAAAGGTAAAAAATGTCGCTTGGAACAAATAGTCTTCCAAATAGCTTAGTTTGGGATCATAAGATGAGTATGTGTTGACTGGCCATATTTGTTTATTGATTTATTAAGTTTAGTTCGATGCCAACAGAATCTATACCATTGTACAAAACGCTTTTGCACTAAAATATGATTTTGTATATTGTTATTTATTAAAACACCTTGTAATCGAAACAATTACAAAATAAGGGCGACTCCACCTCTTTACATTGTTGTTTTTGAAAAAGAAATGATACGATAAGCTATCAATAGAAAGCGGATTTACATGAGCTATAAGTAGTGCAAAGTACTTAGTATCACTCTTTTCAGACGAGCGTTTAATACAACCGTAAAAGCTAGGGATGTGACTTGTAGGTGAAAAAAAGGATGAATAAATAATCGATTTTCCTCTCTTTAAAATAAATCGATTTGTAACAAAATCGATATTTAATATTTAGAGTATCGATTAATATAAATGTCGATTAATTTTTAATATCCCTGACAGATAGCGCTGTTTGCAAAATTCGGGAATTAATTAATTTATATAAAAATCGATTATTGGTATAAGCTAGTTTTGCCTTTAGCCGCACGCGCAATTCTTACAGGCGTTGACGCGTTCATAACCTCGTATAAGACTCGCTACTGAGACTCCCTACCACCGGGTACCAACGAAACGCTATTCGGAAACCTCTAACTGCTTACTCACAAATGTAGCCTTCAGCCAATGCTTAATATGTAACAACTAGCTGTGGACTTCTTTAGGTAGATCACCCTAAAGTCCACGGAAAAGAAAATGGGTTTTATGTTCTTACTGCGAATCACTTTATGCTTTAAAAAACGCCTCAGTTACGCCTTGGTATATCAGCTATCTGCCAGTGAAAGTCCCGTCGAAATCCGTGCGACCGTTTCGAAGTTTACCCGGAACAAACAGACAGACGGACATAATTGTTTTTTAAATTTGGCCTTTCATATGTGTTTGGTAATTTGAAGTAAAACTATTTTACGGATTTTATCGCGTATATTTACTATTTTATTTTCTCGACGTTTCGGCTGCTTTACAGCAACATAATAGTTTTATATATAACAAAATAGTTTTATTTCAATGTATAGTATTCGCGTAAATATGAGGAAACAATAGATGTTATTTTCATTTAACAAACAGACACTAGCAATTTTATTTATTTGTATAGATAAATGCTTAGCTTAGCTTGTTGCCCTTACGTTCGATGTGATTCACTGTACATGTCTAACACTGCGTTATCGCGGACAGAGGTCACTACCAACCTGACTGGTAAGTCACTGCCATAATGTGTTTCAGACGTCCGAAATCATATTTTCACATGTATAGGAATCGAGTACTCAACTTAATGGTAGACATAAATTATTTATTGCAATTCGAAAAACGGTTTCAGCTTATAATTTTATTTCGGACTCCTGATACATCCTGTTTATCATTAGTATGTGCTTGTGTTTTTTTAAGGTTAGGTTAAGGTATTTTAATAATAGTTCCGTTAGTCCTTAGTTGAAGTGGGGATCGAATCAGATCTCCCGGTAACAAGGAAGGACCCTCTAACCACTGAGCTATTCACTCCATGTGTATGTTATAGAGTAGATAAGAAAAATAAAAGCCAAAAAAATTGGGCGGTGACCCAAGACTAGCGACTGTTTCTGCATGGCCAAATAATTTACTTTTTTTTTTTTTGATAATTACAAAACTTGTGAAGGAAAACATCGTGAGGGAACCTGCACGTCTATAGAAAGGCGTGTGAAGTTCACCGCACTGGGCCAGCGTGGTGGACTGTGGCCCAAATCTCCCTCGTATTGAGGGAGAACGTGCCCGGTAAATGGCAATAGGCTCGCCTCCTATTACATTGGGGCCAAGATACATCGGCGAGGTGTGGGCGTACTACAGTGCTACTCTGCCTGCGCCGTCGGGGGATACAGGCGTGTTCGGCCCCCCCGGCGCGGCGCACCAGTGCGGGGCAGGCAGAGGAGAAGCGGGGCGCGGGACGCAACGCAACGGTCATCGACCGCGCACTTCGCACCAAGCCAACGACGACACCACTCGCGCGCCTTGTTTATATATTCTTTGTGTCCTTTTTTTGTACCGATAATTATAATCACTAGTGTTTACAGTCCACTGTTTTATTTGAGCACCGTTAGGAACCAAACAGGCGTGATGATGTATTTATTTTAAAAAACTTATTTTTAAAAACAGGCAGCAAGAGGGAGCTCATCGCGACGGCGAAGGCAATCGCCGAGGCCTCTGAAGAGGTCACCAGGCTAGCCAAGAAACTCGCCTTGGAGTGCACCGACAAGAGAATCAGAACCGTAAGTCTATACCACAATAGGTGCTAATTTTGTTTGTTTCAAATTTCACGTGATTCGTACATTGACTACAGCTAGGCAGCTTGGTGTAGCGTAGACAGCTCGGCTCACTGCCACGGGTGGTTGTGAGTTTGATGCCTATGTTTTTTTTAACTAGCCTAGAATAGTGTCCCACACCTGGGAAAAGGCCTCCCCTTTCCTCTTCCACACTTCTCTGTCTTTGGCAACCTCCGGCCACGTTTTTCCCACAAAAGGTGTCAAGGTCGTCTCGCCACCGTCTTCTCGGTCGACCCCGACGGCGGCGGCCAGTACTGGGAGTCCAGCTGGTGGTGATATAAGCCCACCTCTGCGGGTCTATGCGCGTGACGTGACCGGCCCACTCCCACTTCAATTTCGCTGTCTTTTTTCCTTCGTCCGTGACGCGAGTGTAAAAAGTATCAATTTCAATATCATTTTTATTCTCATTTATAAAAACGAGTACACACTGGTTATTTATCAATATTAAAACAACCAGAATCTGTCCAAATTTTAAAAATGCGAGACGAAAACCGATATTATTTCAATATTTTTTTGAGATTTGTTTACACTAAAATGCCTTTAAAACAAAAAAAAAACGCTTTAATACAAAAATAGCTGAAAAATGGTTAATGGATAATGCATATGGGAATTAAAATTATCGCAAATAGTCACCCCTATCACCTCCTAACGGGAATACGTGGAATTAGCAATAACCCTGTATAGATATTTGGAAGCAGAAATTTTTTCTGCGTCCAATGAGTATGGACATAAGACTATTTAACATAAGACCATTTAAGCGACATTTTTAATACTTAGCTTTTTACAACTCGATATGAAAAAAGTAATTATTTTGTGTTAATGTATTTGCGTTTCTACCTACCCCTTTGGGCGATACAGACTGGAAGATGTATTTGAATAAGATTACTAGCGATGTGAGGTTATCAAATTAATAAAAGTTTAGCCCCTCCAACTAAGCTAAATGCTAACTACCAGGGTCCCGATTTTCGTGCGATCGAGATTCATCTCTATTCGAGATATCTCGAAACTAATGAAAAAAATACATACAATTAGACGTTTCGTTTCGAGATATCTCGAGTAGAGATGAATCTTATTTTATCTTTATTATTAAAAGCAGCTCTAAAGGCAACATACTGGAGCTATATGTACCTGTGTATTTGTAATAAGTTTTGGCGATTTAAAAAAATGATCAGCCCACTGAGTTTCTTGCCGGATCTTCTCAGTTGAGGTCGCGTTTCGATCTGGTGGTAGTATAGTAGTATACAAAGAAAAAAAATGTAAACTTGACAATTTGTAAGTGCCCCCATAGGCCTATACAAAATAAATGATTTGATTTGACTTGACTTGACTCTCGATCGCACGAAAATCGGGGCCCTGGAATAGACTCATGTTGGCTGGGGTGGGTATCGAACCCGAAACCTCTCAGTCACAAGGGTGGCCTGACTAACCACTAGGCTAATGCCGCAATTACAAAATCTGTTCATTTTCAGAATCTGCTTCAAGTGTGCGAGAGGATCCCCACCATCGGCACGCAGCTCAAGATACTCTCCACAGTCAAGGCGACCATGCTGGGCGCGCAAGGTAATATTAATCTACTTTTTTATCTGACTTGTCTCATAAAGAAGGTTAAGTTTTTATTACAAGCTTTATATTAACTTGCAATGTATGTCCGGGTGGAATCTTGCAACTGAATTTTAAATCAGTTATCTTTAACCTATCGCGCTGAAATTTGGTATACACGCTTATTTTGGATGACAATGCATGCTTAGCTATGTGAGGTCATACTTATTCCAATATCCGTTATCCAAGATGGGGGAATAGTTATTTTTTCTGCACTACCACAGTATGGGTAACAAATGAAAGGGCTTACTGAGGTGAACACGAAAACTAAGGACAATTAAATAAAAAGTTTATAAAAAGTTTTTTTTTACATTTTTTTTTAAATCTTTATTTAAGGAGCTTCGACGGCATTGTCGATGCCGCTCCATAACAAGGTTACTTACTATATACACAATACATTTTAATGAATAATTAAACAAAATCTATGGAACAGTATAACTTATGCTTTGGCTGCATCAGACATTGGTTCAGCCAGAGCACTGTTACAAGCATTAACACTATTTATGGAGATGTTATTGTCTCAATGCTTTCAATAATTATATTCTGCTAACATTTATTTATAGGCCTATAGTTATTTATATGTACAAGTAAAAATAAATATAAATACTTCTAAAACACATTATTACGCCTGTATTCCGCGAAGAGGTAGGCAGAGGTGCACTGCAGTGCACCCACACTTCGTCGATGTATTGCCAGGCACATTCCTCTTAAATACGAAGGGAGATTCGGATCATCGTCCACCACGCTGGCCCAGTGAGAGTTGGTGAACTACGAACGCCTTTATATGTGTAGGTTTCCTTACGACGTTTGACTTAACCATACACTTTACATTCTATAATAATTCAGCATTTATTGCAAACCCTTTCGAAATGGAAACGCTATAATATATTTAAAACTAGCTGACCCTGCGAACTTTGTTCCGCCTTAGAGGCAATAAATGAGCAGATTTTGGATCGCTTTGTTATTCCATGTCACGTCCCACGGGAACGGGATAAAATCCTATGTCCGTCTTCTGGTTCTAAGCTACTTCCCCACCAATTTTCAGCCAAATTGGTTCAGCCGTTCTTGAGTTATAAATAGTGTAACTAACACGACTTTCTTTTATATATATAGATGTATTGTATGCTCGTAAGTAAACCACGGTATAAAGTTTGTAATCCTGTTATTGTATTAATCATATCGCCTATTGCCTAACAATTAACGATGTGCTTCTTGCATCCGCGACAGTCGGAATGCCGGACTACAAAGGTAAGTTAATTTAATAAACTCTAAATATCCAGGTTAACCTACTATTTTTCAAGGCACGTTACACCCCGAACGTACTGACTGCACCGAGCGAATTAGCTTGACTTAATTGAAAATGTACTCTGGGGTGATATGCATAATGATTGAATTTCTATAGTGAAAGCTACGCGACTGACTAAATTGACTTGGATCATCCATGATGTTTTGTTGTAAAATGTACTTCTTTCTATGAGTAAATACAGCTCATTTTGGTATATACAAAATCAAATACTTGCGCAAAGCTAGAAGGTTTCGGTTCCGGTTATTAAATAGTCGTTAAGCCATGACGACGGCCTACACGACACCAGTGTTGGCCTAGTGGTAATTTCCGGTTTTAGCTCTTATGATCTAGTATTCTTAAGAGCTAAATTTGATTGTTACTATATCTATACGCGTAATATATTGTTCGCAGGTAGCGAAGAAGACCAGGAGGCGACCGAAATGTTGGTTGGCAACGCGCAAAACTTGATGCAGAGCGTAAGTCCATAATCTATCATTCCTTATCACTAACTCATATTGACAACTTGTAAATTCTAGTTTAATGTGTCAATATGTAAAAGCGATTGTCTTAGATTTGAAGGTTGTGACACGACAAGAAGTGAGATAATTGTCGTATGGATTAAGAGATAGAGGTCTATATAATCCCCGATATAAGTCGTGTCTTTGCTCGCATGCTAGCTCCAAAGACCATAGTAGTTTATAAATACAGTTTGGTTTTTCAAATATGAAAGCCCTCGTGGCGGTCAACTCCTGGATACGCTCAAGCAACCAAATCGAGCCATCGTGTATACGTTACATTACATTTATTGATGTGCGTTGCAGGTGAAGGAGACGGTGAAGGCTTCGGAAGGCGCTTCCATCAAGATCCGCACGGAGCAGGGCGGCTACCGCCTGCGCTGGGTGCGCCGCTCGCCCTGGTACCAGATCTAAACTGCACCACCGTACATTGCCTACACTCTACACACGTGAATCGTGACCATACCATAATCAAAGTCAAACGACATTATAATTAAATTACAGTAGCATCTTACAATACTCTTGTACTGTAAAATGATGTTGCAGATCGTTTGTTGTGGGTTCGTTTCACGACAGGGGGAAATATCGGAAATGGCCTTTTCGGAACTTGCTCTGGTTCGGATGTAACTGGGGTCGCCCTCAGTACATAGTACAAGCATTGCGTAGGATCAAACGATGAGTATGTGTTGCCTGGTGATATTTATCGACAATGTATGTATTACGCGATTCAAATGAGAATAGGATCGACTTTGCGCCATATTGTGACGTCATAGCTGTCAATTCTAACCAGTTAGGTAGGGTGAGCAAAACAAGATATTTTTTAAATAAAATTTATTTGCAAAGGTTGAGTGAAAAATTCACTCAGTCGCACGACAAGGCACACTAACAACGACAAAATGGCGAATGGCGTCCTTATTTTCTTTTCTATGATAATTTTGGCATGGCTTCCGGTCCTTTGCGCCAAAAATGAAAATAAAAAAGGTGATATGACTTTTTTATTTAAATTTGATGTAAGACTATTATTATTATTGATATGCAAATAAGTTTTTTTGCAAACCATACTTTTCAAGTGACATTTGACAGATAGAGGTTATTGACATTCCTATTCTTATTTGAATCGCATAGTAGGTCTATTACTTGAAACTAACTTATCATGAGGGTCACGATTCAGTTTCACCGATCGTACCATGTGTGTAGAGGTGACATTAGAAAATGTAACAATTTGTATCTCTTTAGGAGATGAAAATGTATTCATCTTAAAACATTTATTTTTTAATTATTTACGTGTTATTAATTTTATTAATCCTGTTCTCATTAATGCCTTTATTATAGTTGTAAATGAAATGTATGATTCGACGTAAAGGGTGAAGTGACTCGAGAGCCATTTTGGACAATATTGAGTTACAAAAAATACAATATCAGCGATTATTTTGTCCGTCTGTGGGTTTCGTGCAAAGTTACTAAAACGGCGCTTGGGTCAACGCTATTTACTTTTAATATTAATATATATTTTTGTACATTAATAATAACATAATTGCAATATGTTGTATCAAATGGTTTGTGTACCCTGTAAGATAAATTTATTATTTCGGCAGCTGTTACACTAGGTTTTTAAGGTTTATAAATTACAATCAATTTATATTGCCATCATAGTGCTTTATTGTTCTAAAAATAATGTAAAAATACTCTACTATCTATGACTAAAAGTAATATTGTGGGTCTTAAATAGTTTATGTATGTCTGTTCTTGAATCATCATACATTTAGAATTGTTCCCACAAACGTATAGAAAGTCTTGTTACTCAAAATGTCACTGTAGATAGCTTGTAGATCGATTTGTCTATTGAATTTGATACGCCATTATAAACTTTAACTGCCTTCACACAAGTATTATCATTAATTGACAACGAAAAAAAATTGTTTTAATATCTAGCACATAGGGAAGTGTGATTCGGAGAATAAGTGCCATGGTTAGTGCTTTATAATAGTATAGAGAGTGGGTCCTGATGTCTTATCTGATAGTATTTATTATCTATGGTAGGCTAGGTTACGTCTAGTAATGATAATTGCCTTGAATTATAAATTAAAAAGCAGAATCTGTAAGATAATTACATCATTATGTTTCAAATCTGTTTCAAGTCAACTTCTGTTCGATTGTATTCAATATGAGAGACTTCTTTTTGTTTCTAATAAATAATTATACAATCGAATGTTATATCTATACATACATACAAATAAATAAAATTGGAGTGTCTGTTTGTAATATCAAAATAACGCTTTTTTACCAAATGCGTATGAAAGTATATACTATACCTATAACGAAAACGTTTTTTTTTGTCTGTCTGTCTGTCTGTCTGTTTGTTTGAGGTAAACTTCTGAACGTCTGAACCGATTTCAATGGGACTTTCACTAACAGATAGCTGACGTTCCAAGGCGTAACTTAGGCTACTTTAATTTTAGAAAATGCATTAGGGTTCCGCGGGAAAAACATAATACCCATATTTCCGGGTAATCTCCCTAAAGTCCAAGCGGGCGAAGTCGCGGGCACAGCTAGTAATAAATAATATCTGATGTGATTCCGTCGAAATCAAACTAAACTAAGCATGTTGCTGCCCTTTGTACGGCGGTAATGTACCCGAAAGATGCCAACATTTTTAGCTCTATCAAATAATATAATTAAGTAGTTTGTTTACGATAAAATCGAATGAACAATAGTACAATGCGATCCAAATAAGAATAGGAATGTCAATAACCTCTTTTTGTCAAATGTCACATTAAAAGTATGGTGTGCAAAAAACTTATTTGCATATTAATAATCAACAGTCTTACAGCAAATTTAAATAAAAAGGTCAAATTATTAGGAAATTGTCTTAATATAATATTTAATTATTTAAAGTCATAATTCGTTTTCGTTCCTCACAATATGGCGCATAGTCGATCCTATTCTCATTTCAATCGCATAGTAGGTACATCGACAAAGATTTTTTAAAATTAATTTTCGCACGAACAAGATGCCTTATATTAATAACAACGCTTATGTATGAAAAAGATTGTAAGGTAATGTAATAATATTAAAATTGATCTATATGCTGTTTTAAACCTAATAACTTCCATAAATACATAACAAAATTAATTATAATTCCTATAAATGGAAGTTCACTTATGCTGTGAAGTTAAAACACCTTTAGGTACCCTAGTTGTAGGCACATATTTTATCTGTGCACTTAGAAGCAATATTTTTGTAAAAATATTAATATTAAAAATTGATATTCTAATAAAGCGAGGAGTTCGCATTAGTTTGGCGAACGATTAAAATATAATGATAATGTAAATCTTATTATTATGCTATTAGAGTTCGCAATGCGTTGCAAATTAGGCCACGATCAGATAAGCGTAGGACCTAGGTGTGATATGAGACATAATATTTTTGTATGCACGGTACGTTATATAGAATTACTAATAAATCGTTTAGACTCCGGTGGTCGTCGCTTTTCTGGTACACTGTAATATTATCCTTGTCTGATAGACAAAGGGTACACATTGGCTTGCACTGAATATACCTTCACTTTTTTAGGTATACATATCTAAATAACTTTATGGAAAGGGACTAAGGCCTGAATCCATATTGGCCTGAATTCAAAGGGCTATAGTAGTATTTATTTATTTATCAATCAATTAGAACGGCAATACAATTGCCACTTACACTAATGACACAGTAACACAATAGGTAAGACAATACAATAGGTAAGACAGATAGACCTTTCACTCTTTCATCTCACACAGCTTCACACTTTCTGACACTATCAACTTCCATTCATCAGCAAATAAGTCCAGCTCGGGATTTTGGCACACAAGGGCGTTGAGCGCAGTTAGCATGCGCGGTATGGGGGACATCGCACGAGCGACCGTGCGGCACTGCGGCACAGCGAACAACTTGTGCCGTCTTGCCCGACAATAGTTATTAGGCACAAACAATTGGAATAGCCTCTCATGTAAATCAGTAACGTCAACAGTACCTAGAAGAGTCTTGCAGGCCATTAAGACTTGGGACACCGCCCGCCTTAGGAATTGAGGTTTAGTATGGAAAGGTACCTAGAGATGAAGTCTACGACTACCCATCATCACGCTTGTATTCACTAAAATGGGTATGCAGAGGTGCAATACAGCGCACCCATACTTCGCTCATAGTGTTTTGGTTCCTTTGTAGAAGGGGTCAAGCATGCTGGTGTTAGTCACAGCTAATATTTTATTTTATTAATTGATGCCGCTAGATTCTAAACGGAAACTGGTAATTTATACGGTATATAGATATATTACATTATATTATACATAATAAGTAATAATGTATTTTGTAAATAACTCAACGGCTGCTAAAATTTGTGAGGATATTGTTTAGGTGCATGCTATAAAATGTTTAATAAATTGATGTTTTTAGACTAACTGATCTATAGTTAAAATAATACGAAGTCAGTTTCCAGCACGTCCGCACAGTTCTGCGGTCGAAATTGTAATGCGCCTACCGCGCTACCCGTATCATACAACTAGACTCAACACCGCTAGATGGCGCTGGCTGTCGTCCCAATCTCTGGTGTTTTAATATTGATCGAAAATTTGTTATTTTGTAATAGATTAATGGAATAATAGTCGCATGATTGGTGCGTAAATGACTGAAATCGAATAAAATAACCCTTATGTCATGTAGATAAGAGATGTAATGTTACCTAGCCCGCCTTCGAACTGTCGCGACGTTGCTATGTTATTATAGCTCTTCTTACTTGCATGTAAAGGTTCTGCCTTTTGCCAATTTACGTATAAGTTTTAAAGCCGTTTTAAAGGGTTGTGTGTTATTCATTTAGTTGGACCTTCAGCTTTTAAGTAGATTTACTTACTGTTCGTTAACTTAAATTGCACCTAAACTGTATTCATTTAAGTACTAAAATTGTGTGCTTTTTAGTATCGTTAATATATTTTACACATTTTTGTTACAAATATTTTTATTTCTAATAAAGTTTTTTTTATTTAGATTTTGTTTTTCATTTAACTGGTTTTAGTTTTTTCTTTGCAAATATTATCTTATACTAATAACAAAAGTGGGAGAGTGACTCGGTGTGACATAATTCGTGACGTAAGTCTAGGAGTAAATCCTAGCCGAGTAGATTATAAATAACCGGTAATTGAGTAGGTGATAAATAATTAAGTAATTAATAATTGTAACGTATACAATAAGTAGCTTTCCACCCGGCCTAATCGTGTAGGTAAGCATGTCACTATCTCTTTCACTCCTATAATTAATTGCGAGAGCGCAATAAGTAATTAGACATAGTTAAACAAAAGATCCATTTGAAATCAAGTCAGTTTTGAGATATATCAGCTTGAAGCTTGATAATGTGTTAGGTACATATGGGGTGGTAATTATTAAAGTTGCCAATTTTTTTTTTGCCATGTCGGGATTTTGCCACTTTTTGAGTGAAAACAGCGGGATTATTTCGTCGAAAGCGGGACATAGTAATAAAAAGACGTATATAATCATAAGTTTTCAAATATTTATCTTTTTATTTGAGTTAAAATTACGTTCACGTGACAATAGATAGCAAAAATAGCCATCGAAAATGTATTTCAATAAAAAATATAGAATATCGAGTTATCTCCGAAAAGCGAGACTGAGCCTGTCCTGCGCGGGACATTTAATTTTAATTTAAAAAAATCGGGACGTCTGGCAACGCTGGATGGTAACCAAGGTGGTAAAAATGCTTATTTGCTTATATTTTTCTATGGGATCTTATTATGTTGATTGAAAAGGTCTCTTTTAGGTACCGTTTGGTATATTGAACTGATTTTTGTCAATTTTGTGGATCCTTTGATTTAATTAAGTCCAACTTACTAGAATTTGATATTATTATTATGTATTATAGTTGGTATAATAGAGGAATTAATCCATGGTCTTATAAAGATGCTTTAATTATAAACACACATATACCTAATGTAGTGTACAAACATATTTTCCTATTCGCCCGAATTAAAGTATTCTTGAAATGATGTTTGTTTTATTTACTAACACTGTACCTATGTTCTATGATAAGATTATAATATTTTGACCAGGACCCGCCAGTCTACCAAAATACCTCTGCCTATCTCTGCCTATCCTTTCGGAAATATAGGCGTGGTGGTGTATTTATTTATATTTATACAACGGGTTGACATGCCTCAGTGTATACTCAGTAAGGCGTTACAAAAACTAGTCAAAGCAGTCCCACCAGATGATCGATACATCAAGACACGAGTGACTCACAGGTACCTGTGTGAATTTAGTTAAACATCTACGGGTATGCATAAGGAAAACAAGTCGACGCCATGACCGTATGATGAAATCATTGTTATTTGTTGTATGTCACAGTGATAACTGAAGAGCGGGCAGTATTGGTGATTTGAACGTTTTGCGGACGTGTTGTGTTGTGGACTAGCGTACCTTTTGATACCGGTGAGTGTTTATTGTGTTTATTCATAGATAATTCTTTAATTTTTTCACTCATTCCTGAGCTGTAAATGAGTGTTGTGCCGGCCACACCTGCATTCTTTGGATGAGAATGTGACTGTATCGTAAACGTTAGTAATGTCTCGGAATTTGCCTGACCTTATCCCATTATTTAGGGTCGGTCATGTCCTTTTCTTCCATTCATCTGACATTTCCGTCATACGATAAACGATAGTAATGTCTATGGATTAAAGAAATCTAAATAAGCACCTAAAGTACCTACATCTACCAGCTGCTTACACTTGTATTTTAACTACAAAAGTGTATTCCAGTTGTTCTGTAAATTGATAAGTAGATAATTAATTTCTATAAATTTGGAAGTGTACCTATATTTTTTAAAGGATGCACTGGATGCAATTCGTATGACGTCTGCTTAACTGTTTGGTATGTTCCTTTATGGTAACACCTTTGCAGTAACAATCGCAGTGATATGGACGTACCTACTTACGTATGGTTATGTGCTGAGAGTAAATTTATATAGTTTTAGAGGTAAATAAGTACATAATATAGAAATGGAGGTAGGAAATGGACGTAGGATGGATATAGACATATGATATGACTTTATATTTGTTATAGTTGCGTCTTAGACCTAATGGACCTGAGGGAAAAATGTTCTGGAACATTTTTTTTTGTATAACAGAAATTAAATTACATCAATTATTAGTTTATTATTTGATACTACAAGTACCCACCTAATATAAATTTACAAATACACCATCACACCTCTTTAACCCGATGGAGTAGGCAGAGGTATACTACAGTGCACCTACACTTCGCCGATGTTTTTTGGTCCCAATGAAATAGGGGGCGAGACTATTGCCATTATACCGGGCACATTCCCTCTCAATACGAGGGATATTTGAGCTTTGGGCTCTATTCCACCGCGCTGACCCAGTGCAGGTTAGTAAACTTCACACGCCTTTTAATAGACTTGCAGGTTTCCTCACGATGTTTTCCTTCACCGTTCAGCATGTGGCAATCATGATTGAAAATGACATGAAAATCTCAGTGGGCTCGGAGTTTGAACATGCACCCCTTACGTTTAAGGCGGGCGTTTTACCAACTAGGCTAAAACTGGTGCTACCTGATAAATGAATATCTAATTCATTGTTATTATAATAACCTCTGTCTGAATCGTATACCAACGTAAATGGAAAAGAGAATACACATTAAATTCATACCCCTCATCACGTAAATAATTACTAACCGATAACTAATTCAATATACGAAATTAATGGAGACGTCTCGACGCGACGGAGAGACTGCTCCGATGAAACTCTACGTACGGCTCTACACACACCGGAGCGATCGAATTAGCTTGTTTCATTATAAAGATATTTACATATAGCATATATTCCGTCTATTACTATGTGTGAACAACCTAGCCACGTGTATATACGTATATATAAAATAAATATTAAAAATTCCAACGATTAATTACTTTTCGTTTGCCTGTCCGTTGACATGTAGGTAAACATCCTTATCTATAGGTAGTTACTTAAAATACAACAATATTTCCAGTTATTGAAATATAAGCAGGAAAACCTAGCACAGCCACCCATTAGGTTTGTGATAACCCACAATATGGGATGACATGTTTTGAAACTGATTTTGTTGTTCTGTTCTAACAAGGCACTCTGACAAGCTGTGTATAGACTGGATATGGCATAGGGACAATGCGACTGCGATAAATCAAAACGAGAATTAAAAAGATTAGTAAAATAAGTACAATTGTTATGCCCAACAATAATGTTAATACGCAAGATTTTAAGTTCAACAAAATTGTTTCAAAATAACTATGGCTAGACTATACATACCTACACATTATCGCCAGACAACACATACTCATCGTATTTACTATGATACCAAACTGAGAAAAGCTTGTACTACGGGTACCATATGGACTGGCGGCAATATCGGTTAGTGTCAGCTCGCATGTCAAGACAAGACCTCTGTCACGGATTGGCTCGGTCGCTCTATGTCTTATTTCATACGAGAGAAAGAGATATAATCAACATATTCTGTGACATGCACCTAGTCTTGGCGTTCATTCTACAACTACAGGACAAAAACCGAAAAGGCCATTTTTGCCGCTAACGGGAATCGAACCAGCAACCACCCGGAGCAGTGAGACGGGCGGCCTTCGCTCAAACCACTACACCAGCAGGGTTATTCTCGCATGATCGACAACATCTCTATTCGAGATATTATGGCGAAACAAAGCGTCAAATTGGTCGTAGTTTTTCCTTTGGGTTTCGTACCCAAAGGGTAAAATGGGAACCCTATTACTAAGACTTCGCTGTCCGTCCGTCCGTCTGTCACCAGGCTGTATCTCATGAACCATGATAGTTAGACAGTTGAAATTTTTACAGATTATGTATATCTGTTGCCGCTATAACTAAAAAACAGAATAATATAAATATTTAAGGGGGCTCCCATACAACAAACGTGATTTTTTTGCTCGTTTTTATAGATAATGCTATGGAACCTTCGTGCGCGAGTCCGACTCGCACTTGGCCGGTTTTTCGACATATCTCGAATAGAGATGATGTCGATCAAACGAGAATTGGGTCCCAAACCATCGCTTAGCTAGCTGTTATCTCGTCACCGCTTCGACGAGATAACAGCTACATAAGCTACCTTCTACACATTATGCATCTCTACCTAACTTCAAGGCGGCCAACTTTTATAGTGTGTACATACTTGGGATGTGTGAAGACTCATAGTGAGTCAGCCTGCGCCCGCGCCGGCCGCTGACTTACTGCTTGGATCCGTTTATGATTCAGTTTCTATGCAGTTTACTTAGCAGCTGTCATGAGTTGATTCAACACATTGTATTACACATAATGTCGGTACTATTATTACCTATATACTATGTATTTTAAGTAAGTTTAGGCGATTTAACAAAAGTAATTTTAAAAAAATCGATCCTAAAGAAAAAAAAAATTTTATCTTGATCATTTGTAAGTGCCCCCGTACAAAATAAATGTTTTGACTTTGCTTTAAGATAAGTAGTAATGGTAAGCTATAGATAAATGTGTGGTTCCGCCAGGTCGCGATGGCACCGCTCTCGCTGAAGATAATCCTGGACAATGGGGCCGTCACTCGCAAGGTGAAGTTCGACACGCACACCACCGTGCGGGACGCGCATGAGATCGTCAAGGAGAAGGTCCTCGTGCCAGACACCGGCAAAGGTAAGTTAGGATGCACAGTCGGGGTAAAAAAGTTCGACATTTAAGGTCTCTGCCCACTACACAGTATCATACTATGACCGTGCTATGAACGTGTCAGGCAAAAAAATATTCTCTGTATTAAAAAGTATGAGACCATGCCCACTAGCCCGTTCCGTTACCGACCAGCACCGTAGCGTGCCATGCACGGAGCGGCAAGTATTGTCGGCGAGAATATTTTGCCGGTGGCGATACGCTCTGTGCATGACGCTCCGGTCATTAAAGCCGATACATACGACTTTGATACGTAATTGGTACGCTCTAGTGGGCATAGTAGAGCGTATCGTGTTGCTTGTCGTGTCTGATACGTTCATAGCACGGTCATGGTATGATACGTTGTAGTGGGTAGAGTCCTTTAGATCTACCAGTGCAATTATCAGTCATAGACAACATTATCGCAGTGATGCAAGAAATGCAGGAAATATATGACACTGACAATAAAAACGAACATATTTTATTAGGAAATGTTATGCCTAGGCCACTGATAAAAAAAATATGTTGATATGAAAATGGATTATAGGTTAAATGTGTATACTATATTGATCATTGTGTACATATGAAGTAAGTATAATTTTCTATGC
Organism: Ptilodon capucinus; assembly: GCA_914767695.1. Taxonomy (NCBI): domain Eukaryota; kingdom Metazoa; phylum Arthropoda; class Insecta; order Lepidoptera; family Notodontidae; genus Ptilodon; species Ptilodon capucinus. Next base: position 8,298,531 of record OU611831.1, read on the forward strand.
AGTTGTCGGTTTAGTGCTTGATTTTTAGGGTTCCGTGCCCAAAGGGTAAAACAGGAACCCTATTACTGAGACTTCGCTGTCCGTCCGTCCGTCTCTCACCAGGTTGTATCTCATGAACCGTGATAGTTAGAGAGTTGAAATTTTCACAGATGTTGTATTTCTGCTGCCGCTATAACATTAAAAACAGAAAAAAATAAAATATTTCAGGGGCTCCCATACAACAAACGTGATTTTTTTGCCGTTTTTATAGATAATGGTACGGAACCCTTCGTGCGCGAGTCCGACTCGCACTTGGCCGGTTTTTAAAAGCTACTAAGAGTCTCGAGACTTGATAAAGGAATGAATTTAAAAACTGACGAAGGTTTTCGTACCCCCACTCTACATAGGCCTCACTGGCAGGGCTATTGGGAAAATTCTACCTTTAGTGGTGTACCTACTAAATAAATATCGCGAGATAACTCCTACTCATTATAATATGATACCAAACTATGCGACGCATGTACTATATGGGTACATTGGTCTGAGGGCGATCCCAGTTACACCCAGAACAAGGCTAATTTTGCAAAGGGCATTTACGATATTCAATGCGGACGGGAAGCGATCCCCAGACCATTTAATGCAGTGTGCCAAACTATACTCTCGAAATACTTAGAACAAGCCGTCTTGTGTCGTCGGTAAACAGATATCTAAACCTCCTTGCATATGTTCAGTGTTACTACAATATAATATAGGGATCTAGTACCAACGGGATCATGTGCAACGGTAGATACACCTCTGTTTAACCCTCCAGGGAATACATTCGTATTGATACATGATAGCAGTGGTAGCCTCGCGGGCAAGAACGCCCGCCTTGAACGTAAAGGGTGCAAGTTCAAATCCCAGGCCCGCACCTCTGAGATAATTTTCATGTGCGAATGTCATTTTCAACAATGATTACCACTTGCTGAACGGTGAAGGTAAACATCGTGAGGAAACCTGCACATCTGTAGAAAGGCGTGTGAAGTTCACCAACCCGCACTGGGCCAGCGTGGTGGACTATGGCCCATATCTCCCTCGTGTTGAGGGGGAATGTGCCCGGTATAATGGCAATAGGCTCGCCCCCTATTACATTGGGACCAAAATACATCGGCGAAGTGTGGGTGCACTACAGTGCACCTCTGCCTACCCCTTCGGGGAATACAGGCGTGATGATGTATGATGTATTATTATGATACATGATTGGACTTAATTATAAACTTTAAATGAATTAGCTCGAATTCATCCGTTGACACGGAGGAAGGAAATTGCAAACTGATAATAAACAAATGAACAATGACGCGTTAAATCGGTTATTTAGCTACCTATGTAATGTAAATATCCTGTTTGTACTTATAGATCAGTGTATTATTAGCCAGTTATATCAATAAATAGTGCTCGATGTTCGATGTAAGAACTATGAACATAGGAAATAGTCTGGTGCAAGTACAACAGCAATTTTCTGTATTAGATAATATAATAATAATAATATAAGCCTTTATAACTGTTTACAATAGTTTACATATTTAATACATTTTTATTCCTGACGATCGGTTTTTCAACAACAGCTTGTCCTTCGACAAAGGCCTCCTCCAAAGATTTCCACCTATCTCTGTCGCGTGCAATTCTGATCCATTCTGGACCAGCAGCTCTTATGAGGTCATCTTCCCAACGTATCGTTTGTCGACCTTTGCTTCTTTTCCCATCTCTGGGGTACCACTCAGATATTATTTTTGTCCATTTCTCATTTTGTATTAGATTATTGAACCATACATTTATAGAAAGTACCCAACTATCCATATACAATAACATAGAATTTTGTACTGTTGAATGTCATTGTAGCTGTTATAAATATTTATGAGTTGATAAGTCTTTAAATTTGGGAGTTAAAATGAAGGTGTCAAATCATATCGAGGGGTGAGAGCCTATTTGACTTGTATACATATTTGGAATCAGCGATTTTTTCTGCGTCGAATGAGTGCCTATGCTATTCTGTAAAGTTAAAACAATGTCGCTCAAGTCAAAAAGCCTTACACTCCTCGATATTTACCATCCAAGAAATTAATATACTTCGTCTGTATCTATTGGCGAAACGAAAGCGAATTAATTACTTATAACTACTTATTAGTACTACTTATAACCAAGTTATTGGACGACCCCTACAGGATATTTCATCACGTATAGATCCATGGAATTATTTTGTGGAAGATCTAACTCCAATACTTGAAACTTGATCTGACTTGACTGTTATCATGATATGAGTCTTGGTATAATAAGGTTTGAATAAGGTGAACCAAGATTCAAATCTCTTTGTCACACAATGACCTTTCGTCAACTGCATAACTCAGGTCCACCGTAACTCTTGCCTGCAGAATACCACTAAGCTATTATAGCACTTAGCTTAGTGTAACATGTGCGCTAATACGCTAATAGATTTCTGACACGGAATAAGATATTTTGTTTCTTTCTCTCGTACAAAAAAAGACAGAGACCGAGCGAACGAATCGGAGACAGAGGTGTAGTCTTGCATTGCGTGCTAACCTTTATGTACTACACTTGCCTATATGCAACCGTTCCTCACCAGAATACGCGCTCTTCCTCCGCTCCGCTGATGATGACATGTCTGGGGTTTGGCTGGAAGCTCACCGCCCTTTAGACTACTACATGCTGCGTGATGGAGACTCCCTGGACTACATCTGCAAGAGCAGGAACCTGCGGGTGAAGATGCTGGACGGTTCCGTGAAGACCATGCAGGTGGACGAGTCGAAGCCGGTGCGTGAGCTGATGATGACCATCTGTGCCAGGATCGGCATCACAAACCATGATGAATATGGGCTGGTAAGTCTAATGTAGCGACCGCTGGGAGAGTATCTACCTTACCACCAGCAATTGATTAAACAGATAGTGATGTAGATTATAAGATATAGCGGTCCATCCCGACTTCGCACGAGTTTATAATATAGCCTATGTTACTCAGTGATAATGTAGCTTTTTAACGGTAAAAGAATTTTTGAAATCGGTCCAGTAGTTTTTAAGTTAATTCGTTACATACAAAAATACCAATCTTTCCTCTTTATAATATTAGTATAGATATAGAAGTATAGATATAGACTAGATACTAAGCGTATTGTCGTCCTTCTTACGCCCGTAATGTATGAACAAGATGGCAGTATTTTTAGTGCTGTCAAATATAGCTGATAGTTGTAGTTTGTGTATTTCTTAAATTCATTTTCAAGCCATGAAAACAACATCTTTTGTCAATGATAGCTAGAATATGAATAGTCAAATAGCTTCAAGGTGATAATGACTAGTACTAATAATGACTACACTGCTGGGACCCGATTCTCACAAGATATACATCATCACTAATTTGATATATATATGTCAAAACAAAACGTCAAATTGGTGGTATTTTTTCGTTTTGTTTCGACATATTATGTCGAATTAGAGATAACGTATAACATGCGAGAATCGGCCCCATGTTCATACTAGTCTTTGGTAGATGGATAGAAATTAAATTAACATTGGAGTAGGTATTATTTATACAATACAGATCTGTCTGGCCTCAGATCTTTGATAGGATTATTATGTAGATGTATCTCTGTAGAGGTAGTTTTATCTTCAATAGTGTCAGGACGCAGTAGAAGTGGCGGAAGAGGCGAAGCCCAGCAAGGAGGCGCCCGCCACCGGCACCCTCACGCTGAAGAGAAAGGCGCAGCAGAAGGAGCGCGACCTCGCCCTGGAACAGCTTAGCAAGAAACTCAAGACCGATGACAACGGTAAGATCATCACAACGTGAAGGATCCTTAACTTAGTAGCATTACTGCGACTGAAGTCGCAGCTCAACCGTCCTGAGGATGCCTCGTGGTGGGTCCCTTTCTCTACAATTGTTATCTATACAATGGAACTCGTGGGATCAAATTAATCCTGGATTTACGGCCTGGGAAAAGAGACATACAAACACATTTTAATAACAGACTGCTGACCCCTTTGTTGCGTCCGCGCACCGGACCTTTCAACATGTCATCTATTTTTTTACCTTCATTGTTGTAATTTCCGAAACAACATATCACGTATGATCGTGACTATTCAGTGGTGGGAAGAAGGCAATAGAGATAAGCTGTTACGGATTATAACACCTTTGTTTTCAATTTGTAAATCTAGGTAACTTTGTTTGTACGATGGCGTGTAGGTACGCCATCTATTAGAAATTTTCTGAAGATTTTCCTAATTTTAAATCCCTAATTCTTTTTAAGATTATATGCATCTGGAAAGTAAAATCAAAAGTTATATAGATTTTTATTTAAATAAGATATTCCTGTAAGTATAAAAAATTACTTCTTTACTAACTAACCTTTCAAGTTCCTAATAATTTTGATAGATGTTACCATTTTATTATCTTCTTGGCGGCTTCTTGTTTTTATTTATTTATCAAAAACGAATATGGAAGCGTTATTTAGATAATGCATCGAGATATAATGTCGGCAATTTTAAAATGGCAAATATATCTGAAAACGTCAATAAACTCTTTCATTATAAAAGTGTTTTAAAATTTATTTGTTCAACACTGGCATAACAGATTATTATTGCCAAAAAAAAAGTATTGTCGTATTTGACATCTGTCATCTGTCGTTCAGTAATATAAAACTACCCTCATATATAGTGGCGTGGCTGGATCAGCACCGCACTCTGCGGGAGTTGGGCGTGGAGGCCGCGGAGACGGTGCTGCTGAAGCGGAGACTCTACTATTCGGACAGGAACGTGGACTCCAGAGACCCGGTGCAGCTGAACCTTCTCTACGTGCAGACAAGAGACGCTATACTTGACGGGAGACATCCCATCACGGAGGAACAAGGTTAGTGGGATTTTCTAACATCATGAACTGGTCTAACCCTCATATTTATATAATGTTATACTCAATTTGCAATAGCATTGCACAGATCACATTTGGGTTGGGGTGTATCCTTGGGGGCTCTATGGAGTTAGGTTAGGTTAGGTTAGGTTAGGGTTATTTATGTTTTTTTGTTTGCGCTGGGAATGCATTTACCAGCGCAAATGAAAAAAAAAAAGGTTAGGTTAGGTTAGGTTAGCGCCCCCAAGGGTACACACTGACCAGTGTATCTACTCGTAAAAATGCTTTCTAATTTTAATTCCATTGCCAAAGTTTTACAAATCTTATGGCAGTATAAAGGTGCTACGTAATGGCATTTTGTGCGTGAATTACAATCATTTTAATTAGGTAGGTAGACAGACCTAAGTATTTTATACACGTGCGTCTTACGAGAAGTTAACCTAACTTTTGAGTTAAAATAAAAAACCACCCTTTTTAAAATTTAAATAAAAGATTTCGATTTGATGTTTCTTGTATGATGAGTATTATGTGAGTAAATTAATGCAGAGCAGCCTTTGATTAATTACCTTCGTAACTACCTTCGATATATTTTTGTTTAATAAGACGTTGTAGGTAGTAGAGTAATTTGTGTTAAAAATCTTCTTGATCGTGTTGAAAGAGGTTTATTGTTGTTGTATTGAAACTGAATTTGAAATAAAAAATCGTAAGTAGTAAGTACTACTTTAAAATTAAATATTGTTAGTATGTAGTCGCATTATTTCCTCAAACAAAACGTCCGCTCCTCCGAGCGAGAGAGCATCCGACCCGATCCGATCCGAATAGAGTCGACGCGACACGAAGCCGACGACCGATCACTCGCGCACGACACATCGCATCGGCCCGCCATGATGCACGAACGATTTGATAGAAAACTTATTACCCTTGTGAAAGAAAACCCAGTGCTTTACGACTTCAACGATCCCAAATATGTCGATCTCAACTCCAGGGAGGTGACCTGGCAGAAAATAGGCGATGAAATGAAGCGATCAGGTAAACTTCCAATTTATATTATACGATTTGTTTTGTTGTGCCGTGAAGTGATGCCTACTATTTGTTTGTCGAACGAACGTCACTTGATAACTCGAAGAGTTAAGACTAGCATGTTTTGCTTAGGTTGCGTGCTTGAATCGGTAAAGCTTGCACGTGCTTCAAGACAAGAATTCTGTCACTGGTTAAGTAGCACCAAGTCGCTAGCTCCTTGTTACATTTCTTAAGGGAAATGTACACGGAATCGACATTTTCGCGGTGACAACTGTTGACGATTTATGAATGATTATATTTTTCAGCTGTCGATTGCAAGGTGAGGTGGATAAACATAAGAGACGTACACAGGCGCATTTTGCGCAAGTCTCTCAGCGATACCAACCAACCGAAGAAGGCCTACAAATATGAAAACGAGTTGAAATTCTTGAGGCCATTTTACAAAGACATCTTTGGGACGTCAAATGTAGAGGACGATGATGATGAGGAGGAGGAGAAGCATCCTTGCCAATCGGAAGACGCCGTATCCGAGAAAAATGCTGAAAACGATATCCCAGAAGCAATATACAGTGACGGAAGTGATAGAACGTTAAAAAAAAGAAAAACGAAACGTAGAAAATATCGTAAACGTAAACAAACATATGTGGAAGATGCGCCGGCTTCGACTAGTGTTATCGAAACGCAAAACGCCGAGCTGGACCCCACAGATACCGTGGACTCGTTCCTACTAAGCGTTGGGGCTACATTGAAGACATTCTCGCCGTATCATTTGAACGTGGCTAAGACGAAAATCTTCGCCGTCGTCCAAGAACACGATTTGAGGCAGATAGTCGAGAAGGACGGGCTTGAACTGTCCGATGATAAAGTCTCGGCGACTGATAATGTCTACATACAGTAATGTTTATTTAATTAAGTATATAATTTTATTATTGTTACAAAGTAAAATGAATGTGTGATAATGATAAACTTATGTTTGATGGATTAAAGCCCCGACCACACTGGAGCGTCAACAAGCGCGTATTTTGACGCGTAGCTTGTATCGCAGAAAATCAATGTTGATGTATATTGACAAGAGTTGGTTTTTGTATTGGTAAACATTTTTACGCGCGTGTCTTGACGCCCCAGTGTGTGCGGGGATTAAATGTAGGCATTATACAAAATAAAAACATGCGATTTCTTAAAAATATACTTAGTATCTACTTTGATAACGACATACCTATTTAATAAAATTTACCTAATCTTTTTTTACATTACTTATACTCGATCCGACAATTAAATCTCTAACGAAGTTTTAAATGCTCAACTAACATAAAAATGGTCACGTACTCACGTGAAAATGAGACGAGTTTGGATCGAGTTTGTATGGTAACCATCACGATAAGAGGTCGGATCGATATCTCGCTTGCACACTGGCCCCGTCGCGTCGTCGCCAGCTCGGAGCCGCCCGCCGCCGCCGCACTCTTGCGACTTGCCTACGTACGACTTTAAGTTCCGACTTTTACATTTGCTTATAAGTTCTGTCTGCATAATGTTGTCTGTAAAGTTTTTATTACAATATTCGGTTTTTATTATAACTATTCCTAAGTAGGAAAGTAGGTTTTTATGTATGTATTCGAATGTACCTATCACAAACGCTAAGAGAAAAAAATGAGCGGAACTTAGCAGACAACTACTTATTTACGAAATAATTAAAAACCATACATTTTAAATTAAAATATTTTTAAATTCGTGGTTCCTGTTGTTGTAGGTACCTATAGCTGATGTGTAATTGTAGCAGGTTATGCGTTAGCATGGATGATGTAAGAAATTAAAGATTATTAGTATATCAAAGATACATGTTTATTGTAACAGGAATAAAAGCAGAAGACCATATAACAAAGAACGTGGATACCGTTACTATGTATATTTAAAAATAAAACCAGCCAGGTACATATTTATTACTAAAAAGTACCTATACTCAACACGCTCCCTTAAATTGTACCGCGCTACCATTGTAAACCGGGTCAAAACATAAACGCGTAAACTAGACAACAAGGTATATAACAAAACAACACATTAAACAAAACTACATAACTCCTAAACCTTCCATACAGAAATTATGTTTCTGCTTAGGCAGCGGTTTCGTTAATATATCGCCAATCGTTTCCTCTGTTGGGATATAACGTATTACAATATCGCTATTTAATTTCAAAGTTTCCCTTAAAAAGTGATATTTAATACTTATGTGTTTGCTGCGGGAATGAAACACAGGATCCTTCGACAAAGCAATGGCTCCTTGATTGTCCGCATGCAATACGACCTTGTTAAAGTTTACTAACCCGATTTCAGTTAACAAACTATTCAAGTACATAGCCTCCTTCATACTCGAGGCTAAGCTAACGTACTCCGCCTCACAAGTTGAAGTCGCAACACATCTCTGTTTCTGGGATTTCCACGAGATTGCTGCATCAGCTAATTTAAACACATAGCCCGAATAACTTCGCCTATCTATAATACAATTACCCCAATCGCTATCCGAATAACCTACTATACAGTTACCGGTTTTCCTATACACAAGACCACGGTCACAGGTCCTCTTAAGATAGCGGAGTATTCTCAACGCTGCCTTCCAGCATCTTTCGTCCGCTTTGTCTACGAACTGGCCCAATTTCGCCACCGCGTGAGAAATATCCGGTTGGGTACCTACGGATAGATAAAGCAGAGAACCGATTAATTCTCTATACGGCAAATTGCGGTCTCCGTTTTTATCCGTATTTTCCAATTTGAAACTCACCTCCATCGGCGTCGATTTCGTTTCTTTGCAATTTTCTAGACGAAAATGTTTTAATAATTTTTCGACGTATTGTCGCTGTGACAACTTAATGGCGTTGTCAGTTCTGACAAAATCCATGCCCAAAATAAATTTGGCAATGCCGAAGTCTTCCAATTCAAACTCTTTTGCTAGTTCAATTTTAAAGTCGACAATACAACCTCTATTCTGACTCGCGATCAAAATATCGTCCGTGTAGACACAAACAAAGAGTTTCGTTCCGCGGTCATCTACATCTTTGAAATAAAAACATGGTTCGTTCAAAGACTGCTTGAAATGCATCTTCTTCAGCTTTTCGTCCAGCCTTGTGTTCCACTGGCGTCCAGCTTGCTTTAAACCATATAAAGACTTGCGTAAACTGCATACATTACCGCCAGCTTTTAAATCGTCTAAAATTTTCATGGCCTGCTTTCGCACCGAAACATCTTGTTCTGTTTCCACCAACTTGACTAGACTCTCTTCTAAAAGCTCTGGTATCTTCATGTACACCTCTTCTTCCAGGTATCCATTCAAATAAGCCGTATTGATGTCTATTTGATGAACCTCCATGTCTAACTCCACAGCTACAGCGGCTAGTAGTCTGACCGTATCAAGCCTCATCACTGGAGCAAAAGTCTCGCGATAGTCAACTCCGTAACGCTGACTATAGCCCTTCGCAACCAGTCTGGCTTTCTTCTTCTCAGACTTATCCACGTTTAGCTTCGTAGTGAGAACAAAACGACATCCCACTACATCACGGTTCCGAGGTTTCTTTACTATGTCCCATGTTTGATTTTTAACGAGGCTCCTTATCTCTGACGTAATGGCATCCTCCCACAGATTTCGCTCATTACTCGAAAGTGCCTCCCGCAATGAAGTTTCTTCTGCAGCACCTACGAAGTCTTCGCAATCAGCGAACTCCTCCGGTCCAACAGCAGGTTCAGCTGGTTCATTTCTACCATTCCCACCCATACATAGTCTCTCTTCCATTTCACTTGGCTCTCGCTCCCTACACGGTACGCTTACCGTCCTGTAAATCTTCTTCGGTCTACCAACTTGGCCTCTTTGAAGTTTTGGCCTTCCAGGAGCCCTTCTTACCTCTATTTCCGATGGTAACTCTTCTTCATCACCATTGTTTGCTAATGGTTCCGGTTGAGCCAACACACCTGGCATTGAAGCACGTTCGTGTGTCGAGGAAGATGGTAGATCAAACTCCAGCTCCACATATCTTGGTTCTGCATCCTGTGACCTTTCATTCGTCACCTCAAACGGATCTATACATTCCTCATTTTCAGAACACTCTTTTTCTAGGAATCTGACATCCCTCGCGACTATCAGTTTGTGATCATCTAGCAACCATACTCGATATCCTTTATGATCTCTCGGGTAACCTACGAAAATTCCTTTCTTACCTCTAGGTGCGAACTTGTCCTTATTTGTGTCCTTATCAAGAACGTACACCTTCGTTCCAAAAGGTCGCAAATAATGGACACTCACTGGTCTACCAAATAATTTTTCGAATGGTATTTCACCACCAATCGCACTGGACGGGCATCTATTCCTAATATGACATGCAGTGACGACTGCATCCGCCCAAAAACCTTTCGACAGTCCCGATGAAAATAAAATACATCTCACCATTTCCAATAGAGTTTTATTCATCCTTTCTGCTACACCATTTGATTGGGGGCACTGAGGAATTGTTTTTCTTCTACTGATCCCTTCCTTCTTCAAGAAATCATCAAACTCCCTGCTACAATATTCGCCACCATTATCAGTATGCAAGTATTTTATCTTTTTACCAGTCACGTTCTCTACGTACTGCTTGTATACTTTAAAAACCGTAAAAACCATGCTCTTTTTACTCAATAAGTATACCTCGCACCACCTCGTAGAATCGTCGATAAACGTAACAAAATATTTTGCGCCACCTAGAGCAGTATTTTGCATCGGCCCTACCACATCAGAATAAACTATTTTTAGCATCTCATTGCATGGCCCACTAGAGCTTGAAAAAGGTAGCGAACTCATTTTACCACGGATGCATATTTCGCAGTTACGCAACTTATTTACGTTCGTCAAATCAGTCTTTAACCCTAAATTGCAGTGGTTGATGAGTTTTACTAAGTCCTTAGCATTTAGATGACCTAAACGCTCATGCCACTCTTGGATATCAACCCTGTTCGTTGAAACCGCAGAGGCCTGAGCACACTGTTCCTGAACATAATATAAATTACCCTTACGATATGCAACTAAATTAACTTCACCTTTGCAATCAGTCACTAGAGCCCTATCGTTCCTAAATGTGACCTGATAACCCTTATCGGTAATCTTAGCAACTGAAATCAAGTTAGCACGCAAATCTGGAACATATAGCGTGTTCGGTAATTGAACTACTGTTTTAGAGTCATCATAACATGCGGACAACCTTACCGTACCTTTACCTTGTACAAGAGCACTTTTATCGGTACCTAAATTCAATTTTCCATAAGATGGCAGTAATGTATCTTCGAATGAAGCTTTACTGTTACACAAGTGGCTAGTACAGCCACTGTCAATGATCCAGTTTCCATTCTCACAGCTTGTAACATTACAATCATCTGAAAAACAATTATATGTTACAAAACCAGAACTATTTACAAGATCATTCTTGAATTTTTCACATTCTGATGCCTTATGACCTACTCTATGGCATTTAAAACATTTATATACAAATTTAGAATTCGTGCTGCTACTATCGACTGACTGTACAGGAGTTTTCTTCTTGAATTTTCTACTGCTCTTCACTATCAGAGCATTATCACTGCCAGTACGTCTAGAGTTACTCTCCTCAAGAATTTTAATCTTTAGGATCTCTGGATCCGGAAATGCATCTCGAGATTCGATCGCACACCTAAAATTCTCGTAACTCGCTGGCAAGCTATACAGTAACATAATAGACGCTAAGTCGTTATGTATATCTACATTCATATCGTGCAACTTATCTTTGGCCTCGAAGAATCTGGCTAGATGTTCGTGAACGTCATCACCTTCGCTCATCTTGCATAACGTGAGCTGCTTTAACAAGGTAGCCTTCCTGGCTGGTCCTTTTGAAGCATGCACCAACTCCAACTTCGTCCAAACATCCTTAGATGTCTTGCACCCTCGTACATGACGTAGCTCACTTGAGCTCATCGCCAAGATAAGCTCAGCCCTCGCCTTCGAATCGTAAGACTCCCACACGGCAGCCTCTGGTAGTTCAGCTGGCCTCGGCTTGGAACCGTCAACGTACTCCCACAGATCATTCTTGATCAGGATCGCCTGTGCTTGCACTGACCAGGAATCGTAATTATTCCTATCAAGAGCTTGAATCCTTACTGTACTCATGGTGCTGCCCTTGTCGCTGCTCCACCCACAGGTAAGATCTCTTTCGCACTTTTAAACGACGATCACACGTAACTTTTATAACGTTACTCTAAATAGGTTAATTTCTTACATCCAAGCTGGGTTCTGGGCCCATAACCATTGTAGCAGGTTATGCGTTAGCATGGATGATGTAAGAAATTAAAGATTATTAGTATATCAAAGATACATGTTTATTGTAACAGGAATAAAAGCAGAAGACCATATAACAAAGAACGTGGATACCGTTACTATGTATATTTAAAAATAAAACCAGCCAGGTACATATTTATTACTAAAAAGTACCTATACTCAACAGTAACTACCTATTTATTTCGAGTGTTTAAATTGACCAAGCAGATTCCGCTGCACATGCACTCATGTGACTCCCGATTTCATTATTTGCATGCTTTTTATCGGACCTCTGCGGCAGTATAGCTGACGCAGAGGTCCGATAAAAAGCATTACGAAGCTGTTACGAAGGGACAGAAAGAATGCGAACGTGGCAAGGGTTTCGTTGAAGCAGGACGTAGGTTGAGCAATAATAACGACGTGCGTTGTGTATTGACTTTACTTGTCGGCTCCGAACAGCAAAAGAGAACCCAGAAGGGCTTTACATGTAATTTTATATCCTCACATCGATTGGTGTTGCCAACATGAAATATTGATATATAATAAATTAATCGACTTGTTTAAAATATACTCGATTTTACAGATTAATAATTCTAAATAAAGTGACTAATCCCCAGACATACATAATTAAATATTCTACTAGACAGGTTATTGCTTCCGTTGATGTGTAGAGTCTTCAGTAGCCGAGCCTTGTATTTGTAACAATACCGCCCGCATCGTATCAACAAGACGTGGTTTACCAACGTCTGATAATCGTTAATGCGTGCCAACTCTTAACTAACCGGTCGCCCTATCAACAAGCACGACACGTCACGAGGCCGGAACGCGACGTTGCCGTCCCGCCGCCCTCCCGGCCCGGCCCCGCGCCCCACTCGTCCCGTGACCGTCACGGACACCGCGCAATGTTGTCTTTACATTTTAATTTGAATAAAAATTGAACGATGCCTTTGCCGTTCAACAAGAATTTGGATTTGAAACTAATAAAATTGGTAAAAGATAACCCGATGTTGTACAATATGAAACATGCGAAGTATTTGGACTTCAACTCGAGGGAAGTTGTGTGGCATAAAATTGGCGATGCCCTCAATAGACCGGGTAAGTTTGTAGCTTTTATTTCCTTTACAATAAGGCTCGCAATCGGTTTGTCATTTCCGTGCGCACTGTGCACCTTTGTGTCATTGCTCGTCGAACCTTTTTGTTTGGTTTCCATATTAAAATTTGCATACAATTATGATAATATGGACATTAGAATTTTATCGCTATTAAGCTATGATAAGCCTATATACTTTTTGATTAAAATTATCTACTTAATATGAATATTCATGCAAGTGGTAGATATTCTTTCTATCAGTAAAATCTGTAAGAACTGATTTTTTGCCTTATCTTATTATTATGTTATCGATGTTACGCGCGTTTGGATGAGCTATTTGAAATCTGTTATTAAATTCTGCTCTTACTATTTCGGTGAAAATGTCTCTTCCTACCACTCCACAGGCGTGATGTAGTATTATTATTGAAGTAATAAATAATTGTTACAGCTATCATCTGCAAGTCACGATGGGTGAACATAAGGGATATGATGCGTCGTAAGATCCGCGACCGGCAACGGAACCCCACACAGCACAGTTACAAATACAAATACGAAGATGACCTCACCTTCATGATGCCATACTTCAAGGAGGCCGCTACACAACCTGAAGACTACGCAGAGTTCCTCGACGACCCCTGCGAAGTAGAAATGCCATCGGAAGTCTTCGTGGATGAGACTTTAGACTTCGAAGATACTAGAGAATCGAAGCCCGTTTTCAGAAAAAGAGATGAACAGACTTCGAGAGAGTTACCGGATTTGTATTCGGAGTCTAATTCCGGGGATCCGTTGGATGTATTTCTATTAAGTATAGGGTCCACGTTGAGAAAGTTCAGTCCGTATTATTTAAATCAAGCTAAAAGTAAGATCTTCCAAGTGGTGCAGGATTATGAACTCCAACAGATAGTGAATAAGGACGACCAGGCCGGGAGCAGTGACAATAGATAATGTTAATTGTTGTTATAGTGTAATAAAGATTATTTTCGTTAAGTTTTTTTGGTGTTTTTCTTATTGTTTCTTTCAGGTTATATTTTACATAAGATTGCAAAGGCACAGATGCGCGTAGCCTACTAATTACATGAATGCCTGTTTTTTGTTTATCTATCTTTCTTTATGTAGAACTATGTACATATAGGACGGTATGCCTCAAATGTCTTGGTTCTGAGAGTATGGTATTAACGGAACTAGACCCTGGAAACGAGATGATAGTCATATCTGGAACGCTAAGTATTAGGTATTTACAGCTCAAAATTGAAGAGAAACTAGCTGTTCTATAACATACATTAGTCCCCAACCAAACTCTTTAAGGTGACATCAAGGGCACTTGCTATTTCATTTTAGAAATAGCGCCTCTACAATAAAGATAACCATTTTTTATAATACAATAGTAGAGAAAGGGACCCACCACTCACCCTCGGAATTGTTCAGAATCCCAAATTATAAATCAAATAAATTTGATCGATAATAGAGGAAACCAACAAGACCGAATTCCCTATCAGTCGAGAGTCAGTATCCGTCCGTCCGTCCGTCCTTACACTATTTACAGCTCATAGTTAGGGCCCATGACTTATGACATACTGACTCTCGACTGACAGGGAGTTCGGTCTTGTTGGTTTCCTCTATTATCGATCAAATTTATTTGATTTATAATTTGGGATTCTAAACAATTCCGAGGGTGAGTGGTGGGTCCCTTTCTCTACTATTGTATTAACAATGGATTTCCGCAATATTACGCCTGATTCCATCAATAATTTTTTTATAACAGCCATATACTTAATACGTTTCTACAAGGCATTCGCCCTAAACGTTATGCACAAAATATGTTCTAAGTAGGTACTTATCATTATAGGACATATATTCCTTTCTAAAATCCCTTGAAAAAACGTGCGTAATTTGAATTGGTATTATTATTCCAAAGAGTCTCATGATAATATTCTCCCAAAGTTTGTTAATATGTTAATACCCGAGGCTCTTATAGAAATACCCCCAATTATAAAATAAATCTAAATAATTCAAAAGTGTTAGGTAATGTCACTGCTGAGGTATGTTTCTTTAAATTTGGAGGATTAATATGTACCTAGGTACTACCAAATTATGTTTTAATATTCCATTTATTTATCTTTAGCTGTTGTATTCGCCGGCATCCAGTGCCAGATCCACTTTGGGGATTTCCAGGAGGATAAGCATAAGCCTGGATTCATAGAGAAGTGAGTACCTACATTCTTTATAAAAAAATCTAAGAGTTATAATTGAACGTTGTAGTTGAGCTTGATATTAGGCTTGCATTCATACAAATAGTGCCATCGTAACACCGACTGGGCCGCCTACGAATATAATGGAAATTACTACATTTTTGTGATGTGAAAACTAAATTTTTAGGGTTCCGTATTTTGGGTACGGAACCTTAAAAATTTACTTAAACTTATGGGATCACTTTGTTGTCCGTCGTCTGTCTGTTTGTCAAGACCCTTTTTCTCAGAAACGCGTGGAGGTATCAAGTTGAAATTTATAATGAAAACTCTAGTCTGCGGTCCCTTCGTGCCCTAAAAAAATCAAATCTAAGATAACGCAATCAAAAGATACGGCGGTTTATGTTGCATTTTCAGTACATTAGCGCGGGAATCAAACACCTATAGGGTACTTCCCGTTGACCTAGAACCATGAAATTTGGCAAGAAGCAAGGTTCTTATAGCACAAGTAAAGGAATAAATCCGAAAACAGTAAATTAGTATAATTATAATAATATTGTTAGAAAATGTTTTTTTGCGATTACAAACTTATTTTGTAGTTAGTTTGTATGGGGACACCAGTATACCAACTGCAAAGATAAGTTTGTTAGAGCAATGTTCGGTGCTTTCATAGTGTAGGGACGGAAGCCTCGGGTGCGCGAGTCCAGCTCGCACTTGGCTGGTTTTTTATTAATAGCTACACTGGGTGCTTACAATTCATAGATAATGCCATTCTCACGCCATACAAAATGTAGTTATTGCTATTTTCAAGTGATTGTTAGTATCCCAAACGAACAATGTCTAATACTAATTTATGTAATATGGCCGCCCATTGTTACAATTTAAATGTATACTTTAAAAGGTAGAACAATAAAGAGTTATCTATATATCAAGAGGCTATTTCCGAAATTTACATTGATGGAATACAAACCCCCAAACACCGCAGTTAGTGGATAGACCTACTGCAACTGTCCGTCATTCTGGAAGACTTAATGTTAGTTACATAACCATTTTTCCCAGCTTGGAAGAGTACCTGCCAGTGCAGTACTCCGGCTCGTGGGGCATCGAAAAGAAGTTCCTAAAGGCTTACCGGCAGCACCAGGGCCTCTCGCCGCTAGACGCCAAGGTTCTTTACACAAAGACAGCCAGGGACCTTCCCACATATGGAGTCACCTTCTTTCTGGTCAAGGTTTGTTCTAGCAGTGATACATTTCTTTAAGATTGTCCTATTCCACATAATTATTAAGAACCGTAATAGTGTTACCTTTAAAGTCGACGATTTTAAGTACTTTAATTGCTGATTGTACTGTTTTCAAGGAGAGACAGAAGGAGAAGAAAAAACTGGTTCCTCGGTTGCTGGGCATCAACGCGCAGTCCATCTTGCGGCTGGACGAGGTCTCCAAGGAAATCTTGCAGCAGTGGCCGCTCACCCATGTCAAGAGCTACCACGTGGGGAAGACGGAGACGTTCCAGCTCGACTTTGGCGATTACAGGTAAAAAATTATATTTTGGGGCTTCACACAAGCAAAAGAAAAATTATAGTATTTCATATCAGGTCTGTGTCTCCCGTTGTGTACTGCAGTGCTTCCCCGATGAAATTTGGTCCCAATATCATACTACTTTCAATGCGAGAGGTTTTGGCCATAGTATTCCACTCTTAACGAAATTCACAAATCTTTTGCAAAGTGATAAGATAATCTTGAACAGGCAGGCTCATGAATTTTATTATTTCTTCCATGACTGATTATAAAACTCTGAAATGACAGTGACAAACAGTACTGCGTGAAAACTCAAGACGCGCATCGCATTCGCGACATCCTCGAGGGGTATATTGACCTCATCCGGAAGCGGATGCTGGCCAAGCATAACGTCATAGGCAATGAGTCTATGGCCATTGGTGAGGACAGCGTCAAGGCTTCCAAGTAAGTATCATGGTCTAAACACGGTATACATTCCATTATATTCCCAAGTCTTTGCTTGTTTTTTTGCATTATAAGGTCACACCTTGTAATTTGGAGATTTTGATCTTGGATCCCGCTAGCAAGCGTGCACCAATGTTTTAGTCGAACAAAATATAGTGACGCTTGCGACCAATTTTTTGACAATACCTAAGGACTAAGGAGGTAGGATGAAAAAAGTTGAATTTCATTTATCATGATTTCAGGGGTAATATCATACAAAATGTGAGCCACAACGCATCGAAGGTTGTCACAGAATCTTTCGTGGGACCGAACAAGATCATCCAGTACGAACAAGGTAATCATCATTATTAGATAACGGCGTGGTCTCTGCGAAGGCCGCTGGACTCTCTGTAACGGGTGGGTCCGACACCTACCAGCGGCCAGTTGCGGAAATGGCCTTTTCGGATTTTTTCCTGGTCCGGGTGTAACTGGGATCGCCCTAACTCCATTGTACGGTACTCACGGTACAAACTATATATATTTGTGTTGTATTCTGGTGTTAGGTTCCAACGCGCAGCAAGGCACACAGATAGTGACCGTCCAGCAGCTCATCGTCACTGATCAGGCGAAGAATAAACAGGAAATCATGGTAAGTCATTCTTGTCAGCAACCCTAGTTTGAGATTTACGTCCTCCAGTCTCACCAAAATATTTGTGCGGAAAATTCTCACACACTCTACTTATGTTTAAGATTTTTGAAAAAGTGTTCAGATATTTGATGTTATTTGCTCTGTTTGTACAGAAAGGCGAGGTGCCTCTCCGTGGCGATATGTCCATGGATTGCGTCAGGAAACTCAACCGTATGAACTCCAATTCTGTCAAGATCGTCACACTGCTCACGGGTAAAGTTAACCATTAAAGTCTTCCGTTCACAGGACACACACGACAGCTTCTGCTAATACCAAAACAAACATGTATGTGTAGACCTACTTATCTACAACTCGTAGTAGGTACCTGATCACTGGTGACCCAACATCATACTTATCTGAGCTTTCCTTTGCAGACCCTACAGACGTTAATGTGAAAGATGCTCAGAGAATCGTGGAAAACATGCAGTCCGACTTGCCTATTGTCAACAAAGGTGAGGCTTACAATAAGTGGTCGAACACGCGCTTTTCAATCAAAGTCTGCAGTCTTAAAGTTCATGTACTAATCTTCACAAACGAGGTTCTCACTTGCTGAACGATGAAGAGCCATAAGCGTAAGCCATTCAAGCTGTGTGAAGTTTTCCAACGAGGTGGATTATGGTACAAATCCTTTTCGCATCAAGGGATGATATCGACCCTTGAAGGGCAATTCTTCCTAAGCGAGAAAAAATCGTAAATTGAGTTATATATAGCAAACGACGCGGAATAATCTGGCCGTTCGAATGGTATATAACCTCATTTTACGATTTTTTTCGCTTAGCTAAGGATTGCCATTCAAGGGTCGATATGCTCAGTATAGTGCCATAGGCTTAAAGGCTTTGAGTGATATGCAGTACATCTCTGCCAACTCCTTCTGGAAATAACCGTGATGGTGTATCATGTAGGTATACAAGCGACGTCAGAGCGGCAGTCGACCGCGGAGGCACAGAAGATGCTCCTGGACGAGCTGCAGGAGCTCAACAACTACATCAACAAGCTGGCGGACTGCACCAGGCCCGGGCAAGTGGTGAGTGCACGCCATTATCATCTATGTGCAAATTTCATTTTCAATAATGATCACCACTTGTTGAACGGTAAAGCAAAACATCGTGAGGAAACCTGCACGTCTATAGAAAGGCGTGTGAAGTTCACCAACCCGCACTGGGCCAGTGTGGTGTTCTATGGCTCAAATCTCCCTCGTATTGAGGGGGAATGTGCTCGCCCCTATTTCATTGGGACCAAAAAACATCAGCGAAGTGTCGGCGCACTGCAGTGCACCTCTGCCTGCCCCTTCGGGGAATACAGGCGCGATGATGTATGTATGTATGTACGAGTATCGGGTATACAACTAAATGGCCTACAAATTAGATTGCACTTTGAAAAACAGTTTGTTATCTTATGAACATGTGTGTACAGAACGCGGACGAGGCGAAGGAGGCCGCGGAGAACATAGCGGGGCTGTCCGCGCAGATGTACTTCTCCGTGGACCCACGCACGCGCCGCCGCAGCGAGGCTCTCAATGTCAGTACAACCATTTCTGACATCAACTTATTATTATATTTCATTGCTTTAGGAAAGCTTACAGCATGTACAATTGTAGTGGGTATGAATAAATACTTAATAGAAGGCCAATAATGTGCTTTCACAGATATTAAATACGAGAAAAGTACTTTACAGATGAGGTTAGACAGTTGTAAATACAATAAAATATAATTCAATACTTAACAAAAAATGTTCATAAGACTGTAAAATAGAAAAAAAACTGTAACGTCGCGGGACGCCTGGCAGATGTGAAACATAAAACATAAACGTCGTAGCGGCGAGTGAGCGAGTGAACGGAGTCAGCCGGTAGGCCGAGTCTAAGCGGCGGAAAGAACCGAGGAGCTGCTCGAAGTGTTGGGATCACGGCATCGCGGCATCAACAGTCGCTGTCACTCGCCTAGCGCGCCATTAGATGTTTCACATCAAAAATATGATAAACAAGAATTCGTCATCAAAAATCTTGTTTAAAATTAATATTTTACCTACCCATGAGTACGTTACCTGGGATTTTAATACCATCATTCCTTCTCGCGAGTACACAAACTCGCTAGTTTTCAATGGGAAATGGTTGAAGGTACATGCGGGAGGAATGGAAGTGGATGCCCGCTTTTATCATTATACAAACAATGAAAACCGATTTTTAATTTATAAAGCTTTGCTTAAGATTAAATAAATGAAATACTTATAGAATTTGTGACTCCAAATCGCGGAGAGACGTTCCTACTAGTGTCTTGTCAAGGTAATTACACGAGAAATCGTTACAGAATTCGCGCAAGAGTTTTATTGCGTGCGAGAAGTCTGACGCCACCATTCGGCGTGCGTCCTTCATCGCCGCCGCAGCCACCGCGCTCCAGGCCGCCGACAGCGCTGCGCTGGCCGTCCGGGAGGTACCGCATGCACCTGCCATTATCACTACACAACATAACACGTAGCTTGCGACAGCAGAGCTAGAGCTCAACACGACACCACAGAACACACGACAAGACATGACAAGACACGACACGACAGGGCGCTGGGCGTGTGACCACAGTAGTTTTAGTTACTTACCTCGGGCTTTCCTTATCTTTTTGCTATATGTATGACACGAAAAGACACGACATAACCCAGCATGCAATAACATTGTCACAGCACTGAGCGCGTGACTACAATAATATTGGTTATTCTTGCTAAAATGTCCGCTACTCTAGGGGTATAAATAAATACTTACAAATTATATACTGGTCGTCAGACAATCTTAGGATTCCAAACTGATCAATTTTTGTAAGATAACTATTATTCTATTATCTGGTGATTGATCCCAGTAACATACAAAACAGCATTGGTAGCAGAGCCACTTGTGGCAAGACAGAATGACATGTCAAACCAGTCTCTTTCTCTCGTATGAATAACGAAAGTGAGACATAATTTGTGATAAAAGTCTTTTCTTGAGGTACTTGCTAGCCATGTGGGATCGGTTACAAAATATCTGTTTCGATATTCACTCTTGGCTTGGGGTAATCGAGCCTGCAATATATTGAAATATTATTATCTAGGAGTACAGAGGACCTCACCTAGATGACGAGCAGCGAGAGAACCTTGAACGATCCATGGAAGACAAGATTGGAAGGCTCAATGCTGCGCTGGCGCTTTATCTGACAGCACACGCTGGTAAGACGAAATCTCACTCCACGTAGGCGAATGCTCTCTTTCTTACACTGGGTTTATTCCATACAAATGTCACCGCTTACTTAGCGTTAGAAAGACACGAGGTGCGGCATCCCTGACGTGGGTTAGAAACTCGAAATTGAGACTGATGGCACTTTTAATACAATTAAGAAGACTCTTAATTAAAATACTAACAACACAACATGGCGCATTGAATAGAACAATATTTAAAGATACTCCCAAAACGAACGTTGTGTCCATATACATAAAGATTGAATTGCTGTGGTAAAAAGCACTCAAACACGCATCAAAATTCGCTCGCACTGGAATTGGAGTTACGTTGAAGAATAAGCCTTTTCTATGAGTTAATACAGTTTTTAGTATTGGCAAAAAAACTGTGCCCTGGACTTAAAAGGAGTCTGGAAGTTATCGATGTTTGTATGTATTTATAAATATGATAATTTCGTTTTAAAATTATACATCATCAAATACATCATCACGCCTGTATTCCCCGAAGGGGTAGGCAGAGGTGCACTATAGTGCGCCCACACTTCGTCGATGTATTTTGGTCCCAATGTAATAGGGGGCGAGCCTATTGCCATTATACCGGGCACATTCCCCCTCAATACGAGGGAGACTTGGGCCATAGTTCACCACGCTGGCCCAGTGCGGGTTGGTGAATTTCACGCGCCTTTCTATAGACGTGTCCTCACGATGTTTTCTTTCACCGTTTTAAAATTACCACGAGTAAAGCTTTAAGATTATTTTAAACATAATTAGCTAAAAGATTTCACCGTTTTCAGATCCGAAGAACATCGATTATCCCGCCGCGATAAATTGTATGAACACCATTAATGAGCTGATGCCAGAGTTGGCCAAAGGTTAGTTATCAATGCTATAATTAACCACTCGACCTCAATGGAAGGGCTGTTCCCAATATCTGGATCAAGTCTTCTCGTATCAGAACTTTTCGCATTTCTATTTATTGGAGTATGCAATCTACCCTCTATTGGTGGATTGTACCATCAATAGGAGAGTGCTATCTGCTTCCTTAGACTCTGCTTAGTCAAAAAAAAATTCCGATCCTCGACAAGAATGTGATGTGAATAGTGCTAAGATTCCTTAATTTTCAGATGCACAGATCTTGGGTAGCGGCAGGAACCCTCAGGAGCGTAAGGAGCTGGAGGAAGACATGAGGCTTCTTTTCGAGAATACCAGGAACATCTGCGCTCTCACCGGCACTGAGGATCATGAGGTATGTGGCGACTCTTCATCGAAGAACGCTAAACAATAACACACATGAAATTTTTAGAATAAGTAGAAAAATGTCGTTGTATGCAGATTGCGTTTCGGTTAGCTGTGTTTAGGTAGAGTTATGTAGTTGATACTCATACCAAGTTTGTGTGTCCATACAGAAAATGCAAGAAGCAACCAATCAGTACGCGGATGTAGCTGGCAAGTTGATATTCACCTTCGGCCGCGGGGCTTCTGCTGATAAGGAGAATGAGGTTTGTTGTCTTCATTATAAACCTACCCAGGGTACTACATCTGCCATTTTGCAGTAGATAGAGCGTGGTTAGTAATGCAATCAATCCGAGAATATTTTTTGTGCTATTGGCGGTGGTAGGTACACATACGGAGGTGTAGTACCATATTAACTTACACATACTTGCGTTAAACCAATCATGTGCCTATAATAAATATACATGATCACGCCTGTCTTCCCTAAAGGGATAGGGGTAAGCGGAGGTGCACTGCAGTGCGCCCACACTTCGCCGATGAATTTTGGTCTCAAATTTAATAGTAGGGAGCGAACATATTGCCTTTATTGCGAGGCGTGTGCCTTTAAATGCACACGAAAACCTTTACTAATGAAATGTTTGTCATTTATTTGATAGATAATAGACCTGGCGAAGGACGTGGGTGACAAGACGGCGCTGCTGCTGATGGCAGCCAACGAGCTGGGCGGGCTAGCCGCCGCCGAGCCCGGCCCGGCCGGCGCGCAGCACGCCGCGCAGGTGCTGGACGATGCCGGCGTGCGCGTCGCACACGCCGCGCGCGACCTGCTCGCCACCGCCCAGGTCAGACTGCACCGACTACTGTGTTGTGCCAATATAAAATCGAAGACTGTAAGAGCGTCACGACGCCAATATAAGAGCGTCGCGACGCAATGTAAGAGCGTCGTGACGCCAACATAAGAGCTTCGCGACGCCGTATAAGAGCGCGGCGTCGTGACTATAAGTGCATCACGACGCCAATATAAAAGCGTCATGACGCCAATATAAGAGCGTCGCGACGCAATGTAAGAGCGTCGCGACGCCATATAAGAGCGCGGCGTCGTGACTATAAAAGCGTCGCGACCTCACAATAAGAGCGTTGTGACACCAATATAAGATCATCGTGACGCCACAATCAGAGCTTCGCGACATCAATATCGTATCTATATAGTAGTGTCGCGACGCCATTGTAATAGTGTAGTACGTGACGTGACGCTTGTATTTGATATTCAGTTGACGGCGCCGGCGATCCACGAGCCGCACTGCCGCAGCGCGCTGACGGCGGCGGCGGAGGGGCTGGCGGGCGGCGTGCAGCAGCTGGCCGCCGCCTGCCGCCCGCTGCTGGAGCTGCCCGCCGGGGCCGGCTGGGACCAGCGTCTGCACGCCGGGACCATGGACGTCGCGAGGGCACTCGACAGACTGAAGGATGCGTATGCTAATATGCGAGGTATGTGACCGTTCGCAGTTATTTGAATACATCATTATCCTCACGCATGTATTCCCCAAAAGAGGTAGGCAGAGGTGCACTTCGCGAGCCTATTACTATTATACCGGGCTCATTCCACTCTGGCCACCGTTCTATAGACTCACAGGTTTTCTCACGATAGTCTCCTTCAGCGTTCAGCAAGTGATAATCATTTTAATATTACAATGGTACATGTCTCAGAGGTGCGGGCCCGGGATTTGAACTTGCAGCCCCTTACGTTCAAGGCGAGCGTTCAAACGACTAGGCTACCACTGCTGTTTTATTTACTCTTAGTAGATATGAGGTCCTAATTATCAACTAGTTATAACAAATGATTCTGTTTCAGGCGTCGGCGCTAGTGACGCGGAGATGACAGATGATACTCTTCAAGAGAGGCAGCGGCTCAAGTTCATCCACTCGATATCTGGCGCCGGGAACAACCTGCAAGGGATCGAGGACTTGTGGGGCCAGCAGGTACGTCACTAGTTGTCTAAAACAAATTTAACATCGTGGTGGCTACAACTATCTTTCTTTACTTCCAGTTTGATTTTCGTACAATTCTTAAACATGAGATGTCATATATTTAAATACATCATCACGCCTGTATTCCCCGAAAGGTTAGGCAGAGGTGCACTGCAGTGTGCCCACACTTCGCCGATGTATTTTGGTTCCAATGTAATAGAGGGCGAGCCTATTGCCATTATACCGGAAACATTCTTCCTCAATACAAGGGAGATTTTTTTGGGCTATAGTCCACCACGCTGGCCCTTTGCAGGTTGGTGAACTTCACACACCTTTCTATAGACGTGCAGGTTTCCTCACGATGTTGTCACTTCACCGTTTCATAGCAAGTGGTAATCTCAGATAAAAATGAGATTCGCACATGAAACCCAGAGGTGCGAGGTATATAAAAAAAGAAATACGTACGTACATAAAAAAAATACGGATCCTCTCGATGTAGTGTTCTGCATCTTTGGTTTTTATTTCTTTTGACTTGACCAAAAAGAATCACACAAGGCCCGCCAAAAAGAACCACTCAAGGCCCCGGCGAGATTCGAACTCACGATCTCCTGTTTACTAGACAGGCGCTTTAACCAACTAAGCCACGGCGCCTATGACTGTGGCCTGCGAATTAACCGTTCGTATCATAGGCCGATACGCTGATTGTAACAACTTATCAATAACATTAATAATTATAACATCATGTTTACATTAAGCTATTATACAGGGTGTATCAGCAGTCCGAAGTAATATTTTAGGTACATATACGGTAGCCAATACATTTATGTTCATGCCTAGCGTAGGCTGACTATACCTTAGTAAAATAGTTTCTGAGTTACAGACCTTTTAAGTATTTGTCTCAAGAATCACCCATAACCCTGTTAAACTAAAACTACGTCAACGAGAGGCGACCATTAATATTCACAAAACAGAACGTGAAAATTATGTTTTTCACAAACAAAAAAATATACTTTTCAGTCGTATATCCGATCCTGCATGCAAACGGTGAAGTATTATGTCGGACTTCTGATACAACCTGTATATTTACGCAGCCGATTTACTCGTCCACTAAATAAACTAAATAATACAGTAAATACAGTGGAGGAGTTGATGTGGTGGCCTGGGCCCCGAGTCCCTTACCACTATTGTTGTGCTATAATTTCATTTTTAGGCATGAAAACAACATCTTTTATCGATGGTAGCAAAAATATTACTAGTCTAGTGACTTCAAGGTGCAAAGTCTAATGTCTACACTGGGGCGAGATTTTCGTTTGAGTCAATCAAATTCATCATCATCTCTATTCTAGATATGTGGAAAAAACCGGCCAAGTGCGAGTCGGACTCGCGCACGAAGGGGCCCGTACCATTATCTGTTAAAACGGCAAAAAAATCACGTTTGTTGTATGGGGCCCCCTTAAATATTTATTTTATTCTGTTTTTTTAGTATTTGTTGTTATAGCGGCAACAGAAATACATCATCTGTGAAAATTTCAACTCTCTAACTATCACGGTTCATGAGATAATGCCTGGTGACAGACGGACGGACAGCGAAGTCTTAGTAATAGGGATCCCGTTTTACCCTTTGGGTACGGAACCCTAAAAAACGAAAAACTACGACCAATTTGCCGCTTTGTTTCGACATATCTAAAACAGAGATTGATGTATAACAAGCGAAGATCGGGCCTCCTGGTCATATTCTGGCTACCATCAATAAAATATGTTGGTTTCATGCCTTAAAAATATAGCCATAGCAACTTCACAACGATAGTGTTAGGGTACTTGGGCCCTGCTCACTGCGCCTGGTGGTTGTTTGGGGATATATATTAATGAACTAGCTACGCTCGTAACTTCTTACGCGCGGAATTATGGAACCCTAATTTTCTTTTGTTATCCAGCAATGGTAGCCAATCGGCTAGGCGTGCGTTCGACCGATTGATTCGACCGTTTGCAGGTTCAAACTCAGGCTCGCACCTCTTGGATTTATGTGCGAATGTCATTTTCATCCGAGATTATCACTTGCTATGAAACGGTGAAGGAAAACATCATGAGGAAACCTGCACGTCTGAGGGAACTTGACTAGTTTTCTATAGATCACAGGCCAGCGTGGTGGACTATGGCCTGAATCCCCCTCGCATTGAGGGGAGGCCCGTGCCCAGCAATGGGAAGTTAAAAGGGCTGTAGTTAGTAGTTCAGTAGATATATACATATAAATACACACGCACATTTATAAACATTTCAAACCATTTGCAAACCACTTACAATGTATTTTTTCAGCACAATAGTTTATTACAATGCAATTGTAAATAGATCATAACTTTCTATTGATTTTGGGGAAAGTGTGTAGTTTTTTGTTTTTTTTTTTTTTTTTGCAGGCCAAATCCCCACCAACGGAGGCTGACAGGGTGGAAGCGCAAGCTCGCTTAGCGCAAATGCTGGCGCAACTGAACGCCGCCGTGGCCGCTCTGGCCGCTGCCGCCGCCGGTAAGGGATTTACCATCGGTTGTATTTTCCATTCAATTTAACATATTCAATTTGTTTATACTATAGTTATATTAAAAACCAAAAGAGATTGATTTGATAATTGACAGATATCGTTTAAATTTTTTTTATAAAAAAAAAATTGTATTATTTTTTCCGATTGGCTTAACAAAGAAACTTTACAAACCAACCTCAAACTGATGGTAATTTAAAATCTTGCAATTTAATTAAATAGTATTTTTTTCCATTCAGATCGGGAGAATCCAGACTACGCCACTGCTGAGCTCGCCGCAAGTACAATAGCCGAACTGATGCCCCAAATTGTTAAAGGTAAACCATTGTAAAAGGTACCAATTGTAAAAGGTAACCAATTGTAAAAGGTACCAACTGTAAAATGTAACCCATTGTAAAGGTTATTTAAAGTCGCTCACTAGCGTGAGCAGCCATGTTGGCTGCACCTAACATCTTTCTGGCCGCTTAAACAACCGCTTGTATTTATTTTTCACCAAGATTTGAAGCAGCTACGGTGGTGGTTACGGTGGCTAGGTGTCTCAATGCGCCTTGTTAGGAATATTACTTGATATAATTGGCTGAATGGTAAAAGGGACATGGCTCTGAATTGTTTGACTTCTTAAACAATACAATTCAGGAGGTATATATTAATGGTAACATATCGCCCGGTTCTGTAGTCTCGATGGGCGTTCCACAAGGTTCGATACTAGGACCATTCTTGTTTTCTTCTATGTAATCATCTTGAAATTGTGTTGTTTGCAGATGATACTTCACTATTATCTAAAATTAAACAACAGCTAATGCTTTATGACGATGTAAACAAAGCTTTTGTTAAAGTTGTCGATTGGTTCAATAAGAACAACCTGCTTCTGAATGAGCAAAAATAAATGTATTAAGTTTTCCACGCCAAACGTGCTAGAAATAGGGACCAATCTTCAACTAAATGGAATACGAATTTGAGGATTCCAAAGGCCTATAAATATAAACAAGAAGACCTGTCTCAAACAACCCACATTGGTTTAGTGTAGGTAGGCTATAGAATGGGGTGATAAGAAAATACCTGTATCTAGTATTGGGATATTAAACGGCCAGGTTTTATCGTGTAGACGCAGAGGCGGTCAGCAACGGCCAAGATGAAGGCACGCGGAAGGGCATGCAGCAACACGTCATGGCGCTGTGCGAAGCGAGTCGCGCGATATGCGCGGGAGCAGCACGACCTGAGGTACGCGACTATCTACCTTAAAGCTTGGTGATTTAAGACTTAATATTTACAAAAAAACGGCCAAGTGCGAGCGGGACTCTCACACCGAGGCTCGCGTACCTAAACTTTGAAAGCATATTACTGTAACGAAAAGATAAACTGGAGAGAGAGACAAACTTAACTTTGCCGTTGGTATACTGGTGTCCCCATACAAAGTAACTACAAAATATGTTTGTAATCGCAAAAAAAAACAGCGTTTCTGAGAAAAAGGGCTTGACAGACCGACAGCCAGACAGAATGACGGACAACAAAGTGATCCTATAAGGGTTCAGTTTTTTTCCTTTTCAGGTACGGAACCCTAAAAAAACGATGGAATAATAATAAGTTTTAAGCCTTAAGTAGACTAGGGCGTCGATCCTCGCTCATCAAAATGTTTTTGGCGGTAATATCAAAACGAACTCGGTGTCAATATGCATAAAGATTGAATTTCTGTGGTAAAAGCCACGCCCCCACGGTTCAAAATTCGCTCACGCTGTCAATGTAATTTAGTTGAAGAATAAACTTTATCTATGTATCAATACAGTTTGTTTTGGTTTGGAAAGAAACAATAGGTAATGCGCAAGCGTAGACGCCACAGAGTCCGGGAGAGGCTTTATTCAGAAAGGTGATGTCGACCAGTTTCCTGATACTACTAGTACTACTACTACTATTACAGCCCTTTTTAACGTCCCACTGCCGGGTACGGGCTTCCCCTCAATGCGAGGGGGGTTCAGGCCATAGTCCACCACGCTGGCCCGGTGCGGGTTGGCAGACTTCACACATCTATCGAGAACTATTCAAGTTCTCTCAGACCTGCAGTTTTCCTCACGATGTTTTCCTTCACCGTTTCATAGCAAGTGATATCTCGGATAAAAATGAGATTCGCACGTAAATCCCAGAGGTGCGAGTTGGGGTTTGAACCTGCACACTTTGATTGCAAGGCGTGCGTTCCACCACTCGGCTACCACTGCTAGAGTTTCCTGATACGATACTGAATTTCAGGATCTGAATGCGGCGGCGTCCAAGTTCTCCGCGGCCTCTGGCAAGCTGGTGTTCCTCGTCAGCCCGACCGCTGACAAAGGGAAGGAGAAACAGGTACCTACATTCACCCACAAACCCATACCATATAAGTAGGTATATACTTTTTTAAGAACTTTAAACAACTACAGATATTCACTTATTTTACTTAAACATCCATTGGCATGGATATCTTATTTTTAGATTATAATACAAGTAGGTTAGGTACACTTAATAAATGTTTTTAGAGGATAAACACGCTTAGTCAGGCGCTGGTCCGGCTCTACAGGAACTCATTTGAGGGATGTTTGATATTTGTCCCGTTTTCCTCCTCCTTCCTACCTTTAAATCTTACACTGACTTAGCTTGTAATTTGTATTGCTGATTAATTTTGTGTTTTGAGAATGTATAGCCTCATTAACTTTATATTATATAATTGTTAATTAAGAAAAACACATTTTAATGCAAATAACATGTAAATCCTTATTGGAAAAAAGCAACCATGGAGTTTCTTGCCCATTCTTCTCCATAGGAATTGCATTCCGAATGGGTGGTAGAGATACTATTAATACTATTTATTTTTTACTGACGATTCATAAGTGCCTGTATTGGTTTACATGTATAAAAAAATTCTGATTCTGATTCTGATTCTGGTGATGCTTCCACCTCAAAGTCTCGTTCTCGAATCCCGATCCGACTGACTGTCTGGCGCTCCTTGGGCACTTTCCCCCTCCTTTGACACGACGTGTCACGATAGTGTTGCCAATTTAAAATAGAATAATATCGATACCAACGAGTATTTAACGAAATACCAATACATTTGAAATCGTTTTGAAATTTATTAAAAACTAGCTGTGCCCGCGACTTCGCCCGCGTGGACTTTAGGGAGATTACCCGGAAATATGGGTATTATGTTTTCCCGCGGAACCCTAATGCTTTTTCTAAAATTAAAGTAGCCTAAGTTACGCCTTGAAACGTCAGCTATCTGTCAGTGAAAGTCCCATTGAAATCGGTTCAGCCGTTTAGAAGTTTACCTCAAACAAACAGACAGACAGACAAAAAAAAAAAGTGAGTTTGCGTTATAGGTATCGTATATACTTTCATACGCATTTGGTAAAAAAGAGTTATTTTGATATTACAAATAGACACTCCAATTTTATTTATTTGTATAGATGTATAGATCATGCCATACTTTACTGATTGTGTGTCTTACAGGTAGGTTTATACCAACATATAGTTAAATAAGTATAGACAATCGGAATCACATTTTTTTGTCCATGTAAACAATTATAGTATCGTCAATAACAAAAAAAACAATAATACCTATAAGACTCCACTCGGAATGCATTTCCTATGGAGTATTTTTTGATTTTGTCCAAAACTATTAATTCTATTAATAAAATAGTTACAGTAGGTACAGACGTTCCATTTACGTACGTTAGATTGTCATATCTCCGCAACATCAATGAGTCCATTTTTGGACCAATTTTCGTTTGATCTATACGGTATCTATGAATACTTTATAACTCAGATATAAGATCTCAATTTTAAGTAGATACCTACCTATAATACTTTTGCAAATGATTGTGGGTTCTTAAATATACATTATTTGAAAAAAAAGAAGAGAAAAATTGTTTTCAAGAGTTTACTTATAGATTTGCACTCTCAGTACTATGCATTGGAAGGTAAAATGATAGAGGTAGCAATATTTTATCAGGTTATTTGAAGATGCAATCATCTGTTCGTGTTGTAGATAATCGAATTGTCGACGATGTGTTGTGGCGATGCATCTGACATGCTGAGCCACGTGCGGCGGCTGGCGGAGGAGCTGGCCCCGGGCGAGGCGTCCGCGCTCGACTCCCGTGCAGCACACGCCGGACACGCCGCGCAGGCGCTGCTCACCGCCGCACAGGTACTCTTGGGATCTAAATACGTTCATCACCTTAAACTCTACATTTGCTTTCACCAGTGCAATTATCAGTCATATTTAATATTTAATTCGACCTTCGTATCGACTAGGTTATTCTAAGGGTTTGATGTTGGTATGAAACTAGATTACATGTCAAAGGTGTATACTATATTGATCCTTGTTATTATATCAAGTATAATTTTGTCTGCTCAGTGCTTTTTTTTTAAAAGGTACTAAGAATCGAGAATATTTTTTTTAAATTAATTAATTAAGAAAGAATCGAGAAACGTCTCCACTCTGCCGAGATGCGAATGTTGAGATGGATGTGTGGAGTGACGCGAATGGATAAGGTGAGGAATGTACATATTAGAGGTAGTATAAAAGTAGCGCCCATAACGGTTTGGCGGTAAAGGGAAGATCTTCCTGCCAGGCGGGTGGTATGCCTGGCGGGGTCCGCTACGCCCCCATTGATGTTGTCGGGGAATTTGTATATATAGTTCAGATCGTCGAACACACCAGTACCGCGAGCTAGGATTTTCATAGTACTTTGTATGGCGGATAATTTCTTGAACGCGTAGAATTGCTATGTGTCTACAGTCGCGCCATCTAGTAGCGACTGGCGGTAGTTGTGTTTCGTGGCGAGATATAGGGTACGCCACAGGACTCCCTTCCGAGACCAGAGGTCGAATTTCATGATGCTGAAGCCAGGAATGATGCTTGTGTCTACGGTGCGTCGAGACTGAGCACGGTGCCGTGAAGTCTGCGTGAGTCTGCAGTGAGTCGAGACTGTATGCGCAGATTTGCAACGTGTATGGCAGGATCAGGAAGCGCGGTGAGTCGGCTTGTGGTGATCCGTTCAGATACACGTCGGTGATGCTCGGCTGGATGATGTGTGGCTCTCGGTTGATAGTGACGCTCTGGTGCTGGTACTAGTGGTCCTCGACGTTGTAGCTGCAGAAGGTGTTGTTGCTTCGGTGTTCGATGTAGGGGTCACCACTTTGGCGGTAAAGGGAAGATCTTCCTGCCAGGCGGGTGGTATGCCTGGCGGGGTCCGCTACGGCCCCATTGATGTTGTCGGGGAATTTGTATATATAGTTCAGATCGTCGAACACACCAGTACCGCGAGCTAGGATTTTCATAGTACTTTGTATGGCGGATAATTTCTTGAACGCGTAGAATTGCTATGTGTCTACAGTCGCGCCATCTAGTAGCGACTGGCGGTAGTTGTGTTTCGTGGCGAGATATAGGGTACGCCACAACGGAAAAAGTGAGAAGTAAGAGACTAGAATGGTTTGGGCATGTGATGAGAAGAGATGAGAAGCATCTGACTAAAAGAGTGATGAGTATGAATGTTGATGGATACAGAGCGAGAGGAAGACCAAAGAAAAGATGGATGGAGTGTGTAAAAAGTGATATGATTGAGATCGGAGTCGATGTTGGTATGACGGAAAAGCGAGACGAATGGAAGAAAAGGACATACTGCGCCGACCCCAAATAATGGGATAAGGTAAGGCAAATGATGACTAAGAATCGAGAATTGATAATGGAATGAATTTGAAAACGGACGAATGTTTTCGTATCCGCACCGCCACAAAACGCACAACCTTCCTATGACCCAAGACCACAGCACGATGCTTGTGACAAAATATTTAAGGCATGTAACTCTGAAACTATGATAGTTTGATATATTCTGCCCATACTAAACATCGACATATCGGCAACCGTATACCTACCTGAAATATTATTTTGGACTTCGTATGCATCCTGTATATTCAAGTACTTAATTAAGGGCCATGGACTCACTCAAAAACTGAACGGTTTCGAACAGGTAACTGCCCCAAGCATTGCGGAAGCCCGCTGCCAGAATGCCCTGATCACCGCGGTGGAGCAGCTCCGCAACTCAGCGGGGTCCCTGTCCGCCACCTGCAGCCCGCACCTGCAGCGGCAGCAGCGGCAGCACCTGCAGCAAGACCTGGCTGGCAGTCACCGCAGTCTAGAGCGCGGCCTTGACAGGCTCACTGCCGCCTGCCAGTCGGCTCACGGCATGGGTGAGATATTGATTCTAAGATCAAGTACCCTGAAAAAATCAGGCAGACAAAAATTTAAAAAGTACCGTACTAACTATATATGTACTTTCATATTCATTTAGTAAAAAGTATATATGTACAAATACACTTAAATTATTTTTTTGTACAGATTAGCTTAGATGCTATTTGAAAACTTATATTCTTGTTTTAAAATCTTAAAACTTATAGGTATACTTATTTGCAAGCATTGGCAGGAACAAACATTAGTTGCCCGTCTCTGGAAATGGTCTCTGCGTTGAACTCTTTTATTTATGCCTAAGAACGTATTTGTAAACTTTAAGTGTAAATGCTTAGTAGTGTACCTATAGGTAATATTACTATGTGATTGTGTAGGTACGGACGGAGAGGGCCCGCAGCAAGAAAGGCAGCGCCTCAAGTTCATAAGCAGCGTTTCTGGTGCTAAAAACTGTTTGCAAGCCGCCGAGGATCAGCTTAGAGAGGTATGCAAATGAACACGTCGAATATGTAGCGATCACTATTGCTGACAATTTTATGCGGAATAGTGACATCTATTAGTTAATTCCGATAACTTCTCGCGCTTCACAGTGTGTTTTTGACCCAAAAGTGACATCGTGGTTCTATTGCTTTAACCGAGAGAGCTTTTCATACCAAATGCAAGAATAGAACTGTATTGATTAATCACGAAAGCGATATTTGTGCGAGGTGACGTTTGTAAAGACATGTCTTGGCGTGAGATGTTACACGAGAAGTAGTGCTACATAGAAAAATACGAAGCTTTTAAATAGATGTAGACTTATTGCTCGCAAAGCGTACACGACGTAGGTACACTTTTCAAGACTCCGTTGTTGGGTGAAAGGTGATAACCACAGATAACTCAATGAGGAGGGCAATAATTTGGTACTATCATAAGGTCACAAAAGCTGCACCTTTGATAGGACGTCATGTACACATTGCGAGCACTAAGTCTTCTTCTTATCCGGTACGCTCTTGACAGAGTGGTCGTGATTGTTAAGTACTCGTATCAGTATTGGAAGGGGCAGATGCAATGCGCTTCATGACATTTCGCCACCGCTGCAAGAGGTCACCCTGCTGCATTCGTTGACTGAGCCTCCAATGGCGGACTTGATCTGGTCAGTCCAACGCGTGGGTGACGTTCCGCGCGGTCTAGTGCCTTCTATTTTCCCTTGGATGACAAGACTAAGTTATCTATTTTAAAGCTTCGTTCATCTTAGGAGATATCACACTCATCTGAAATTTATATCAACGACATCTATTATTCGATTCCGATAATATTGAAGTTTAAAAGAGCTTCATCCTGTTTTATGAATGTTTTACTTACCTTGCAAATGTATATTCGCGAAAAGGTATAACGAAAATAGTGCCATTTAAATTTCATACAGCCAATGATCTGCGCGCTGATGAAGGAAGAGGATGCAATAGCCCTTCAGGACCGCCTGGCACATCGGCTGGCAAGTCTCAACGCCGCTGTTGCTGCTCTGGCCGCGGCCATCGCTGGTCAGTATACCTTTTTGTATAATTTTTGAGCATTCAATGACCTGTGGTTGGTGGCTGTCCTCGTAACCTAAGGGCGCCAAGTTCGATTCTCACATTGCACCTAGAACAAGCGTTTAGCTTAGCTGGGTTTGCTAATGGGACTTTTATTAAAGTGATAACCTTATATAGCTACTTACATATATTTACCTGGCTTTACGTATTGTTTAATCGTTCCTAGATCTAGAGAACCCCGACTACGAAGCAGCAAATCATGCTATCAGCACCATTGCGGAGCTAATGCCATTAGTTGTAAAGGGTAAGTACTGACCTTCTAAACCATAAATATAGGTGCTACCTACATATTTAAATCTGCCGAAAGAAAAACCGGCCAAGTCAAATATTTTACAAGCTTCTACGCGCAATTTCAAGTCTGAATAATCCAAGTCTGCGCGACTTGGATTATTCAATTTCATTATAAATTATTCTGATGTACTCGTTTCGT
The DNA here is from genome assembly GCA_914767695.1 of Ptilodon capucinus. NCBI lineage: Eukaryota > Metazoa > Arthropoda > Insecta > Lepidoptera > Notodontidae > Ptilodon > Ptilodon capucinus. The sequence continues at coordinate 8,333,749 of OU611831.1, forward strand.
TTCTGACAATACTGTAAAGTTTCATCAAAATCCGTTCAGTAGTTTTTGCGTAAAAGAGTAACAAACATCCATACATCCTCACAAACTTTCACCTTTATAATATTAATAGGATGATGTTAAATAATATTTATTGGCAGAAACGGCCCACATGCATGTGAACTTAATGTATTTTTATCCGACTTCCAATCCAAAAAGGCGGAAGTCCTCAATTCAACCGGTATGTTTTTTTTTATGTATGTACACCGATTACGCTGCGATTTATGATTCGATTTAAGTGATTCTTTTTTGTTTGTTTTTTAAAAGTTGCCATTTGGTCCCATTTTCATAATATTATCAGAAATCAACCCCCTCGGGGGGTTGGTCACACTATTTTAAAAATATTTTTCAATCGACTTGAAACTTTATGTATATATTTTACATACAAAATAAAGAAACACGTTTTACTTTTTTAGGGCTGTTATGAGATAATACTTGCATATTTTCAACGATTATTGACACTAAAAAGCGTGAAAAAAATTTAAATTTTTAACAAAAAACAAAACCGTCTTCAAAAACCTAGGTGCACTAAAAAGCTAAAAATAATAACCTTATAATTCATTACATCTGGAGTCGGTGCCAATCTACGTCAGACTAGGCAAATACACACATGAATTGGTTTTGTTTTTTGTTATATTGTATTGATTTATTTTAAAGTATCGACTGTCTATTGAAACAATAATGTTATCTATCCATCTAGATTCCAAGACGGTAGGCACGTTCAACGACGACGCAGGCCAGGCGGCGATGTTGCAGCAGGTCAGGGAGCTGTGTGAAGCGAACAGGGCACTATGCGAAGGCGTTGCTTCGCCTGAGGTGAGTCTTTCTAAACGCTTCTAACTGATGACCTATGATTTGGCAGTCGCATGAAATACTTTGGCGATATGTTAGATATATATTATAGTCATTGCACAAATCGCAGGGGTTATCCGACGCCCTTGATAAATACGTCGCCGCCTCGAACAAGCTCAAATTCATCGTCAGCCCCGCTGCCGACAAACGGAAGGAGAACCAGGTGAGCTATTACATTTCACAGTTCGTTTCAGTAGGGTCAGGGAACTTTTTCAATTTTTTTTTAATATAGATCCTAGACCTGTCGGCCCTGGCGTGCGGGCAAGCGTCGTCGCTGCTGTCGCACGTGCACCGGCTGGCCGAGCAGCTCGGTGGCGACGCCGCGGCGCAGCTGGACCGTAGCGGCGCGCGCGCGGCCGACGCTGCGCAGGCGCTGCTCACCACCGCACAGGTGAGCCGCCAGCACTTCAAGAGCCGGGACTAAACCCCACCCAACCCGTCCACTACACTGCATGCGTCTGTAGGTCACGGCGCCCAGCATCGCCGAGCCTGGCTGCAAGCGGGCTCTAGTGGCGGCGGCCGAACGGCTCGCCGGCTCCGCGGACCAGCTCGCCGCAGCCTGCGACCCACACCTGCAGCACAACCGGCCACAGCAGGAGCAGCTGCATGACAGCCACCGCCAGCTGCAGGACAGTCTGAAGATGCTGACTGATGCCTGTCAAGCGGGGGCTGGTGAAGACCCAACGCTCAGGGAGAAGCGGCGTCTGAAGTTCATCAGCAGCGTCTCTGGCGCGAACAACAAAATGCAAGCCGCTCAACAACAGTTGCAAAAGGTACTAAAAATATATTTTATGTGAATTTCTACCCGCCTGCTTCAGAAGAAAGGTTGTGGTTATGTAAACATAATATTTATTAAGATTAGGAGTCCTCCTGGTCCGTTACTTCGTCCGCGTCCAGTCGGTTCATAAGACCTTTATGTTCTGATGGAACCTAGGTAAGTTTTAGTGTAAGTTCCCATATTATATAAATTCCTACTCACTAAACAAACAGTCTATACTTTAAAATAACTATCAATAAACACTACTCGACTAATTATTTTGTAATTTGTTTTTCTAAACTTTCTTGTATGAATTTTAATTGCATAGCAACTTGACGTATCATGACACATATGTGTCTGTGTTTTTAACACTTTGTGATCGATTAATTAACACATATAATCATTTAATTATTAGCCCTGCCTATCACTATAATGAAAATCTATGCAGTAACTTCTATTGTGGTCAAGTATAGTAAGGCATGTACAAACAAACAATCATAGAAGAAAACAATATTTCTATAAAATATTTATTTTTTATCCCCACTTTGTTGCGTGTATAGAAAAAAACATATCGACGTATATCTTTAGGAATAATTATTATTTGCTAATCAAATCAAGGAACAAATCTTTACTAGTGTATAACACTGTTACCTGTGTCCGTCAGCCACCAGGTCGCAGCGTACCGAGTGGCGCGGACGCAGCTGCGGCTCAGTCCCGCCTGGCGCAGCGGCTCGCGCGGCTCAACGCCGCCGTCGCCGCACTCGCCGCCGCCGTCGCCGGTCAGTACCCGCACTGCACGCCCCACCGCTCGTGACTATAGTGCAGCAATAACCATAATATTATGTTGACGTGACAGATCGAGAGAACCCCGACTATGCTTCAGCCGAGCGAGCCCTCGGCACCATCGCTGAACTGATGCCTCAAGTCGTTGAAGGTAGTTTTACATCAGTACAAATCATAAGTGGGATGAAGCAAGTTGTACGGGTTTGCAAATAATCTATTTGATTTACTAGATTCGCAGATCATCGGCGCAAGTAAGGATGGTGCGGAACACAAAGACTTGATGCAGCAAGTGCAAGTGGTGTGTGACGCGGGACAGGAGTTATGCGCCGGCGCAGACAACCCTGAACGCTTAAGTGATGCCGCCATTAAGTACTCTACCGCTGCGAACAAGATCAAGGTTCACGTCGACCCTGCCGCCGACTCACAGAAGCAGAAACAGGTGAGATCTTTCAGGCAGGTCAATGAGTCCTCTTCCGGAATGTTGCGCATATTGGTTCGATGAGATGTCGTGCGCAATTGTGTGAGTGACTGTCTGTGTGATCGCAGATCCTGGACTTGTCCGCGCTGGCGTGCGGGCAAGCGTCGTCGCTGCTGTCGCACGTGCACCGGCTGGCCGAGCAGCTCGGTGGCGACGTCGCGGCGCAGCTGGACCGTAGCGGCGCGCGCGCGGCCGACGCTGCGCAGGCGCTGCTCACCACCGCACAGGTGAGCCGCCAGCACTACAGGGGCCGGGATTAAAGGTCGCCCACCCCGTCCACTACACCGCATGCGTCCGCAGGTCACGGCGCCCAGCATCGCCGAGCCTGGCTGCAAGCGGGCTCTAGTGGCGGCGGCCGAACTGCTCGCCGGCTCCGTGGACCAGCTCACCGCGGCCTGCGACCCACACCTGCAACACCACCAGCCGCAGCAGGAGCAGCTGCATGACAGTCACCGCCAGCTGCAGGACAGTCTGAAGATGCTGACTGATGCCTGTCAAGCGGGGGCTGGTGAAGACCCAACGCTCAGGGAGAAGCGGCGTCTGAAGTTCATCAGCAGCGTCTCAGGCGCGAACAACAAAATGCAAGCCGCTCAACAACAGTTGCAAAAGGTACAAAAAATATATTTTATGTGAATTTCTACCCGACTGCTTCAGAAGAAAGGTTGTGACTTTGTCACTTGCAAATTGTCAAGTTTACATTTTTTTTCTTATATTCTACTATGCTAACACCGGATCGAAACGCGACCTCAACTGAGAAGATCCGGCAAGAAACTCAGTGGGCTGATATACTAGCGGCCAGTCCCGGCTTCGCACGGGGGGACATTTTTATTTTGTAATATTTTTACCTTAAAGCTTCACTTTACACTATGTTGGCAGTGGTATTTGTAGGTGGTAGCAAAACCATGTTGATTTTCAGGAGTTCCTACTTGAGTAAGAGGAACATACAATTGCCCATGAGAAAAGCACTCTTTCCTTACGCACACCCCTCATACGCACTTCGGTGCCCGCTCTCTTATCGCGTTGCTCGCTGCGCTGCGTCGAGCTACCGGCGCGTCGTCGTAGGCGTGTATTTTTTATTTATATTGACATTTTTAATTTCGTAATATCTTTTGAATGGAATGTCCGATTTCAATCATTCAAAGTTAAATTGTAAATTCATGTCCGATTTCAATCCCCACTCTGTTGCGTGTTTAGAAAAAAAAATATCGACGCATATCTTTAGCACTAATTATTATTTGCTAATCAAATCAAGGAACAAATCTTTACTAGTGTATAACACTGTTACCTGTGTCCGTCAGCCACCAGGTCGCAGCGTACCGAGTGGCGCGGACGCAGCTGCGGCTCAGTCCCGCCTGGCGCAGCGGCTCGCGCGGCTCAACGCCGCCGTCGCCGCACTCGCCGCCGCCGTCGCCGGTCAGTACCCGCACTGCACGCCCCACCGCTCGTGACTGTAGTGCAGCAATAACCATAATATGTTCACGTGACAGATCGAGAGAACCCCGACTATGCTTCAGCCGAGCAAGCCCTCGGCACCATCGCTGAACTGATGCCTCAAGTCGTTGAAGGTAGTTTTACATCATTACAAATCATAAGTGGGATGAAGCAAGTTGTACGGGTTTGCAAATAATTTATTTGATTTACTAGATTCGCAGATCATCGGCGCAAGTAAGGATGGTGCGGAACACAAAGACTTGATGCAGCAAGTGCAAGTGGTGTGTGACGCGGGACAGGAGTTATGCGCCGGCGCAGACAACCCTGAACGCTTAAGTGATGCCGCCATTAAGTACTCTACCGCTGCGAACAAGATCAAGGGTCTCGTCGACCCTGCCGCCGACTCACAAAAGCAGAAACAGGTGAGATCATCAAGCAGAAACAGGTGAGATCAGGTGAGATCGGTCCACATCTGAGATTTCGTGTGTGTTGGTATGATGAGATGTCGTGCGCAGTGTCGTGACTGGCTGAGTGATCACAGATCCTGGACCTGTCCGCGCTGGCGTGCGGGCAAGCGTCGTCGCTTCTGTCACACGTTCACCGGCTGGCCGAGCAGCTCGGTGGCGACGCCGCGGCGCAGCTGGACCGTAGCGGCGCACGCGCGGCCGACGCTGCGCAGGCGCTGCTCACCACCGCACAGGTGAGCCGCCAGCACTGCAGGGGCTGGGACTAACGCCCACCCACCCCATCCACTACACCGCATGCGTCCGCAGGTCACGGCGCCCAGCATCGCCGAGCCCGGCTGCCAGCGGGCTGTCGTGGCGGCGGCCGAGCGGCTCGCCGGCTCCGCGGACCAGCTCACCGCGGCCTGCAACCCGCACCTGCAGCACGACCAGCCACGCCAAGAGCAGCTGCACGACAGCCACCGCCAGCTGCAGGAAAGTCTGAAGATGCTGACTGATGCGTGTCGGTGTGATGATGGTGAGTGCTCGGGCTGTCTTTTCTTACACATGAAGTGTTTTGGACGCTTAAATAATTATATTTTTTTTCATTGCAGACGTATTCCCCCAGGAGGAGAAACAACGCCTCAAGTTCATCAGCAGTGTGTCCGTAGCGAATAACCGTTTTAAAGCTGCGCAAGAACAATTGAAAAAGGTAAAATGCAACAAGAAATTGCTCGAAATAATAAAGTTTCCCAAGGGTACTCAATTGCGTACTTTTATAATTTCTCGAATTTTTTTTTACTTAATTAATTTTTCTACTCATTGATGGAGATTTCTTGATGTTTTATGACTATTATCTTGGCAGCCAGTGCCGTGTTCACTGATGAGTGCGGAGGACGCGGCGGCTCTGCGCCGGCGGCTGGCTGATCGGCTCGCGCAGCTGAACGCCGCCGTAGCTGCACTCAACGCCGCTGTCAACAGTAAGAAACATTAACATTAGTTAGTCAACAGCAGCAGGCCTGTCTTGACCACCCTCGCTCAGAGAAGATACATTGGAGACAACATGGCTACCAATAGACTAATACGTCTTGCCAAATGTCTGGCTAACTGGTTACATTCCTTCCTGCAAGATTACCACGCGTGCCTTGATAAAACATAATTATGTCGCATCTTTCCGCTCGCATACTCTCTTCATTGATATGTGAGAGACAGTATAGATATATTCTCATGGCATAAGTCTTATCTTCACGCGCGTGCTCGTCTCGCTTTAGAATCATTATCGTCATCGCAATTAATACCATTGTCGTTATGGCTCCAGGCTCTAGCTCCGTTACTTACATCTCTTATGCATGATGATTTTGATATTATTTTATTCAAACAATACTACTGTGAGAGAGGTGGTGATAAGACTTTTGACTTGAAAATGAAATAAATCAAGAGAACATTACACTTAGACTGTCATTGGCAAATACACAAAAAAACTTTGCTTTCTAGATCGTGAGACACCAGACCTGTTGGCGGCTGACACAGCTGTCAAAACTATAGCCGAGCTGATGCCGCAAGTGGTACAAGGTAAGTCGTTACAAAATGCAATACCTACGATTGCATATGTGCAGTATTAGGTTTACAACAGAACGGTTTCCCTGTATCCATTAGCAGGGTTCACCATAAAAAAAAAGCACTGTGCCTTCTACTGAAGAAGAAAGTTATTAAGCATAAGCACGGCTGCATAGTAAGATTTCGGCATGTTTACTATTATTTTACTGTTCTTCTTTATTTTCATATGTGCACGATTTTTTTTTTTATTATTTAGTAAGGGTACAAAATGTTTTATTTTAAGCAACCTTTTATCTTATAATTTTGCATTTTTTTAATAATAAAGCTCATAATAAAAAAAAAACAACAGAACGGTATAAAAATTTCATCGAAATTCGAGCATCGCTTTTCATATTTTTCTTCGATGCCAATTTCTAACTCTCATAAAATCTTGAATCCTATGTAAAATTTTCAAGTTCTGTTTTGGGAATATTAGTAGTCGCTCCTTGTTTACACTGTCAAATGTTATGGGTGTGCCCTAAAGTCACAACACGGTTCGATTGACAAATACTTGAGTAGGTATGTAACTCAGAAACTATGATAGTTATGTATAGTCTACCATCACTATGTATCTAATACGTTACATATACGTAGGTACCTAAAATATTATTTCGGACTTCTGATACACCCTGTATATGCCTATATTATACAGGGTGTATCAGAAGTCCGAAATAATAATTGAACCTGTATATCGCTATAAGGAGTGGAGCTATATGGCCCAGACTTTAAGTTAAAATTCTTAACTTTATTCTTTCATACAAATCTAGGAAATTCATTTTTTAAACAATTTTCGGTCGGCCCTTCGCAAAACGTGGACCAGCTGTTTATTTAAAGGTCAATGCTTCACACCCATTGTGACAAACCCCGCCCACAGCGGGTACTAGTACTCTAACACACGAGCCGCGCGGGGGTGGGGTACAGGGGTGAAGCGGCGGCGGCACGCGGCCGGCCGGCGCGCGGCGGCGCGGTGTCTTTGAGCGGCTTTGATTGTGTCGGTCGCCCGTTGCCAACTCGCCCACAGCGGTCTCTTTCGCACTCGCGCCTCTCTTTCGTACTCGTCGGTCATTGTAATTGACAGTAATTTTGATATTCTTAGGTAGGTATGAGAATGACCAAAACATTGGTAATGAAATTACTGTAAAATTAAACCGCCGAGAACCAAGCTTCCTTTAATGAAGGTAATTATGTAATTAGGTAGGTATCGAGACACCTTTTGTAAAACGCATTCATACATTTTATTTTTTGTTGCTAAATAGTAAACATTATTAAATCTTTTGTGGTTTGGTAGGTAGCTTTCTATCAAAATGAACCTGGTAGCTGTTTTATTTTTGATAATGACTACGCTGTTGGCCGTGAGCGGCAGCTTTACCGTAGGGGGTTTGTGCTATTGAAACTTGGGTTAGTGTGTAGGTATCTATCTAGGATCCCAGACGGCCTACCTACCTTACAAACACTATTTAGGTACTAATGAATAAGATGTATGACTTCTTTTTACAACAGGTGTCTAGGTATCTACCTAATTACGTAACTACGTTCTTAAGAAGTAGGTTGGTTGGTAAGGTTATTAAAATTGTAAATTAGAAGGTAACTACGTAAGTTTTCATTTAACAGATTTTCTTCACTAATTGTAATAGTAAGTAGGTATCTGGGTAGCGACTAGCGACCTTATCGAAGTTTTTAGTTGGTAGGTAGGTACGTAAATTTTCGTTTAACAGATTTTCTTCACTAATTGTAATAGTAAGTAGGTATCTGGGTAACCACTTACTTAATTAAAGGACCCAATCGTCCGAGTAAAAACTGCTATAAAGATAATAATAGTAGGTAAGTATTTACCCGTGGCCATGTGTGCAGTGTATCAATCCATGGGTTTAATTGGAATTTATTCACTTCTCACATATCACAAAGAGTAAATGAGTTTGAGTAAATATTACTTTCACGTTTTTTAGAAGACATAAAAGAAATCACAAAACTTTTACCGGTATTCCCTTTAGTCGCACCAATGCACAAAACCATCTCATAGTTTTCCGAGTTTGAAAACACTTCACTATTCCGCGGAGAACGAGACATTTTTCGGAACACATGTTAACGCCTTGACGGATTGCAAGGAACTAAATATTTTGATTTACGTTATTATTATTAAATAAAAATATCAAAGGACCGCTCCGACATTGCACAAAGGCACAGTGTTTTACCGCGCTGCAGCGCTGGGCCAATCACCGCTGATGCAATATGGCCGATGATTTGTCATTGGACGTAAATTGTCCTTGTGTGTAATATCTCCGCCCGCTAATGTTCACTACATTGACATATTCGCGGCCATGATTATTAGAGTAATTAAAGATTAAAGTCTTTCAGATATGCCAGACCAATTCTTATAATTGTCTACATCATTAGGTACCTACTTGTATTCTGAGAATTGTAGTGATTATGATAAAGACAAATAATAATAATAAAATAATATTTTTTTTCTTTTAATCAACTCTCACTATGTTTCAGTTTAAAAAGAAATCCGTTCACGAAAACTAAAACGAAAATGGATTATTTGCTTGTGTAGAAGTTTTACTTTACATCGATTTAAATGAAGTATGATTTTTTGTCATAGTTAGGTAACTACAGTGGCCGATTTTTATTTCTGTATTGAACTATGCTCGTAGGTAAAAACCTTGTGTCATATCTATCACTCCCTCATCATTTTAAAGCGAGTTCATTCGCCTCATCAGCTGATTTTTAGGGTCGCGGTGCGTAAGTTTTGACACCAACTTTGGACACAAATTGCTCAGAAACTAAATTAGTTACGTATATTTTGCTTGAACGTGTTGATTGCTTATCATCTGTCCTATATGGCCCCCAAGTATTATTTCGGACTTCTGATACGATCTGTATATGCTTGTTGCTCAAAATACTTTGAAGGTAGGTAATTCTATCTACCTTTCTCAATTTGATTTTTTAATTATTATAATTATCGTGTAGAGTCGCGCACAGTGTGCTCGAGCAAGGACGATGCGAGTCAGGCGGCCATGTTGAAGCACGTCAAAGCACTGTGCGATGCCGGCCAAGCGATGTGCGCCGGCGCAGAAGAGTCGCAGGTATGACATACACTTATAATTAACTTTATTCATCTTATATCGTCACGAAGGTGACACAATTTTTTTGTTAAACTAAATTGATAGATGCGCTTCTATTACATTATATTTAAAATATTAAAGATTGGACGGAATTTTGCTACACAATAAGTGAAGCACCCTTAGTAAGTTAATTTAGATACCCATAGATTAGTAGTTGCTTCACCTTCGACGTCGACTATACTTTTTAGGGTTCCGTACCCAAAGGGTAAAACGGGAACCCTATTACTGAGACTTCGCTGTCCGTCCGTCCGTCCGTCCGTCTGTCACCAGGCTGTATCTCATGAACCGTGATAGTTAGACAGTTGTTTTTTTTACATATTATGTATTTCTGTTGCCACTATAACAACAAATACTAAAAAAACTGAATAAAATAAATATTTAAGGGGGCTCCCATACAACACACGTGATTTTTTTGCCGTTTTTATAGATAACTAGCTGTGCCCGCGACTTCGCCCGCGTGGACTTTAGGGAGATTACCCGGAAATATGGGTATTATGTTTTTCCCGCGAAACCCTAATGCTTTTTCTAAAATTAAAGTAGCTCAAGTTACGCCTTGGAACGTCAGCTATCTGTCAGTGAAAGTCCCATTGAAATCGGTTCAGCCGTTTAGAAGTTTACCCCAAACAAACAGACAGACAGACAGACAGACAAAAAAAATAAAATTGCGTTTTCGTTATAGGTATCGTATATACTTTCACACGCATTTGGTAAAAAAGTGTTATTTTGATATTACAAACAGACACTCCAATTTTATTTATTTGTATAGATTGTATAGACCAGGAACCAGGAACCCTTCGTGCGCACTTGGCCGGTTTTTTTTCGATACGGGTTTGGTCTACAACTATGGTTTTTTTCTTTTTTACGAAATGATGATAGTTAATGGAATAAAATGAGGAATGGCTCCACCTGCGTGTAGCGGGTATTTCAACCAGTGTCAACTAATTAATAGCAAGGGCCAATTCAATAAATACACATTATAAATACAAATGGATGATGACAGTGATAAAGATGGCGGATGAATTCTGCTCTATGGTTACAAACAATTTTAAATATGGGAGTTGATTCTCAGTCTGTTGATCTAAAGTCAAAGACAAATAATTTCCTTTGTTTACGCCAACGGGGGCAGTAAGTAACAAATTGTCAAGTTTACATTTTCTTTCGTTTATGCTACTACCACTTTGAAGCGAGACCTCGAATGAGAAAATCTGGCAAGAAACATACTTGGCTTATCATATTTTTAAATCGCCAAGTGTTACTTAAAATACATTGGTAGATACAATGTGTTGCCATTACAGCTGCTTATAATAGAAAAATAACGAACAAAACGGCACTGTTAAAGAATCACAATTTATTTATTTATATAAAGCAATTCAGGCACTAATGAATCGTCAATATATAATAATAATAGTATCTCTACCATCCATTCGGAATGAATTTCCTATGGAGAAGAATGGGCAAAACACTCCATGCATAGCCGTCTTCGTCGCTGTTTGTGGTCTTAACATATGAGTAAGATTAAGATGGCAATATTTATAGTATAGTGCCATTGTCTGTGCAGGATCTGAGCGTAGCTACAGCCAAGTTTAGTGATGCGTCAGGCAAGCTGGTGTTCCTGGTCGGCTCCGATGGACACCCCGATGGCAAGGGTAAAGGTAAGCATTTTCTATAAGGTGAAATAGTCTTATCGTACAAGCTTAATATTAACTTGCAATGTATGTATGTCCGGGTGGAATCTTGCAACTGAATTTTAAATCAGTTATCTTTAACCGGTTGAGCTGAAATTGCTAAATGCATGCTAAGCTATGTGACGTCATTTTAATTCCGATATGGCAGATCATCCAAGATGGCGGAGTAGATATTTTTTCTGCACTACCACAGTATGGGTATCAAATGAAATGCCTTGCTGAGGAGAACACGAAAACTAGGGGCAATTAAATAAAAGCTTTTTTTTTACCATTAATTTATTATGTTAGCCTTTGTCGTACAGCTGCTATAAGACATAATGTGTTATGTGAATGTTTTCTCGTTCTGTTGCGTGAATAACGAATCTGAGAGAGCGACTAGGCACAACATAATCTGTGACATTTTTTTTCATAAAAATGACCAGGTTCTAAGCCAGCCCCCGGCAAAAAGCCCCCGGTGCCAGTCCGCGGCGCGGGGAAGCCAGCCCCCGCCACCACCCACACCCCCATTCACTCCACGCAAGAGTTTCTTGACATGCTGCGCTCTGAAGTGAGCCAAGGTATGTAGTCTAATTTTACACGTGTTTTTTTAATAAAGATGACAGTGATAATAAGTGCTGGAAGGCGATAAGAACACACCAGAAGATGGTGTTTGAGGGTTTGACCTTATGCAAGTTTCGGGCAGCGAAATAGCCGCTGGGCTGGTGGTTAGCGGTAGATATTACGCCTTATACCGTCGGCGCGAGCAAATCTTCCTGACTTTATTTGAAAACATACTCCACGTTAATATACACAAAGATTAAATTTCTGTGGTAACAGATACACGCGTATTAACGATGTACTTGTTAATAGATCGCATTCAGAGTGTGGTGAAGAAAGAGACGAACAGCCCTCACGCTACGGAGACTGACGAGGATAAGATCATCTATCAGCAGTTGGACAGTGCTATGAAAGACGCCGACAAGACGCTGAGCAGCGCTGAACAACATTTGCGAACAGTACGTACCCATAAATAAATACATCATCACGCCCGTATTATCCCAAAGGGTAGTCAGTGCACTCACATTTCGCTGATGTATTTTGGTCCCATGTAATAGGGGGTGAGCCTATTGCCATTATACCGGGCACATTCCCCCTCAATACGAGGGAGATTTCAGCCGTAGTCCACCACGCAGGCTCAGTGTGAGTTGTTGAACTGCACACGCCTTTCTATAGACTCGCTGGTTTCTCCACGATGTTTACCATCAGCGTTTAGAAAGTGGTAAATATTATTGAACATAAGTTTCGCACGTGATAATCTAAAAGATGCGGCGCCGGGATTTGAACTTTCTGCCAACTAGTCTAGCATATTGTCCCTATAAGTATCGATAAAAGATCTTTTATACTTGACATGCTAATTACTAATTTGTAATAATACCGTCAGGGGTGCTACTCTTGCAAACGATAATCGATATATCGTGACATTTGTCGTGTCGAATCCTACTCTAAGTTCCATCGTTTTTAATGTCGTATCGATGACTGAACGAACGATACATAATCCGATATATCGAGCTTAACCCTACTCTTAGGTTTAAATGTCGGACACGAATATTTGAATTTGACAACGACCAACATGTGATTTTTGCGATAATCTCAACGACACCTCTTAGGACGTCGTCGGCATTATCGTGTAGTGAATTTCGTATCCTATCAATATAAAATATTATTCAAATTCGTCTAAATATTATAAAAGTAAGTGATATACGGAATAAAACAGTTTATTTATTTAAAAACGATACACCAACAGTTTAAGTACCTATTAACAATTGGGTAAGTAAAATATTAAATAAAAACTGTTGCACGATGTGATTATTTATAATTTTTATATCAAGTGTAGCCATGAGCTCTCCTGCTAATTTCTGTTAACGTTTTCAGAAGTTTACAATGTCAAGACTTTTACTATCTTTGGAAGCCTTATGATCGTAGATAGAGAAGACTGTAGTTAAAGCGAAACGGCGCTATACAAAAAACAGCGAGCGTGAAAGAGCTAGCGAGTCTTATGTATCTTAGATTCTCAATCTATTTTTGTTACAGAGAGGCCCCACAGATTAAAAAATGAGGCCATAGAGAATATTCAGGTTTTCAACAAACTTTGCATTTATTATTCGTATCATTCACTCCGAACATAGTCTATGGATACGATAAACGACAAGGAATTCGAACATTTGTTAGAGTAGGGTAAGGTCGATATATTCGAAGTAATGTCGTGTCGTTTCGAATGTATCGTTGTCGATTTCAAGAGTAGCACCCCAGGCAAGACATATTCTTCGTATGATCCCAAACTAAGCAACGCGTGTACTACGGGTAGGGTTGCCAACTTTTTTTTGACAAAAAAAACGTATAAAATGGTTTGGATAGGAAAAAATAAAGTATTTAGAAGAAAAATATTATGTACGTGTGTAAAAATATTATGTACGTGTGTAAAATTATTATGTACGTGTGTAAAAATATTATGTACGTGTGTAAAAATATTATGTACATGTGTAAAATTATTATGTACGTGTGTAAAAATATTATGTACGTGTGTAAAAATATTATGTACGTGTGTAAAATTATTATGTACGTGTGTAAAAATATTATGTACGTGTGTAAAAATATTATGTACGTGTGTAAAAATATTATGTACGTGTGTAAAATTATTATGTACGTGTGTAAAAATATTATGTACGTGTGTAAAAATATTATGTACGTGTGTAAAAATATTATGTACGTGTGTAAAAATATTATGTACGTGTGTAAAAATATTATGTACGTGTGTAAAATTATTATGTACGTGTGTAAAAATATTATGTACGTGTGTAAAAATATTATGTACGTGTGTAAAAATATTATGTACGTGTGTAAAAATATTATGTACGTGTGTAAAGTTATTATGTACGTGTGTAAAAATATTATGTATGTGTGTAAAAATATTATGTACGTGTGTAAAAATATTATGTACGTGTGTAAAGTTATTATGTACGAGTCCGTTTTTATTTTACAGAAGAGGGCCATTAGGGCCATCTATACTTTAGGTAGTCGCGACTCCCTAAGAGAACTCTTTAAAGATATTCATATAATGACGGTCCCATGCCAATATATCTACGAGAATATCATGTACGTAAGGAAAAAATTACATCTGTTTCGAAAAGTATGTGATGGCCATCGTTTTAACACTAGAAATAAAGATAAATTAGACCAACCACACTTTCGACTGGCAAAAATTCACACATCTTTTATGGGGTACTGTGTCAAATTTTATAATAAAATTCCCCCTAACGTCATTAACTTAAATGAAACTAAATTTAAAACTTGCATTAGACATACACTATGCAGGCGCGCATACTACACAATAGGTGAGTATTTAGAGGATAAACACGCTTGGTCAGGCGCTGATCCGGCTCCACAGGAACTCATTTAAAGGATTTTTGTTATTTGTCCCGTTTTCCTCCTCCTTTCTACCTTAAATCTTGTTCAACACGTAGTTTGTGTAGTGATTTAATTGTGTTTTGAGAATGTATAGCCTCATTAACTTTATATTGTATAATTGTTAATTAAGAAAAACACAAAAATGTAAGTCTTTATTTGAAAAAAGCAACCATGGAGTTTCTTGCCCATTTTTCTCCATAGGAAATGCATTCCGAATGGGTGGTAGAGCTACTATTTTTACTATTTATTGACGATTCATAAGTGCCTGTATTGTTTTGTATGAATAAAAAATATGCTGATTCTGATTCAAAGGTCTATAATACACAGAAACAATGATAGTCGGGTGTAAACTGTCTTCACTCAGCATCCACACATGAGCTACGGTATTTGTACCTAAAGTATTATTTCGGACTTCTGATACACCCTGTATATTCTTCTTTAATACTTTTAGAGCGTGATTAGTCAGTAGTTAAGTTATAGTTTTTGAACTTACTTTTTATGTTATGTAACAGTTGCACCAGGCCGGTGCGGCGCTCATACCAGGGCCGGGCGAGTACTGCGAGAAGATCGCGCAGACTGAAGACCTCATGGAGGAGAACCTGGCGCAAGCCGGCGTGGAGGTAGCCGCGCTCGTCTCCGCCAACTGTGAGTCAACCTTGATTTCGTCAGGTTTGAAGGTGGATGAACCTTAAACCAATTGCAAATAATCTTACGAGATACAGGGAATTTGATTAAAAGTATCAGGAGCTCAGTGGTAAGACTCGTAGCGGGTTTGATCCCCATCTTTGCTAGTAAACTATAATTATTGCGAACCAAATACAAAAAATAAAAACCGAAAAAAAAACCACAAATAGGCAGTCAAAAGCGAAAAATAAATTAGATAGTAGATATTCTACCATATGAAGTCGGTGCCAGCTAAATCTATTGCTTGTTTGTAAAATTCTTTATTGAATATATAAATAAAAATAATTACAACCCAGTGCTTAAATCTAGGTGAAATAAACATATAGTAAAGAGGTTCGTCAGGTTAGTATAACCTATTACAAACTTTTGACATGACAAAGACTAAAGTTAAAATTAACATAGCACTATTGATATACCCTCAAAGGATTTTTTTTTATAGTAATATGTGCACTTTAGTATAGTGTACATTTAGCTAACAAATACGAACGTATACGTAAAATGAGAAATACGATGATTAAGTATAAAATATAAGTATGGAATAATGCTTGGGAGCATGCACAAGCTAAATCTATTAATAATTAATTTGTTTTTCGCTTTTGAGTGCCTATTTGTGGTTTTGAAGTCGGTTTTGGTTGTTTGTTAAAAATATTTTTTTTTGTATTTGTTATAGCGGCAACAGAAATACGAGTACCTGCATCATCAATTTTAACTTTCTAACTCTCACTGTTCACGAGATACAGTCTTGTGACAGACGGGCAGACAGACAGACAGACGGAAGGACAACGGAGTCTTAGTAATAGGGTCCTGTTTTGCCCTAGACTAATGCTGAGGCTAATAGTGAGTCAATAATTTTCAGATGCTGATAAGATGGATTACAGCGCGGCGCTGAAGCCGGCCACCAACTTGCCTAAACTGGTCAACGGCATTGTAGAGGGTGAGTAAATCCATTGTACAACAACTGTATTGTAGATTGCTTAAAGATATTATACCTCCCATTCTGTTGGCTGTAAGGTACGTAGTTAATAACTATTTTTTTTGTTATCGAATATTTCTTTTGTTATAATAAATATGAGCGTGGCCGAAGCACCTATATACTCGTACATATATATATAGATATACCTGTCGTTACTACCGCGACACGCGCGCCCTCTGTTTTTGTTTTGTCTTGTACGAACCGCCATCGGGAGCTTGCGCAAAAACGTGCCTTCGGCTGCACTCAGTTACATTGTTTTAATTCTATCGCCTATACTACTCATGGATCAAACATATGTAGGTATACATATAGCCCCAAAATATGTACATTAAGAGTTATGACCTATTTATAGCTGCTTTGTACATCACTTTTGTTCAGATTGTGTGTACTTGTTTATTAATTGGAGTTTAATCAAAATCTCTTTTAGAGCTTTATCTACATTATGTACAATTTTATTAAACCCAGTTACAACATGCCATGTGTTTAGGGTTGTCCCAAACTAAGTGAAGCTTGTACTATGGGTATCGTACAATTGACTGTGGGCGAACCCAGGTACACTTGGACCAGGACAAATTTCGAAAAGGCCATTTCAGAAAATTTGCCTTAAGCGGGAATCGAACCACCGTAACCACCTCGTTCGGTGATTCAAGCGACTTACGCTTAAACCATTAGACCAATCTATCGTCTGATATTGAAGTATATTCATGTGTTCGTAACAGACGCGAGTATAGTGAGCGGGTGTCTGGAGGACAGGGCGCGCAGGGCCTTCTTGGATGACATGATAGGCCTGTGCGCAGCTACTAGGAAGATTTGCGACGCCACTAGAAGCGATAAGGAGGTCAGAGGAGCTAGCACGCATGTCAAGACAAGACCTCTGTCTAGGATTCGATCACTCGATCTCTGTCTTAGTTCATACCAGAGAAAGAGACAACATCAACATATTCCGTGACATAAGTCTAGTCTTGGCGCTCATGCTACAACTGCAGATATGCCTATACTTATTACCTATTCACGCTTCAATCAACGCGCTTTTACGTTTTTAAGCAGTGGTAGCATCGCGGGCAAGAACGCCCGCCTTGAACGTAAGGGGTGCAAGTTCAAATCCCGGGCCCGCACCTCTGAGAGTCAACGACATCATCGTGAGGAAACCTGCACGTCTATAGAAAGGCGTGTGAAGTTCACCAACCTGCACTGGGCCAGCGTGTTGGTGAATTTCCAATCGCTATGGCCCAAATCTCCCTCGTATTGAGGGGGAATGTGCCCGGTATAATGGCAATAGGCTCGCCCCTTATTACATTGGGACCAAAATACACCGGCGAAGTGTGGGCGCACTACAGTGCACCTCTGCCTATCCCTTCGGGGAATACAGGCGTGATGATGTATTTACTGTTTTTTATTTATGATGATATCTTTTTAATATCCAACGTAAACCGAATTATTAAATTATGTTTCAAACCAACATTTTAAAAAAATGTTTCAGTGCGTTAGGTTTACAATGCATTTAACAGACCAAAAGTACTTGAAGGAGGTGTCACGTGCTTTCATCAAATTGAATCGAGAGTAACTATTACTGTTTAACTTGATGTTCTTACTTCAGAAACTGAACGACGCTGCCATCGAGTTCGGCGACAAATCAGCGAAGCTACTGCACGTGGTGAGCAGCGACGCGAACCCGGCTCTTGAAAAAAAGGTATTTATATTTAGTAACTTTTGTCTGAAGATATACAGTTTAAATTCAAATGGTTACGTAGAAGCTACATCCAATTAAAAAAAAGTAACGTCTCTGTAATGTATAATGTAAATATAATGGTGTTGGGCCTGCTAAACATTTTTTTTTTGTTAGTTG
Source organism: Ptilodon capucinus (assembly GCA_914767695.1). Classification (NCBI taxonomy): domain Eukaryota; kingdom Metazoa; phylum Arthropoda; class Insecta; order Lepidoptera; family Notodontidae; genus Ptilodon; species Ptilodon capucinus. Next base: position 8,351,882 of record OU611831.1, read on the forward strand.
ATATCTCGCGCTAAGGAGATAGGCGATGCGGCATCTCGGCTAGCGATGGAGGCAGGTGCGGTGGCAGGGGCGGGCGGCGTGGCGCCCACCCCCTGCCCCGCTCGCGCCGCCGCCGCCCCCGCCCCCGCCAGTCCCGCCCGCCCCAGCCCCGCCGCGGAGATCTGCGCGGCGGGCGCAGCCACTGTCGACGCCGCTGGCAAGCTGCTCTACACTGCAAAGGTAAGGTTGAACCTACTGCGGGTCGTTCCAGTGGTACGATAACGCTTTATTCACTACTCGAGCCAAATATTAGGCCTGAAAAATGAAACAAACAAAACTAATACACACCCTAACGCCTCCTCCTCCCTTTCCCCCACAAACGCATACCACTTTCTCACATAAGCGCACACCCTCGCAATAATTGACTTAAGTATACGTGATAATATTATTCTGACATATTTTTCTGCATGCTACCAATAATTAGTTTCTTCAAAGAAGGAATTCTTCTTCTTCTCTATGTTAACATTCAAGAATGCCATGGATTATTGGAAAATATTTCCCTCTTATAGTGCGTCGCTCCATCCATCTATCATTCTACCTGCCAAGACACCCTGGTGGCCTCGGCGGACAACCTCTCCTCGAAGCTGGCCGTCTTCTCCAAGACCTGGGAGCCTATCCTGGAGCTGGCCAGCGTGAAGAAGTTGATCAAGGAATCAAATAACCTGGAGAAGCTGGTGGAGAACTTGAGGAGGGACGTGAGGGCCGGCATGCTAGGCAAGAAGTGGCAGAAGGAGACTGCCGTAGTGCTCGATACTCCATTGAAGCAAATGACCCTTAAAATTATTGATGACGCAACAGTAAGTCCAAAGTTCTTTGTTGCAAAAAATTTGCAACAAATTCTCTTGAGGATTTCTGCACAGGTATAATTCCATTAAGGTACAGCGCTCATTTTTTGGTGCCAGATCACACCAAGCGTCCTTTTCATGGTGGATCGTGTACGATCAAAACGGCAATAGATATCTAGTTGCAGTCAAGTTTCGTTGTAGTACTCAAGTACATGTTTGTAGAATATGTCGGTCCGGCCGGAGCTGTCGCCTGAGCAGCGGCATGAGTACGCGCAGTACGCGCGCGCGCTCAAGGACGCCCTGCGCGCGCTCGACATCGCCAACTCGCGCTGCCAGCGCGCGCCGCACGTGAGTACTGAATACGGCACCGATACTTAACTACCCCGCTATCGCACTCTTGCATCGTGATCGTATCGTATTCGACAAATTGCGGCGTTGGTGCACTTCTGCAAGCAGTAAGCCAGATTGCACTATTGCGCCAGTAAGCAAGACTGCGCCAGTATTTTGCAGTGCCACACTATATTTTTTACGTTAGTCGACTTCGACTTCAACTTCGACTTCGACCTCGACCTCGACCTCGACCCTAATATTTACATAATTTAAGTATCCGGTACCCGTCGGATATTGAAAATCTATCCGGTATCCGGCCGGATAGTGAAAAACTATCAGGTATCCGGCCGGATAGTGAAAAACTATCAGGTATCCGGCTGGATAGTGAAAAACTATCAGGTATCCGGCCGGATCGTGAAAAACTATCAGGTATCCGGCCGGATATTGAAAAATAAGGCCGGATAGGCCGGATGCCTAGTGGATAGTTACCGGACATCGATTTCATCTGAAATCGAAATCGATTATAAGGCATCACGATGCTTCCTATGAGTCGTCGCGACGTTCATTATAAGGCATCGTGACGCACACTATACGGCGTCACGACGCTCTCTATGAGTCGTCGCGACGCTCCCTGTGAGTCATCGTGACGTTCATTATAATTTATTTTTTTTGGCTTTAAATATTTAGATTCATCACTGCCTTAAAAGATTCTTAAATTGAAAACGAAAGCCAATTTCAAACGAAAGTTTACCAGATAAAAAAGAAAATAAGTCTCTTACAGAGGATTGGCCCTCACTGATCCACCGTTTTCAGGATCGCCTTAAGCACCACCAGCTGGAGAACGCCATCCAGGACCTCCAGATGATGGTTCTGCAGACCAGGCCCAAGAGAGCTGGCGTCGAGCTGACCAATGTCGTGGACTTGAGGGTACGAAGCCGAACATTATAGTCACCAATACACTACCATTATCAAGCCAGTGCCCTGATTCTCGTAATAAAAATCGTAGCGATATCGTAGCGAATTGGTCGTTCAAGCCATTTTGGTATTCTCATCCGTCTATCGAGCTTGAACGGCACCGATTTTTTAGTACTTTCGTCGAAGTGTCGTTGAATTTGTTCGCAAAAACGTTGATCGTCTTCTAATCGTTCCACCACGTTGACATGTTGGTATTCTCATAGCTCAACAAAATTACTTTCTAGCGGGAATCTGTCAAATTTCGCAATCAAAATGCCGTTGAACACTCGTAGGTTATTTGCGACGATTACATGTATTGTTCTCGTGAAAAATATAAATAATGTGCTCCAACTTAAGCTGTTTTTACGATTTCGAAGACTCGGAGCCTAAAAAGAACTCCGAGTCCTAAAATACGTTAGAAAAATTTTAAAACTTAAATTAAAATATGTTACGAAATATACCGCCATCTATTATTATTTTATGCAAACAGACTCTTAAAGGCCATCTATTGTTGTAGAGGGGACAAAAAAAGAAAAAATAAAAAGAATGTTTTTTTAAGGAAAATACAAAATAAAGAAATAAAAATAAAATAAGTGCGGGCCCGGGGTTTGAACTTGCAACCATACGTTCAAGGCGGGCGTTTTACCAACTAGGCTACCACCGCTTACGCTTAAGTCTAATATAAACATTATACGAGAATCAATTTAGCATCCATTTAGCATCTTTCTGCTTAATCATGACAAATAGTTCTTTTTGAATTTCAATTTATATTTTATATTTATTTTAATGATTTTAAGTGTAATTTATTATTTTTTTCGACCAAAATCACGATATTTATTGCAAAAGACATTGTTTTGATATTACGAGAATACCAATTTTGGATAGATCTACGATAGAGCGGGGTCGGAACTGCGGCGACGTTTGGACCATTTGTAAATACGAGAATTAGCCTACAGTTCTTCCTCAAGGTGTACTGTAGTGCACCCACATTTCATTGATGTGTTTTAGTTCTATCCCCATTTAATAGAGGGTGAGCCTGTTGCCAGTATACTGCGCACACTTACCTCTCCGTGAAATGTCTGAAAATCCCGATACAAACAGGGCTTGCATGTATGTCAAGGCAAAACCATGCCACGCATTATGTCGCTATGATACATACTTGAATTCACCATTATAAATATTGAGGTGTTAATCTTACGTCACCCCATGACAAAGATAGCAACACCCCTAACTTAGTTTTTGGATTATAAAGTCAACACTTTGTTCTTTTCCTGTGTGAATTATTTAAATTATTTGTTGATAGGACTTCTTGCAAGAAATCGTGGATGCAGCTGATCAGTTGGGAGACGCCGCCACCAGGTATCAAATAGCCAGCAGCAGGAAACCTATGGAGGTATTGTTCTTACTAATCAACTATTTTACACGTTAACCACTGACACAAAACATCATTTTTTCTTAAGCAAAATGCATTTTTGCTTATGAAGCAGCCTTCTTCTCGATAGATATACTATTCCAACATGACTAGGTTGAAGAATTATTTTAAACCCATCAATTTATTTCGTTAGAAGTGGACCCATTTTATTATTTGCCATTTGACCCGTAGGCTACTGACGACGCTTCAATTAAATTTGGGAGCGACGACACTACACACCAATTATAAATACAAATTAATGTCGCTGAGACAACACATACATACCGCAAATCCCAAAATAAGCAAATGTTGTACTACGATGGGTACCATAGAATGGACTGGGGGCTATCCCAGTTACAATCACACTAGGGAAAATTCCGAAGAGGTAATTTCAGCAATTGCTCCTGTCACGGATTGGCTCGGTCGCTCTCGGTCTTATTTCATACGAGAGAAAGTGACATAATCCACATATTCTGTGACATAAGTCTAGTCTTGGCGCTCATGCTACAACTACTGGTGAAACTAAGCTGTCGTCGAAAATATATAATTTAAACATCTTTTGTTGTATTGTTGTATATAGCAAATACAGGTCCTCTGCGCAACGATGAAGGGTAACGCTGAGAGGCTGATGGCTCCTGAAGACGACCGGCTCGGGGATGACACCACCCTCGACCACATACACGACATAGACACGTTCGGACAGGTACGATACAACACCTGTACCGCTGGTTAACAAGGTTTACAACCACATTGAGTAGATTTTATATTTCAGTATGTGTTTAAGAATAATGTTTACCATCGACTCCGATAGATGTCGCTAGCTTAGTTGTAAGTCGCGGTTGTACTATTGCAGCAAACTTGTATGTATAATTTCTTTCGATTACACCAAATTGAGTTTTCCAGTGATACGGGGTTTTATTTAGTACCCTAACCAGTGATCCATCTTCGCCGGATAAAGTGCGCGGTAATAGTAGTGTAAACAGTGGTAGTAGTGATAAGTAAGTTATAGTGATAAAGTGCTAGTGATAAATAAAGTGTTAGTGTAGTGCCCCTTGGATTACAGTGACTTGGATTACAGTGACTCGGATTGCAGTGTGAACCCTCGCGAGGTCAAAGGTCGTGGCCCTGTCACCTCAGAGGTCATTAGCCTTCACGAGTGCAAAAGGTCGTGACCCTCTCACCTCAGAGGTCATTAGCCTTCGCGGGTTCAAAGGTCGTGACCCCTTCATCCTTAGAGGTCAGTGACCCCCACGAGTGTGTGAACTCAACTAGCATCTTGACCCACGTGAGCGCAGAGGTCATTCAACCCTTCAGAGTGCAGAGTCCATCCGACCCTACAGAGTTCAATCAACCACCCGAGTGCAGAGTTAGTTCATCAACCCTTCAGAGTACAGAATTCAATAAACCTTCTCGAGTTCAAAGGTTAGTAACTTACAACAGTTGAAAGTTCAGTGACCACAGTAAGTGCAACAATGGATAATCTTCAACAGCTTCAAACTGATTGTTTTAATCAAATACAAAAGTTAGCTTCTAACTACAAAAAGTCTCCAAAGGATAGATTAACTAGAGATTACATCGAAATTAGATTACAAACTCTAGAGACTTATTGGTTAGATTTTCAAACAAATCATAAAGCATTACTTGGAGCTACTTTAATACAAAGAGAGAAGTTGGCATACTTTGTCAATGAAGAATACGATGTTTGCCTTAGTCTTTATCTAGAAACTAAAACCAAGATGTGTGAAAATTTAAGGCAACAAGGAGCTGCAACGCGTGCTCATATAGAATCCGACACTCAACCTACAGTTTCTACTCGATTACCTGCAATACAAATACCTACCTTCTCTGGAAACTACAGGGAGTGGCTCTCATTCCATGATCTGTTCAAGTCCCTAGTACACGACAACCAAAACATTAGTAAGGTTAACAAATGTCAATACTTGAAGACGAGTTTAAGTGGTGAAGCTCAAAGTTTAGTCAAGCAAATACAAGTTTCAGAATCAAACTATGACATCATATGGGAGATGCTAACCAAGCGATACAACAACAAAAGAAGCATAGTGAATACTTACATCGGGAAAATGATGAACCAGAAGAAAATGACAACCGAGTCTGCAAAGAACATTAGAGAGCTATTAGACGTTACTACTGAGTGCATCGCTACATTAAAGAGTTTAGATTTACCTACGGACAACTGGGATGATTTAGTTGTTTACATCATTATACAGAAACTAGATCCTGAGTCACACAAATTGTTTGAACAGAGTATGGAATCTACATCCAAACTACCTACCTGGAAGGAATTAGCAAACTTTTTAGAACATCGTTTCCATACTCTCGAAGCTGTGAAAGGTAGAGACACTAGTTATCAGCCTGTTGTCAAAAATGTAGCACCCAAATCTTTTGCCACTGAATTACAACAAAATCAAATAAAATGTACCTACTGCAGCCAAGATCACCACATATTTAGATGTCAAGACTTTTTAGCACTAGATCTACAAGCCAAGAAAGACTTCGTTCAGTCTAATCAAATTTGCTTTAATTGCTTGAGAAAAGGCCATCCAGTAAAATCGTGTTTACAGTCCACTACATGTAGAAAATGCGGCCGAAAACATCATACCATACTACACGGATACACTACTCCTAGTTCGAGAGTAAACACTGTCACCGCGGAACCAGACAACAACGAGACAAACCCACGGGTATTGAGTAGCGCCGTCGAGATCATATCCAACCCCATGGAAAGCTCCAACTACCATCCAAACACTGTGATTTTAGCAACGGCACTAGTTGATGTAACATCAGAAAGAGAAGGCAAATCACACACGCTTCGCACTCTAGTCGACCAAGGCTCCCAGGCGTGCCTTATCACCGAAGCGGCGTGTCAAGTTTTGGGATTTAAACGGCGTCCTATCATAGGCAATATTACAGGCGTCGGATCAGTCACATCCATAACCAAATCTAGAGTAGAGTTCGAGATACGATCGAGATACAACCCAAAACTTAATGTTAAAATACATGCATACGTATTGAAGTCACTTACATCATACTTACCACCACAAACACATCACGTAGAATGGCCACAGTTGAGAACATTACAATTAGCCGATCCTACCTTTGAGAGTCCAGGGAGAATAGATTTATTACTAGGTGCAGATGTCTACGCCGAGATTATACAACAAGGCATACTGACACATAAATCAGATAATCACTATCTCGTCGCACAACAGACTAAACTAGGATGGCTAATTTCTGGTCGTAACGTTTCTGAGAACATTCACAGTGAAGTCTACGTACATCACGTAAAGTTCGAAGTTGAAACTCTCCTTCGACGTTTCTGGGAAATAGAAGAACAAAATGAGAAAAGAACACTAAGCAATGCTGAGATAAAATGTGAAAAACATTATCAAAGTACACATCAGAGACAAGAGGATGGTCGTTACCTAGTTCGCCTACCTTTCACGTCCACTCCTCCAGATGTTGGCGAGTCACTCACACTTGCCATGCGCCGGCTCGCCTCGGTAGAATCGAAGTTCAGAAAAAATCCCAACCTGAAAAAAAGATACCACGAGTTCATGGAAGATTATTTACAACAAAATCATATGGAGTTAGTACCCAGTGACGAAGTTAAAAAACCTACTAACAAAACATGCTATCTTCCACACCACGCTGTCATAAACGACCAACATCTTACCACAAAGTTACGAGTGGTATTCGACAGCTCAGCTAAAACGAGTAACGGGAGATCTCTGAATGATAACTTACTAGTTGGTCCAGCACTACAGAACGATATTCGTGACATCACTTTAAAATGGCGAAAGCATCGCATTGTTATAGTAGGAGACATTCGACAGCATTATAGACAGATTCTGATAGATCCAAGAGACAGAGACTACTTACGTATATTATGGAGGCCTGAAGATAGCAACGAGATACAACATTATAGATTAACTACTGTAACTTATGGTACATCGTGTGCACCATATCAAGCCATTAAAACGCTAAAACAATTAGCGGAAGATGAGCGAGATAATTTCGACGACGATGTTGTAGACACGGTTCTCGACAATTTTTACATCGACGATTTGTTAGCTGGGAGAAGCACTGTCAGCGCCGCCGTAGACCTGAAACATAAGATAACACAATTGTTAAAAACCGGTGGTTTTGTACTGCATAAGTGGGCGTCCAATAGCCCAGATGTCGAGCAAGCAGAACAGTCCGACCGTAAAATTCTAGGAATAAATTGGAATGGACACAGTGACAGCTTCGAGTTGAAAATAACCCTTCCACCTGCCTCAGCATTTAGTAAACGTTCAATATTGAGGGATATAGCCACAATATATGATCCTGCAGGATGGTTGTCGCCTGTTGTCGTCGTTGCAAAGCACATGCTACAGAGACTATGGATTGAGAAGATAGATTGGGACGATACTTTACCTGACACACTGCTACAAGACTGGACGACTTATAGAACAGAATTGACCACCATGCCACCCATAAAACTCCAGAGATGGTTAGGTATAGCAGATGACACTGTTTCTGTAGAAATCCACGGGTTTTGCGATGCGTCCAGCATTGCCTACTCCGCAGTCGTATATTCACGCGTCATAACGCCAACTGGAATCAAAGTCACAATGATAGAAGCTAAAACCAGAGTAGCACCTGTTAAACAAATTTCAACTCCGAGATTGGAACTCTGTGGAGCTGTGTTGCTAGCCAGACTTTTGCGCCGAGTACAAAATGCACTTAATATACCTTCAGATAACATATACGCATGGACAGACGCCACCATAGTGTTGGCATGGCTACAAAAACTACCTAGTTCATGGACAACATTCGTAGCCAATAGAGTCACTGAAATTACTGACCTGGTTGATAAGGACCATTGGTACCACGTTGCTTCCGAAGAAAATCCTGCCGACGTCGCTTCAAGGGGGATAGCACCGCTAGATCTTCCTACTCACCGGCTATGGTGGGGCGGCCCCACCTGGCTACACGAGACGGGTTCCTTACCTGTACAGCTCTCCTGCGTCGCGCCTACAGATCTGGAAAGGAAAATATCAGTGAATGTAATAGTAAATAAAAAAGTGAACAACAAAAGTGCAATTAGTGATAGTGAAACATGTGAATTTAATTTATTGGACAGATACTCTAACCTAGATAAGTTAGTTCGAATTACCTGTAGAATTTTAAGATTTATAAGCTGTCTTAGACATAGGATGAAGACTAGAAGAACTTTGACCTATCCGACTCACTTAACAACTACTGAACTCAGAGAATCCATGAAAACCTTATTAAAAATTTCACAGCAAACCAGTTTTTGTAAAGAGATTGCAATTCTTAATCAGTCACCTGAAATAGATAAATTTAAACCATTGAACAAATTAGAGAATGGTCGAAAATTATTAAAATTGAATCCGTACCTTGACGATTGTAATTGTTTAAGAGTAGGTGGTAGGCTCCATTACTCCCATGTGACGGACGATATTAAACATCCTGTAATCTTGTCGAAGAATTGTAAACTTTCATTGTTGATAGCTAAGGATGCACATTACAAAACTCTACATGGGGGAGTTCAACTCATGTTGAATTACATTAGAACCAAATATCACATTATTGGTGTTAAGTACTTAGTTAAAAATATAATATATAAATGTATCTCATGTACCAAAAATTCAGCAAACTTTAAGCTAAGTAAACAACAGATGGGCAACCTACCTGAATATAGAGTGACTCCACAGCATCCCTTCGCTGTAAGTGGAGTAGATTTTGCCGGACCAATAACACTTAAATTTTTTAAAAATCGTACTCAAAAGGCATACATCGCCGTATTTGTCTGCATGGCTGTTAAAGCTGTTCATTTAGAACTAGTAACGACGCTAACCACTGAAGGGTTTTTGGCTGCGTTTCGGCGATTTACAGCCCGTAGGGGACATTGTCAAAAAATTATTAGTGATTGTGGCACTAATTTTGTAGGCGCAAGTAAAGAATTAAAAACAATGTTTACTAATAGCATGAAAAACTTATCTGTAGAAATAGCTGATTTGCTCGCTCGAGATGGCACCGACTGGCAATTCAATCCTCCTGGCGCACCCCATATGGGCGGTTTATGGGAAGCGGCCGTAAAATCAGTTAAATTCCATCTCCATCGAGTATTAAGCGACACTAAGCTCACTTATGAAGAATACTCTACTTTATTATGTCAAATAGAAAGTTGCTTGAATTCTCGTCCATTAACACCTATAGATGCTAATACCTGTGATCAGATAGAAGTACTTACTCCCGGACATTTTTTAATTTGTGATTCACCCGTTACAGTACCAGATAAAGATTATAGAGATGACAAAATTCCATACTTACAACGCTGGACGTACATTCAACAAAAACTTCAGTCATTTTGGTACAAATGGAGTCGGGAGTACTTAACAACCTTACAAAATAGACATAAATGGTCGAGCATTCAAAGAAACGTGGCAATAGGCAATATTGTTCTCATCAAAGATGAACGGCTCCCACCTTGCAAGTGGCTCTTAGCTAGAGTTATTGAGACCCACCCCGGAGGTGATGGTTTGGTCAGAGTTGTGAGCCTTAGGTGCTCCAACGGTTCTCTTATTAAAAGACCTATTCACAAATTATGCCTATTGCCCACTGATTAATTTTTATTGTTTTAGTTTTTATTAGTTTTTTTTTTATTATTCGATTGTCTTGTTTCTTAACAACTTAGTTAGATGTTTTATTTGTATAGCTTTGTTATTTTTTGAAAGGCCTATACGTCCTTTGTGGGGCGGAATGTTTAAGAATAATGTTTACCATCGACTCCGATAGATGTCGCTAGCTTAGTTGTAAGTCGCGGTTGTACTATTGCAGCAAACTTGTATGTATAATTTCTTTCGATTACACCAAATTGAGTTTTCCAGTGATACGGGGTTTTATTTAGTACCCTAACCAGTATGTTAGGATGTACCTTGTATAGGGATGTGACATTCTACATAAAAAATCGATTATTAATTAATCGATTATTTTTTTTGGATTAAAAATCGATTTATAAATAATCGATTTTTCTTAAAAAAATAATCGATTTTTCAAAATAATCGATTTTTTTTTTCATTTTTTTCAATGAATTCTGAAGAATATTTCTGTTGTTTTTTTTATTAATAAAACTGTGATTACATTATTTGGGTGTTTATTTTGGAATTAATTGAAAAAAATGAAAAAAAAAATCGATGATTTTGAAAAAATCGATTATTTTTTTCATTTTTTTCAATTAATTCCAAAATAAACACCCAAATAATGTAATCACAGTTTTATTAATAAAAAAAACAACAGAAATATTCTTATTGTAAACAACAATACAAATTAAAGTTTTTAAATAGTCAAAACAAATTAAAGTTTTAGAATTATAATATCAACATAACCCCGAAACAATGTCGGGCAAAATTCTGATATCCGTGGACATAAGTAGGTTAATTGTTACAATAAAAATGTAATTGCAATTTTTTTCATTGAAAAAGTACAATACAATTCGTTGATTATCGCCATCTATACTCCATTTGTTATAACATTAGAAATAAGAGGCTCGTAGAAGCAGAAGTCAAAACAATTTTAATTCAAAGTGAATAGATCTAACACGGTACTAAATACTTAATTATAAGTATTTTTTTAAATTACGCATAATTTATAATAACATCTTCATCACCCATTATAAACATACAACAAATCAAATAATGAAACGACCGATCACATGATGATTTTAAATTTAATTAGGTTTTACGTCAATTTGATAGTCAACATAAACCGGCAAAATAAAAAAAATCCTGTTTTCACAACGTATGAAGGGATTAGGTGACATTTTAAATTATGTTCACCCCGGCGTCTTTTAGTTTTTTTACATCGACACTATTATTTGGAATGAAATAGTATATTTAAATGAAAGCCACTTAATTTAATAGGATAAATAGTGAAAATGATTACAGTTACAGTGGACTTCTGGTATATAAATACATTATAATAAATTTGGCGTCAATTATAACTGTAATAATGTTAATTGTACTTTGGTTACAAAGTGTACATTAAAAATAACCTTGTTTTACTTCTTTCTAATGCTTTAGCAAATGGAGTATAGTATCTAGTGAATGTTTAATAGCGTAACAAAATTGTTTTAAAAGCACAAAAGGGATGCCATCGTAGTAGACGCTCTGACGCACAGGTGGCGTTAATTTACCTAATAGTAATTCGACCTAATATTAATTCGCGCTCCGGTCAGACTTAAATGTCGGGGTTCGGCAGATAAAAAAATCGAATTAAAAAAATCGATTAATAAAAATCGATTATTAATCGATTATTTGCAAAATAAAAATCGGTTACAAAAATCGATTTTTATTAAAAAAAAAATCGATTAAAAATCGATTATTTTAAAAATCGATTATTTTTTCACATCCCTAACCTTGTATTATAATTAATCCTAACTTGTTATCTAGCTTATAGGTAGCGATTGTAAAGATACCGTGACTTAAGAGATGTTAAAGTAAAATAATTTGTTTCGTATAGGCCTACGGGGGCACTTATAATTATCAAGTTAACATTTAAATCGTCAATTCTTTGTGTGTGATACAAAGAATGGGGAGTACTGTTATTTTTATGAAATGCAAGCCTACTGAGTTTGTAAGTGGCCCTATAGGCCTCGACAAAATATTTACACGTTAATAAATTCAGTGAAATTAAGTTTTGCTATTTAAAATATGAGCACCCTCGCATTATAGGAAAAAAAAATCAGGTATCTTAATTTTCTAGGAATGTGAAGAATTGATAAATGGAATGAAGACGGCATCAGAGAGTATCCAGGATCCGAGAACAGTGTCCTTACTGCAGGTCAAACTGGCACCTCTGGTAGAGAGCTGTAATCTGCTCAGGTAGGCCTTATTAAGAAATATGGGAAAAGGACGGAGAAGTATCATTAACAAACAATATCGAGGGGCAATTTGGGCAATATTGACTTGAATACATATTTGGAATTGGCTAATTTATCTGCGTCGAATGAGTACTCCTATTTACCTATGTACTCTTGTAAAGTTAAAAAAGTCGCTTAAGTCAATTGGCCTCGATATGTTACAAGTTTTGTTATTGTGTGATGTGAACCCAAACTAGATAAGTATAAACCTATTTCATGGGAGCCGAGTTTTAAACTCGCTGGTCTGAATGTCTGTAGTAGCTGATCGAACTCGTGGGCTTTTTTTTTCAGGTCACTTACGCGTAAATAATTTTATGTGCCTAGCTAATAAAAATAAACATAGAAATTGCGAATCTGTATTTCATTTATTTACAGGGTGTTTTAGAAGTCCAAAATAATATGTGACCGTTTGCACGAGTATCGCGTATACAACCGAATGGTATTAAAACTGAGTCGAAATGCGATCATGATTTTTAAATTTGCTTTCGCCGCCAATTTTGAAAACTTAAGATATCTCTAAGCGACATTTTCAAGTTTTGTTTTGTGAATATTAGTAGGCCCCTCTTGTTCATGTAGTTTGCACTGCATCTTTTATCGAATGAGGTTGGGTAGAATTGCCAAAAACATATTCTTTAGAGTTTTTCTTTGACTACCATTACTATCGGCGATATGTGGGTGCATTGCAGTGTACCTCTGCCTACCCCATACAGGCATGATGTATCAGATGTGTTTTGTATCAGGTTCGCTACGAGAACAGCCCTGTCGACCGCGCAGGGAGCTGCCTTCGACGCGGCCATGAACGAGTTGGAGGAGTTCGAGACGCAACTCCTCAAGCCCCTGGTGGAGGCCCGCACCGAGGAAGTCGTCACTCGGGTACTATAAAGTTTACAAACTGCATTTTTAGTATGAGTTTAGGTATTATTATGCTTCTATTTCTGATGGGCATAATATTTTTGTATAAATTTGCTCTAGGCAGACAAACTGGGTTCAAAAAACTATTTAAATTGCATCAAGGTGACAACATTCTAATGTCTACACTGCTCATATTTTAGGTACCATTAAAAAACATGTTGTTTTCGTGCCTTAAAAGCAGTAGCAACTCCACGGCGATAGAGTTAGTAGACTTGGGGCCCTGCAGTTGAATAAAACGCTGACATTATGGCTTCAAGTACACATATACTTAGTGTTCAGGCTTGCAACTTCCCATTTCCTTTCAATTCAAACTTTCCCGCGTGAGCAATTAAATCATCTTCGGCTCACTTGGAACGATTTGAATGCTTTACGGATGTGCCGTGCGCGAACGAGATGTGTGGCGCTCTCTTCAAGAAGAGTGAGTCGAAATAATGTAATTACTATGTGATTGTGCCTGAAAACCTCGCAGCAGAAGCACGGAAGCAGTAAGTCCATTATCCTTACCTTTCCGCAGCATGTATACTCAATCAACTCAATTTAATATCGTCCACTAAGTGTTGTCGAAGTGGAATGAAGCTAATGGTCGTATGGGTGAGTAATGTAAGTAACGGCTGCGTCTGCCCGTAGCGGCGCGAGACAGACGCGGTTGATGCGCAGCCGCACCCAGCGGCGCGGTGGGCGCTGCAGGCGGCGGGCGGCGCGGCGGCGGGCGGCGACCCGCGCCGACTGCCCACCGCGCTCACCGACTACGCCGTGCACTCCGCGCTCGACACCAACGAACCCCCGGACAGGTCACTCCACACACTCCTTAACACATTCAAATAACAATTGTGGAGAAACGTCTCCTCAATGTTTATCTTCGCATATAAATTTGACACAGTTTCAAACTATCGCCAGACAACACATCGTCTTATCCCAAACTAAGCAAAACCTGTGCTATTGGTACCATTCAATAGGCTGGGTGATTCTAGTTAAACACAGAACAGGACAAAGTCCAAAAAAGGCTATTTTCAGAATTTGTTGATGACGGATATCAAACCCGCAACCGCCCGGTGCAGTATACCGAGCGGCCCATACTAAAACCACTACAACACACCACTTCTTAAGCCTGTTTTGACAATTAATTAAAGATAAAATTAAAGTTACTATGTTACTGAATCTCCCATCTGAATCTGATGCTCGTAGGTATATCAATCCATTTTAATTTGGTACAAGTTCAAACTTAGACCCCCGTATAGGTTACTATTTCAATTTATCACATGTTCAAGATGACACTCTGTGTAACTTCTCATTGTAATTATACACACTTTCATAAGTAGTATAACTTGTCATTTTAACCTGGGTTCAAGATTACATCCTATAGGTCGTCGTTTGAATTGACCAATTGAAAACTCTAGTTAGGTACTTACTTTAATCGTTTGTGGTGTGCAGTTGGTATCAGAACATGTGCGCCATGACGCTGACCATGAAGCGCGTGGTGGGCACGGGCAGCGCGTGTGTCGCCACCTGCCGCAGCCACGACCCGCGCCAGCTGAAGACCCTCACCGAGACACTAGCAAAAGTATAACTCCTTCTTCTACTGTACAACTTGACTTGCACTTAAACCATTATGAATACGTCTATGTGTTAACAGGAGTTGGAGCCCGTATCCTGCAAGCGTGTGAAACAGGAGACAAAGCCACAGGTGTTGAACGAAGAAGACATCCAGAAGCTTCTGCTGCCGACGGAAGATGTCTCAGTTACGGGAACAAAGCAGTAAGTCACTGTTTCGGTTCCTTGGTATTGCGTACTGCGCTAATGCTAGCTTCCTAGTGTAAACCATCTAACCTCAAAGTTCAGTTACCTTTGCTATAAGAAACTAACTTGATGGTAAATGTTGATGCTATACGCCTATGAGAATGGCATTTTTGAGATGTCGATCTGCACCTGGCAGGCAGCTGGAGGAGAAGCTGCATCAGCTGGCTACGAAGGTGGGCTCCATCAGCGGAACCATCATGCTGAGCGTGCGTAAGCCGGACAGCCTGGCGCGCAGCCTGCACGCCACCGCTGATGCCGCGCTGCAGCTCGCGCACACTGCGCGCGCGCTCAAGGACAGTAAGGTACAACATCAAGCTGCGCGTGCCCAAGCCGGACAGCCTGCATACACACAGGGCGTCACATGGGGCACATCTTGGTTTAGATTGGTGGCATAAGAGAGGGCGAATTGAGTATAGGATACACTGTTGGTAGAAGATTTACTCTTAGGTCGTGTTTGCGAATCAGATATCATGCAGGTGGCGTGAGTTACAACTTGGATGCAGAGTGTGTATGTGAGAGGGAGCGCACAATATATAAACTGTAGGTACCTACTGTGTGCGTGAAACGAGTAGCGTCTGGGCGAGTGAGAGCGCATTCGTATCTGCGTATAGTAAGTCCGCTTATAATGATACCATCTTACGATTTTGGTAGAAACCATCAGCTGGTCAGAAGATCGAGGAGAGCGCGCGCGAGATGTGTCTCGCGACCTACCATCTGCTGAAGACATCCGAGCTCGCTAGCCATGTGAGTTTCGTTGTACTTAAGTATACATTCCTATCAACTCTTTTATGTATTACATTGTTTTCAGTCTGTCCTGATTCTAAAATGTACGTATCTAGACAATGATAATGAAATGTGTTTTCATTATCTTCGTCATCGCTATCATTATCACCATGGAGAATGTTATAGATATCAACCAGCGTAGACGTAAGACTTAATGTTATAGATATCAACCAGCGTAGACGTAAGACTTAATGTTATAGATATCAACCAGCGTAGACGTAAGACTTAATGTTATAGATATCAACCAGCGTAGACGTAAGACTTAATGTTATAGATATCAACCAGCGTAGACGTAAGACTTAATGTTATAGATATCAACCAGCGTAGACGTAAGACTTAATGTTATAGATATCAACCAGCGTAGACGTAAGACTTAATGTTATAGATATCAACCAGCGTAGACGTAAGACTTAATGTTATAGATATCAACCAGCGTAGACGTAAGACTTAATGTTATAGATATCAACCAGCGTAGACGTAAGACTTAATGTTATAGATATCAACCAGCGTAGACGTAAGACTTAATGTTATAGATATCAACCAGCGTAGACGTAAGACTTAATGTTATAGATATCAACCAGCGTAGACGTAAGACTTAATGTCGAGCGACGGTTTAAAGGCGAATTAACTCAAGCGTCATTTTGGTACCTTTGCACGAAACCCATCTCAAAAGACGGAGAAAAAATTGCTAATACCAACTATTTATAAATAAATAAATACATCATCACGCCTGTATTCCCCGAAGGGGTAGGCAGAGGTGCACTGTAGTGCGCCCACACTTCGCCGATGTATTTTGGTCCCAATGTAATAGGGGGCGAGCCTATTGCCATCATACCGGGCACATTCCCCCTCAATACGAGGGAGATTTGGGCCATAGTTCACCACGCTGGCCCAGTGCGGGTTGGTGAACTTCAAACGCTATAGAAAGCTATAGACGTGCAGGTTTCCTCACGATGTTTACCTTCACCGTTCAGCAAGTGGTAATCATTGTTGAAAATGACATTCGCACATGAAAATTATCTCAGAGGTGCGGGCCTGGGATTTGAACTTGCACCCCTTACGTTCAAGGCGGGCGTTCTTGCCCGCGAGGCTACCACTGCTTCTATCAGGCTACTATATAACTATTTATATAACTCAATATCGTCCAACATAGCCCTGGCGTCACTTCGCCCTTTACCCGTCTATTTTTTATTCGACACAGTGTAAAACCAGTAAAACGAGACAGAAAAAAAGTTCGACGAATCTTTATGGGTTGAGCTGGTGTGCACAAAAATCGATAATTTATGAGAACTTAATGATGTTTATTTTCGCAGGACCCCGACCATCCGAACACAAAAAGGAAGTTGCTTGACGCGTGTCGACTGCTCAACGATTCCATCAACAAGTTGGTAAGGATCTCAATTCTGAATCAGATCCGATCCTAGCTTACAGCAGTAATAGTTGTGGAATTTTGTGTCGAGCTTAGTCCAAAAAAATGTATAATAAGTAATAGGTACAATTTGCAAAGACTCAGACTCTAAATACTCCAATATATTATTTGCAACATGAACTAACACCAACCGTGTTACGTTTTTTTCAGTTTTTCATGAACAGTTTAGAGTGAGTGTCTGTGTGTGTATAGTATAAACGATGGGATGTTGGTTCAGGTCCAATCCGCGCAGCCACGGGGCGGGCGACACGGACTGGGCGGCGAGTGCGGTGCGGCGTCGCGCGGCGTGCAGCTGCGGCAGGCGGCGCTGCAGGCGGGCGCGCGCCCCGCCCTCGCGCTGCCCTACGCCGACTGCCTCGACACACTGCGCGACCAGCAGGATGTCATACGTGAGACACGCACTGCTTATCGACATTAACCTGCTTTTCAGCGTTTGTGACCTTGAAAATATGTTCAGTATTGCTTCACCACCTGTCTTGCAGTAATGTTTTTAATAAAACTTTCAGTTTTCTACAGTTAACTCACTACAAAATCTATCAAAAATTTACAGCTACTATTTAATCAACAATACTTTACGAGCTGGTGATAAGGCTCAAGGTAGCAGTCAGTAGTCTAGTTAAATATAATGGAACACATGGCAAGCGTGTTAAAACTAAACTGCTTGGAAGTGTTGTTTTCCGATAATAATTACCCGTTGTCCCGTTAGCGAGTAGTGAGCTCACATCAGTTTCTAATAAGCCAGGTTAGGAACGAACCTTGCAATATGAAGGCGACTCCACAAGTCATTAGGCCATGAGCGCTTTTCAAATTCTGTTCCACGTTTAACGTTTTATTTTCATTTAGATATTATAACACTGGTATTCATAACCAAGGTATTATGCTTCTCTACGATATTTGAGTTTTATACGAATTGATCCCCAGAGGACCTGTCTGGCACCTGCCTCAAATTGTATTCTTATGTGTCGAATGCTACAGATAAGCTGGACAGCGACCAGGCGATGTCCCGCGAGGAGTTCATGAAGAGCTTGAACTACGTCACCTCTGCCATCAACAACAGCACGGAGTCTGCTGCTCACTGCGCCTATCTGGTTAGTCATACTTTATTATATCAGACATGTTACATTTCTAACCTGATTTAATAAATTATCAATATTTAAGAATGATTTTCCTAGCATGCCTTCAGAGATTTCAAATATAGAGTTGACGATGTCTTGGTCTCGTGATTCGAGTGTAGCCAGCTTGGCTCACTGTACCAGTTTCAGTTTCCTTTCCCGTAAGTCTCAAATGTCGGAAATGGTCTTTTTGGAATTTTCCCTGTTCTGGCTGTAACTGGGATCACCCTCAGTCCATTGTATGGTACCCATAGTTTGTAAGCATTGTTTAGTTTGGGAATATACGATGAGTATGTGTTTTCTGACGAAATTTACCTATTTATTTATTTGAAGTAATTCGGTTATATGCTTAACTCAAATAACGACGTTGATCATGATGATTTTCCACAGTTATCGATGTCTGAAACGGATGAGACCATTGGCAAGGAGGGTTTGGTGGACGTGCCCAAACTCCACAAGATGGTGGCCGCGGTCCAAGGCTCCTGCGTCAGCGTCATCAGGACTATACACGAGGAAGAGGTGACAAGTGCTCTCAGATTCTACCTTTACAGCAATATTTAGGTTTCTATTAGAAATGTTCGCAGGCCTAAATATAATTTTCTAAAACTGCTTGATGCTGTTCAATTGTGAAGATAAACATTCCTTGGAAACCTTGTGCGAGGTTCTTTAACTCGGAATAGGTCGGAAACATAATTGGAAGTCTTCACGACTTCGAGTCTGTCTTATTTTCGTAATCCGTATGGGAGAGACAAAATTAACATCTCAAATTTTGTCTTGCCGGACTGTTCTACTAATGCAGGTGTTGATATAAGTAGATAATTTGATGTTCGTTTCTAGGTTAAAGAGGAAAAGAAAGTTTTAGAGACGCAAGTGGAAGAACTCCTGAAGGCGCTGGAGGAGGCCGCCGAGAAGACCAAGTCTGCTGAGGTGAAGGCGATGCTGAAGGACTGTAAGGATCACCTAAATGAGTCTGCGAAGGAGCTCTGCAAGACTATCGACCTTAACAGTCCTAGGGTAAGGTCTATTTTGGAACAACATGGATTATTGAAATACTTTATGCTAATGTAATGTTAAACCGAAATATATAGCAAAAACTAACTCCTTTCCACAGATATTATTTTATTTTATTTTAGTTTATTTGGATAGCTTACAGCATTAACACTAAGTAATAACAATATGAGACATTACAAGCCAGTAACAAGCTACCGCATAGAGAAAGCTATTGTAAACAATTAGTATACGAGTACATGATTATTCGTTGTGATTAAGTAATATTATATTGGCTATTATCATGTACATTCGTAATTTTCAACCATTTATAATAGTGATACTATAAAAAAATTCTGTAAATTTGTTTAGTTTTGTTGTAATATCATGGTTTTTGCAAATAATGAACTCTTTCAATTTTGATTCTGTAGCTTTACTTATTAAATCGATTTATAAAAGATAAGAGATCAAGGGTCACCGGCTTATTAAACATATTCTATAATACGTTGTATATCTGTTACTTCATCATTCGTTACGTGACTCTTTAAGGGTTGCATGACGTTGGGGTTGTATGGTGAATCTAGTTCCTATAAGGCAGGTGTTTTATAGAATGTGCGGATATCGCAAGCGATGCGTGTGCTGGGCGAGCTGCGGCGCGTGGGAGGGGTGCTGGAGCGCGCCGAGCCGCCGCACCGCGCCGCCACCAGCGCCGACACCAGGGATATGTGCGAGGAAGTCATGGAGAACGCACGGTGAACACATACACTCATCTTACCAGATTTTTTTAGCAGTAGCTTATATTTTTTACTTAGCAATTATGTAAGTCGCGAGTTTATTAACCATCGCCGCATAAACGTCGTATAATCAAATAAAATGATTTGAAAACAAAAACAGACTTTTAAATCCTAGGTGCACTTAAAAGCTAGAAATAACCTCGTATTTTACCGCATTTGGAGTAGGTGCCATTCTTTCTTGACGCGATACTTCATCAGGACTGAGCAGATAATACTTGGCATCGACTCTTAAGGTCACACTTAACAGCATCTTGCAATGTCTTGGTACTTGACAGGACACTGTTGACCAAGACCCAGGACCTGATCAAGGAAGTAACGTCGTTGCCGGAAGAGCCGGAGGTGATGAAATGGGTGATGTTCACCAAGAGGAAGAATGTCATCGATGCTTTCGAAGCGCTCCTCAAGAGCATCAAGTAAGTGTGGCTAGTCAGTCTCACAACCAGGGGATCTGGTACTGGTTTTGACAACAGATACAGATGATCTATCATTCCACACATTTCGCAGCAGCGCCCCTAGCGGCAACGTGAGGCTTTACTGACAAATGTAAAGTGATGATTCATAAGTACCTGTATTGGTTTAAATGAATTAAAATAGTCTGATTCTGAAAGAGACATATGAGTACTTGGTATATGGCTTTAAAAAATCTCACTAACTGTTCTAGATCCTTAATTGAATAATGCAAGTAATATTTTATCTCAATAAACAAAATCTGTTTCAAAATGAACAAAGTTTTTTCATCAAATTTTTTTAAACGCCTTGATCATTTCGACATGTCTGTTAGTGCGGATATTTTTATTAGTAATTGTACCTATATAAGTGTGATTAATTCGTCGATTTAAACTTTGAAGGAATTACAGACTTTCAGGATATTAGGTGAAGTCAAAGGCAATGTGAGAGAATAGAGGTATTATTGCGTATTGCTGGTCCATATATTATATATTGTATTTTAATTAATTTCCAGGACGAGCGGTCAACGTGTCAAATTGATTGAAACTGTGGAAGAAACGGATGTAAGTCGTTGATTTAAATTTTATTATGAATTTATTTATTATTTTACAAGATAGGTACACTGCATAAAACAAGTAAAATTAAAGTCCCGCATAAAGCAAGTAAAATTACAAAAATGTCACTTTAAGGAGCACATTATTTCTTGACAATTTTTTGAGTAGTGGGCTGTATGTGTCTATTGTTTTTAATCTTTCAACTGTAATTTATTTCAATTATTTCTGCAGGGATCCGAGCAGAAGAGCTACATTCAAATCCAGTGAGTATTCAAAATTGTTTTGCATTGTTGCAAAGCCCTACGAAATTGAAAATATTTAACCCAAACAATTATTCAGGGTGGAGTTAGCGAAGAAATGGCTGATGAAGCCCATCGTGAAAGCTGAAGTGAAGGTCGCCGGCAAAGAGGCGGTGGCCAACATCATAGTCATTGCCAACAAGGTAAGCATTTCTTCCATAGATTTTACTAGCAGTGGAAACACTTTTGTATCTCATCAGTAGATTTGGTTTGCTAAGGATAAAATTGCCTTTCTTCTCCTGAATCTTCTACTGAAATCTGGCAAAAAAGCCGGTAGTCTTGTTTTATCTTTAATCGCCCATACTGGATATCTATGACAAGTTTTTACAAAAAGTTACGCTCGAATGTATTTGATTGACTTTAGCTAAAAGTCAAATTATTTATTTTGCAAATGCCTGCGGGGGCACTTACAAATTGTAAAGTATTTTTTTCTTTTAAGCTACGGATGGTAGCCGGACTTCAATGGAAAAAACTCCACCAACATGAGCCTAGCCCTTAAGAATAAGAAGCAGAAGATAGAAAAAGATTTGTGTTATAATCTTTTTGCAATTTTAATTTATTTGGATCCTGCAATCTTCCCTCTATTATATGGCTGTAAATGAACTTTGTTTAAAATTCAAATTTGATTTCAGATGTCTGAAGACCTGAATTACGGTGAGAAAGAGGAGCTGTGTAACCTGGTGGCGGAGACTGAGCAGCTGCTCAAGGAGTGCTCCGTGAAGTATGACCAGGAACAGTGCAGGTACTGGATACCTGATATTAATAACGATAATAATAATACATCATCACGCCTGTATTCCCCGAAGGGGTAGGCAGAGGTGCACTGCAGTGCGCCCACACTTCGCCGATGTATTTTGGTCCCTATGTAATAGGGGGCGAGCCTATTGCCATTATACTGGGCACGTTCCCCCTCAATACGAGGGAGATTTGGGCCATTATCCACCACGCTGGGCCAGTGCAGGTTGGTGAAGTTGATACGCCTTTCTATAGACTTGCAAGTTACCTCAAGATGTTTTCCTTCACCGTTCAGCAAGTGGTAATCATTGTTGAAAATGACATTCGCACATGAAAATTATCTCAGAGGTGCGGGCCTGAGATTTGAACTTGCACCCCTTACCTTCAAGGCGGGCGTTCTTACCCACGAGGATATCAGTTTTCTAACTGACTTTATAAAAAATATATGGATGACAGAAGATTTAATCACAACTTTCTACCTTTATGGAGATTTTGTTTTTCAAGTCGAGTACAAAATATTTGTAAATTAAGATTCTGGGATCCTAATTTAGTGTACCTGATGAAATCTTTTATCTCGTTTTGGCATACACGCGCACTTCAAAAACCGAAACGCACGTACGCGGGCTTATTCCGGCGTATACGCTCAAACCGGTCGTGGTATGTCATATGTCAGTAGCAATATGGATTCAG
Source organism: Ptilodon capucinus (assembly GCA_914767695.1). NCBI lineage: Eukaryota > Metazoa > Arthropoda > Insecta > Lepidoptera > Notodontidae > Ptilodon > Ptilodon capucinus. The sequence continues at coordinate 8,374,887 of OU611831.1, forward strand.
ACGAAGAAACAAGCTTCAACAAGCTTATAAGTGCGTACACGCTCTTCGAAAAACGACCTTAAATGCTCGTATAAAATGGTAGTTTAAAATAGGCTCTAAGTAAATTGTCGTCGATTGTAGTTTTGTTTACAAGCGTTTAACTTTTGATCGAAACTGGGCCTTACCACTAAGACATAAGTTTCATTTAAAACTATACTTTATGCCTTAAGTAAAAAGGTTGATTTCATTTTGTTGTAGCGAAGCGTCGGCAAATCTCGCCGCGCCAAAAATCTGGTTTACCCCTCCCCTATAGATATTTCACATCAAAAAAATTCTGCAAGACAGGTGGTGGTAAGCTGTCCCCTTACGTAAGTAAATATTAATTAGCTCCTGTATAAATTTAGGGATAAGATTGTATGTTTGCTGAATTAGAAAACCTATGAATAATTGTGATCAGTCTGCTGGTGGACCGCGTGTGCGAGCTGCAGCGGCTGGTGTCACGTGGCGTGGTGACGCGCGTCGTGGAGGACTTCATGGCGGCCGACACTCCGCTGCACGACCTCGACCTGTTCGCGGATGCCGAGACCGGTATGACCACTACATCTTCTTCTTAGTCGACATCTTCATTACTGAAGGTCGTGTCTAGTCTGACGTGTCCCTTGATGAACTATGGTTCTCCGTGTTCCTGTCCTTGGTGGTTTTAATGGCTTGGGTTATTGGTAGGCCAGTGAGCGTCTTTACTAGTTCTGACCACCGTGTACCACCAGTGCATATCGAGGGGGTAAAAAGCGAACTGACCCAAGCACCATGTTGAGCGATATTAACTTATACCGGATCTTTCAAAAGTCCTAAATAATACTTTAACGTTAACACCAGTATTGGGTATACAACTGAATGGTACTAAAATTTGATCGAAATTTGATCAATTTTTTTTCCAATTTTATTTCGTCGTCAATTTCTATAACTCGTAACATCTCGAGTCCTATGTGAAATTGGCATGTTCTGTTTTGTGTATATTGATAGTCGCCCCTCATAAGTGTAGTTTACACTACGGTATTCCGTAGTGTAAACCCTATTGGGTTAAGGATATACCCAAAAGCTAGAACATGATACCTGTAACAAATATTTAAAGGTCTATAACTCGGGAACTATGATAGTATATACTAGGTATAAACTGCCTTCACTAAGCATCCACATATTAGCTACCGTATTTGTACCCAAAGTATTATTTCGGACTTCTGATACACCCTGTCGTACTTTCCTACGTCTTTTGAGCTGGGTTTCGTGCAAAGTTACCAAAATGACTCTATAGTCAATTCGCCTTTTAACCTTTGATATCACATTGCACAATCACACTTTTTTTGGCTATAGGTACCGTATCACACCTGTATTCTCAGAAAATATTGAACCTACGTAATTTAATTAGAGTAAGCCTTTTGCCACATGATACTGGGTACTATTGTGAGGAAAATTCGGGCCATATTTCATCACTTTGGCCTATAGCGGGTTGGTTAACTTTACAAGTCTCTCCTGGCCCTGTTTACTTTGTCCGTTCCGGAAGTGATTGTCGTTAATTCCAAATGACATCAGAGTCTATCGGAGACATCAGGTAGTTTGTCTTTGACTTGCAAAAAAGACTAGAGTCCCTATATCTAACGAGACGCAGGTACATAGGGTCGAATAAAGATGACGGGTATCTTATCAGCTATTTCGTCGGTTTTTTATTGTCCACAATAAAACTATAACATCCAGTTTAAAGATCTTTTTTCTTTGATTTACACGATGTTTTAAAACCATAGTGCTTAATAATTCTAATGTAAGCTAATTATAACTTGTGTTCATATATACGGACATGGAGCCGGTAGTCTGCAGCTTGCATTTCTAGGGATTTCAAGTAAGATATTCATGTCGCATGTGTCGTTTGGACAGACGAAAAGAAACGCAAGTTTATTCTGGAGCGGAAGATAGCGGAGCTGTTGGCGCAGCTGGGCCGCGTGAGCCGCACGGCGCGCCTGCTGGCAGACGCCGGCAGCGGCGGCAAGCAGCTCGCCACGCAGCTCAACCACTGCAGCGAGCAGGTGACCATCACACAATAAACTAGCGGCCCCTCCCGGCTTCGTACGGGTGGACATATTTTTTTAAACATTTTGGGATATAAAAATATAGCCTATGTTACTCAGTGATAATGTAGCTTTCGAACGGCCAAAGAATTTTTGACATTTCCAGTAGTTTTTAAGTTAATTCGTTACATACAAAAGTACAAATCTATCCTCTCTATAATATTAGTATAGATAGAAACATCGCCAGTCAACACATACTCATCTAATGTTCCAAACTAAGTAATGCTTGAAATATGGTTACCATACCATGGACTAGGGGCGATCCCAGTCACAGCCAGACCAGGGCTAATTCTGAAATTTGGCACTAACGGGTATCGAACCTGAAACTACCTGGCAAAGTGCATCAAGCGGCCTACGCTTGAACCATAGACCAAACCGTTATCATATACGTATATTTTTTTAAAACAATATACAACAATAGTATTATCTATTATTTCTTGTGACTGTGCTGCTTAGACCTTAATCTGATAGTCAGTACACACTTGGTGTAGAGGAAGTATCAGAGATCCATAGTAAATTAACTAAGAATATCCCGTTTCATTCTTTGTGTTCCTTCTCTCTGTACATTTATCAAGTATTTAATGGATGCTGAAATGTCGTTCACTAGTCACATGTTGTATTCAGACCGAACTCCTGGCTCCGATGCTCGTCAAAGCGGCGGAGGAGAGGGTCAATTCACCGAATGACAAGGTAAGACTACACGTAACATCACCAACCTACTTGTCTCCGTAAAGCATTGAAATGTGAGCCTTATTTCGAACCGTATACAGTCAGTTTTCAATTTATGCAAATATGTTTCACTCGCGTAGCTCACTTTTGAATCGTTTATGAAATGTGTACTCTATGTCAGACAATATAAAGTTAAAATTTCAACGCTCGACTCTCGACTCTTTTTTACTTAATATAATCATTATTTTCATTGCAGGCTGTGATAGACAACTACAAGGCTTTACTGGCGAAGTATTCAGAGTCATTGGCCAAGGTTCGGGACCTGTGCGACCAGTCCGTGGACCCTATGGACTTCGTGCAAACTGCTGGTATGCCATTCATTTATTTTTTACTCTATTGCCATGATTTTAAAGCACATTTTAAGATGGATACTAAAGCTAAGATATCACGTGACTGATAAGCCTTACCGACTTTGATATCGCAGTTAAACCTGATGTAGAGTAAGCTGTTCAGCTCATTGTACTGAAAATTCATGGGTTTTAGTCCGAGTCGATCTGTTTGTGACAGATATAGTCTCTTCGTAATTTCACCTGGTCTGGGTATTTTCGCCGTCTGTGTTCGTAATACCTACATGTATAGTTGAATATCAAAGTTTCTAGTAATTTAGGTCCATCTACAAACGATCTACAAAGGCATTTTTCATTGCAAAAGTGTTTCACAATGTCATTCCAAATGGACCATAAGGATTTTCATGCGTTTCTCAAGTTTGGAGGAGTTCACAGTTGAGTATACAGTTGAGTGGTGTTGTCAAAAAACAACACCATTTAACAGCTACCATGCTTGATAATTATCATACAACCAAGAAATACGATATATCTTCACGCTTATAGTATCTGATGGGGTATACTGAGACATGTGTGTTCGTAGGTGAGACGATGCAGCGCATGAGAGACGAGTCCAGCAAGGTCAACGACCCAATGCAGTGCGCTTATACATCCAATGCTATTACCAAGTAAGAGATGATTTTGAATCTGTATCTATAAAAATCTGTTATTTGTATCCCATCAAAAACATAAATGTGAAATGAGAACCAAGTTCAATATTATTATATAGTAAAATAGTTTTTTAGTTATGAGGGGGTCAAAAGTGGCTCCAAATGGTTCGTGTAATATTACAGACGGTGCTGCTCGCCAGCCTGAACTTGGTTTGACATGCTACCGCGTGTCTAGATCTTTTTAGGGTTCCGTACCCAAAGGGTAAAACGGGAACCCTATTACTGAGAATTCGCTGTCCGTCCGTTAGTCCGTCCGTCTATCACCAGACTGTATCTCGTGAACTGTGATAGTTAGAGAGTTGATATTTTCACAGACGATGTATTTCTGTTGCCGCTATAACAACAAATACTAAAAAACAGAATAAAATAAATATTTAAGGGGGCTCCCATACAACAAACGTGATTGTTTTGCCGTTTAGGTACTGGTACAGAACCCTTCGTGCGCGAGTCCGACTCGCACTTGGACGGTTTTTAGGGTTCCGTACCCAAAAGGTAAAACGGGAACCCTATTACTAAGACTCCGCTGTCCGTCCGTCCGTCTGTCACTAGGCTGTATCTAATGAACCGTGATAGTTAGAGAGTTAAAATTTTCTCAGATTATGTATTTCTGTTGCCGCTATAACAACAAGTACTAAAAAACAGAATAAAATAAATATTTAAGGGGGCTCCCATACAACAAACGTGATTTTTTTGCCGCTTTTATAGTTAATGGTACGGAACCCTTCGTGCTCGAGTCCGAGTCGCACTTGGTCGTTTTTTCTCCTTTCCAGCTGGGTTTTGGTCTTAGTTACCAGATTGTCGCTTGAGTCAATTTGCCTTTTAACAGTCTATATGTCGGCCCGTGGTATATGATGATAATGTGAATGGAAGGTTGGCGAACCGCGTGATGCACGTGGGCATGTCGTCCCGGTCGGCGCGCGGCGACCCCGAGCTGGCGCGCGCGCTGCACGCCGCGCGGCACCGGCTGGCCGCCGCCGTGCCGCCCGCCGGCGCCCGGCCCAGCGCGCTGCCCGACTGGCGGGACACCACCGCAGAGGTACCCATACACGTGCTTATAGCATGTCGTCCCGGTCGGCGCGCGGCACCGGCTGGCCGCCGCCGTGCCGCCCGCCGGCGCCCGGCCCAGCGCGCTGCCCGACTGGCGGGACACCACCGCAGAGGTACCCATACACGTGCTTATAGCATGTCGTCCCGGTCGGCGCGCGGCACCGGCTGGCCGCCGCCGTGCCGCCCGCCGGCGCCCGGCCCAGCGCGCTGCCCGACTGGCGGGACACCACCGCAGAGGTACCCATACACGTGCTTATAGCATGTCGTCCCGGTCGGCGCGCGGCACCGGCTGGCCGCCGCCGTGCCGCCCGCCGGCGCCCGGCCCAGCGCGCTGCCCGACTGGCGGGACACCACCGCAGAGGTACCCATACACGTGCTTATAGCATGTCGTCCCGGTCGGCGCGCGGCACCGGCTGGCCGCCGCCGTGCCGCCCGCCGGCGCCCGGCCCAGCGCGCTGCCCGACTGGCGGGACACCACCGCAGAGGTACCCATACACGTGCTTATAGCATGTCGTCCCGGTCGGCGCGCGGCACCGGCTGGCCGCCGCCGTGCCGCCCGCCGGCGCCCGGCCCAGCGCGCTGCCCGACTGGCGGGACACCACCGCAGAGGTACCCATACACGTGCTTATAGCATGTCGTCCCGGTCGGCGCGCGGCACCGGCTGGCCGCCGCCGTGCCGCCCGCCGGCGCCCGGCCCAGCGCGCTGCCCGACTGGCGGGACACCACCGCAGAGGTACCCATACACGTGCTTATAGCATGTCGTCCCGGTCGGCGCGCGGCACCGGCTGGCCGCCGCCGTGCCGCCCGCCGGCGCCCGGCCCAGCGCGCTGCCCGACTGGCGGGACACCACCGCAGAGGTACCCATACACGTGCTTATAGCATGTCGTCCCGGTCGGCGCGCGGCACCGGCTGGCCGCCGCCGTGCCGCCCGCCGGCGCCCGGCCCAGCGCGCTGCCCGACTGGCGGGACACCACCGCAGAGGTACCCATACACGTGCTTATAGCATGTCGTCCCGGTCGGCGCGCGGCACCGGCTGGCCGCCGCCGTGCCGCCCGCCGGCGCCCGGCCCAGCGCGCTGCCCGACTGGCGGGACACCACCGCAGAGGTACCCATACACGTGCTTATAGCATGTCGTCCCGGTCGGCGCGCGGCACCGGCTGGCCGCCGCCGTGCCGCCCGCCGGCGCCCGGCCCAGCGCGCTGCCCGACTGGCGGGACACCACCGCAGAGGTACCCATACACGTGCTTATAGCATGTCGTCCCGGTCGGCGCGCGGCACCGGCTGGCCGCCGCCGTGCCGCCCGCCGGCGCCCGGCCCAGCGCGCTGCCCGACTGGCGGGACACCACCGCAGAGGTACCCATACACGTGCTTATAGCATGTCGTCCCGGTCGGCGCGCGGCACCGGCTGGCCGCCGCCGTGCCGCCCGCCGGCGCCCGGCCCAGCGCGCTGCCCGACTGGCGGGACACCACCGCAGAGGTACCCATACACGTGCTTATAGCATGTCGTCCCGGTCGGCGCGCGGCACCGGCTGGCCGCCGCCGTGCCGCCCGCCGGCGCCCGGCCCAGCGCGCTGCCCGACTGGCGGGACACCACCGCAGAGGTACCCATACACGTGCTTATAGCATGTCGTCCCGGTCGGCGCGCGGCACCGGCTGGCCGCCGCCGTGCCGCCCGCCGGCGCCCGGCCCAGCGCGCTGCCCGACTGGCGGGACACCACCGCAGAGGTACCCATACACGTGCTTATAGCATGTCGTCCCGGTCGGCGCGCGGCACCGGCTGGCCGCCGCCGTGCCGCCCGCCGGCGCCCGGCCCAGCGCGCTGCCCGACTGGCGGGACACCACCGCAGAGGTACCCATACACGTGCTTATAGCATGTCGTCCCGGTCGGCGCGCGGCACCGGCTGGCCGCCGCCGTGCCGCCCGCCGGCGCCCGGCCCAGCGCGCTGCCCGACTGGCGGGACACCACCGCAGAGGTACCCATACACGTGCTTATAGCATGTCGTCCCGGTCGGCGCGCGGCACCGGCTGGCCGCCGCCGTGCCGCCCGCCGGCGCCCGGCCCAGCGCGCTGCCCGACTGGCGGGACACCACCGCAGAGGTACCCATACACGTGCTTATAGCATGTCGTCCCGGTCGGCGCGCGGCACCGGCTGGCCGCCGCCGTGCCGCCCGCCGGCGCCCGGCCCAGCGCGCTGCCCGACTGGCGGGACACCACCGCAGAGGTACCCATACACGTGCTTATAGCATGTCGTCCCGGTCGGCGCGCGGCACCGGCTGGCCGCCGCCGTGCCGCCCGCCGGCGCCCGGCCCAGCGCGCTGCCCGACTGGCGGGACACCACCGCAGAGGTACCCATACACGTGCTTATAGCATGTCGTCCCGGTCGGCGCGCGGCACCGGCTGGCCGCCGCCGTGCCGCCCGCCGGCGCCCGGCCCAGCGCGCTGCCCGACTGGCGGGACACCACCGCAGAGGTACCCATACACGTGCTTATAGCATGTCGTCCCGGTCGGCGCGCGGCACCGGCTGGCCGCCGCCGTGCCGCCCGCCGGCGCCCGGCCCAGCGCGCTGCCCGACTGGCGGGACACCACCGCAGAGGTACCCATACACGTGCTTATAGCATGTCGTCCCGGTCGGCGCGCGGCACCGGCTGGCCGCCGCCGTGCCGCCCGCCGGCGCCCGGCCCAGCGCGCTGCCCGACTGGCGGGACACCACCGCAGAGGTACCCATACACGTGCTTATAGCATGTCGTCCCGGTCGGCGCGCGGCACCGGCTGGCCGCCGCCGTGCCGCCCGCCGGCGCCCGGCCCAGCGCGCTGCCCGACTGGCGGGACACCACCGCAGAGGTACCCATACACGTGCTTATAGCATGTCGTCCCGGTCGGCGCGCGGCACCGGCTGGCCGCCGCCGTGCCGCCCGCCGGCGCCCGGCCCAGCGCGCTGCCCGACTGGCGGGACACCACCGCAGAGGTACCCATACACGTGCTTATAGCATGTCGTCCCGGTCGGCGCGCGGCACCGGCTGGCCGCCGCCGTGCCGCCCGCCGGCGCCCGGCCCAGCGCGCTGCCCGACTGGCGGGACACCACCGCAGAGGTACCCATACACGTGCTTATAGCATGTCGTCCCGGTCGGCGCGCGGCACCGGCTGGCCGCCGCCGTGCCGCCCGCCGGCGCCCGGCCCAGCGCGCTGCCCGACTGGCGGGACACCACCGCAGAGGTACCCATACACGTGCTTATAGCATGTCGTCCCGGTCGGCGCGCGGCACCGGCTGGCCGCCGCCGTGCCGCCCGCCGGCGCCCGGCCCAGCGCGCTGCCCGACTGGCGGGACACCACCGCAGAGGTACCCATACACGTGCTTATAGCATGTCGTCCCGGTCGGCGCGCGGCACCGGCTGGCCGCCGCCGTGCCGCCCGCCGGCGCCCGGCCCAGCGCGCTGCCCGACTGGCGGGACACCACCGCAGAGGTACCCATACACGTGCTTATAGCATGTCGTCCCGGTCGGCGCGCGGCACCGGCTGGCCGCCGCCGTGCCGCCCGCCGGCGCCCGGCCCAGCGCGCTGCCCGACTGGCGGGACACCACCGCAGAGGTACCCATACACGTGCTTATAGCATGTCGTCCCGGTCGGCGCGCGGCACCGGCTGGCCGCCGCCGTGCCGCCCGCCGGCGCCCGGCCCAGCGCGCTGCCCGACTGGCGGGACACCACCGCAGAGGTACCCATACACGTGCTTATAGCATGTCGTCCCGGTCGGCGCGCGGCACCGGCTGGCCGCCGCCGTGCCGCCCGCCGGCGCCCGGCCCAGCGCGCTGCCCGACTGGCGGGACACCACCGCAGAGGTACCCATACACGTGCTTATAGCATGTCGTCCCGGTCGGCGCGCGGCACCGGCTGGCCGCCGCCGTGCCGCCCGCCGGCGCCCGGCCCAGCGCGCTGCCCGACTGGCGGGACACCACCGCAGAGGTACCCATACACGTGCTTATAGCATGTCGTCCCGGTCGGCGCGCGGCACCGGCTGGCCGCCGCCGTGCCGCCCGCCGGCGCCCGGCCCAGCGCGCTGCCCGACTGGCGGGACACCACCGCAGAGGTACCCATACACGTGCTTATAGCATGTCGTCCCGGTCGGCGCGCGGCACCGGCTGGCCGCCGCCGTGCCGCCCGCCGGCGCCCGGCCCAGCGCGCTGCCCGACTGGCGGGACACCACCGCAGAGGTACCCATACACGTGCTTATAGCATGTCGTCCCGGTCGGCGCGCGGCACCGGCTGGCCGCCGCCGTGCCGCCCGCCGGCGCCCGGCCCAGCGCGCTGCCCGACTGGCGGGACACCACCGCAGAGGTACCCATACACGTGCTTATAGCATGTCGTCCCGGTCGGCGCGCGGCACCGGCTGGCCGCCGCCGTGCCGCCCGCCGGCGCCCGGCCCAGCGCGCTGCCCGACTGGCGGGACACCACCGCAGAGGTACCCATACACGTGCTTATAGCATGTCGTCCCGGTCGGCGCGCGGCACCGGCTGGCCGCCGCCGTGCCGCCCGCCGGCGCCCGGCCCAGCGCGCTGCCCGACTGGCGGGACACCACCGCAGAGGTACCCATACACGTGCTTATAGCATGTCGTCCCGGTCGGCGCGCGGCACCGGCTGGCCGCCGCCGTGCCGCCCGCCGGCGCCCGGCCCAGCGCGCTGCCCGACTGGCGGGACACCACCGCAGAGGTACCCATACACGTGCTTATAGCATGTCGTCCCGGTCGGCGCGCGGCACCGGCTGGCCGCCGCCGTGCCGCCCGCCGGCGCCCGGCCCAGCGCGCTGCCCGACTGGCGGGACACCACCGCAGAGGTACCCATACACGTGCTTATAGCATGTCGTCCCGGTCGGCGCGCGGCACCGGCTGGCCGCCGCCGTGCCGCCCGCCGGCGCCCGGCCCAGCGCGCTGCCCGACTGGCGGGACACCACCGCAGAGGTACCCATACACGTGCTTATAGCATGTCGTCCCGGTCGGCGCGCGGCACCGGCTGGCCGCCGCCGTGCCGCCCGCCGGCGCCCGGCCCAGCGCGCTGCCCGACTGGCGGGACACCACCGCAGAGGTACCCATACACGTGCTTATAGCATGTCGTCCCGGTCGGCGCGCGGCACCGGCTGGCCGCCGCCGTGCCGCCCGCCGGCGCCCGGCCCAGCGCGCTGCCCGACTGGCGGGACACCACCGCAGAGGTACCCATACACGTGCTTATAGCATGTCGTCCCGGTCGGCGCGCGGCACCGGCTGGCCGCCGCCGTGCCGCCCGCCGGCGCCCGGCCCAGCGCGCTGCCCGACTGGCGGGACACCACCGCAGAGGTACCCATACACGTGCTTATAGCATGTCGTCCCGGTCGGCGCGCGGCACCGGCTGGCCGCCGCCGTGCCGCCCGCCGGCGCCCGGCCCAGCGCGCTGCCCGACTGGCGGGACACCACCGCAGAGGTACCCATACACGTGCTTATAGCATGTCGTCCCGGTCGGCGCGCGGCACCGGCTGGCCGCCGCCGTGCCGCCCGCCGGCGCCCGGCCCAGCGCGCTGCCCGACTGGCGGGACACCACCGCAGAGGTACCCATACACGTGCTTATAGCATGTCGTCCCGGTCGGCGCGCGGCACCGGCTGGCCGCCGCCGTGCCGCCCGCCGGCGCCCGGCCCAGCGCGCTGCCCGACTGGCGGGACACCACCGCAGAGGTACCCATACACGTGCTTATAGCATGTCGTCCCGGTCGGCGCGCGGCACCGGCTGGCCGCCGCCGTGCCGCCCGCCGGCGCCCGGCCCAGCGCGCTGCCCGACTGGCGGGACACCACCGCAGAGGTACCCACTCGCATCACACCACATTGCACGTGCTTGTAGCACAGACACACCCCACATGGACACGCTACATACACTCGCCGCACTTAGGCATGCACAGTCGGGGTAAATAAAAAGTAGCCGTCGCGGGACGCCTGGCAGATGTGAAACATTATATTATTTAGAGTGCAGAAAGAGAAGCGTCGTAGCGGCGAGTGAGCGGAGTCAGCCGGTGGGCGGAGTCTAAGCGGCGGAAAGAACCGAGGAGCCGCGGAGCTGCTCGAAGTTTATGCATCATGGCATCGCGGCATCAACAGTTGCTCTCACTTGCCAAGCGCGCCATTAGATGTTTCATACCAAAAAAGTTCGTCACCCCAAAGACGACATTTGCTTACTCAGCCTTAAATATTGATTTTGAAACTGCATTTTCCCTTATTTATATATTTTCTTTACGTTCTTATGAAGTTATGAATACATTAAGAAAAAGTATTAATAGGAGCAGATTTTAAATATCCTAAATAGATCGAATTGGATTTGACCAATGGTCCACAACGCTACGAATTGAATAAGTTCACACTGCATAAAATAATATTTCTTTTTGACACAGATTCTACGAACCACTGTTGAAGTGGAGTCCGTACTCGGCGGCGAGAACATATTCAAGAAGCAACCGGAGCCGAACCAGCCTATATACGTACGTAACCTTATAACGAAGATTTGTCGAGTTAATGACGTCAAACCTAGCTTTCTCTACTATACACAGCTAAAGTATTTTTCGTTTATTGCTAATTTCGATATTCGTACATTTTTAATATAACCTACATACAAAAAATAAACACCTTTAAGAGTATAAAAAACAGTTCCCCTCCGGCATCTGGAACAAGGTCCTAGTAACCAGTGGTTAGGGCTCCAGAGAGAAGAATTTCCTTACAATGCACACCATGTCCAGAAATACTGCCTTCTGAATCTGTTTCTTGATCCAGCTGCCTAACGCGAGCCTCTTTACTCGTCTTTACTCGGTACAATGATTGGCGCGTCAATGTCCCACATGTCGAAAACCTCGTGAGACAGATCAAGATGCCTTCTTTATATTTAATACACAAAAATGTAAATTCTTATGAAAAACAGCAACCATGGAGTTTCTTGCCTATTCTTCTCCATAGGAAATGCATTTCGAATGGGTGGTAGAGATACTTTTTTTTTATTGACGTTTCATAAGTGCCTGTATTGGTTTATGTCATCCTTTCCTAAAGTGGGTGATAACACTGGGTAAGAGACCCAAAAAAAAATGCGGGTGTTGTGTAAAGGCTTGGGGGGGAGACCTCAGCGCCGTTGTGTACTACCTACTGCGCTTAGGTCTCAAGTTAACTCTTGCGGGCTATAGTAAAAGCCTCCATTAGAATGAATGTTTAATCTCCGCTAACTTAATTTGACGTTATAGTGGTTTTTAAGTAGGTGAAAAAATGGGGACACTAAAAAATAAATTATTCTCAAACGGGCAGTATACAAAATAAGTGTGGGAACCACTGGTTTATATGAATAAAAATTTCTGATTCTTTCTCTGCCTTCACGAGTACTTATAATTGTAATAATGATTGTGCTCTGCCTTATAGAATGGTGCACTGGACCTGCACGTCGCGATCCGTGACTGGTCATCGCGTGACAATGAAATTGTCGCAGTTGCCAAACGCATGGCCGTACTCATGGCTAAGCTATCGGACTTCATGAACAGAGGTAACCAATACCCAATTGTGTCTATTTGTCATCAGCGTATTGCCGTCCTTGTCACTGTCTAAATGTAAGAGCAAGACGCCAATAGTTTTAGCGATGTCACATTTACTTTAACAACAATATTGAAGCAGCGGTAGCCTCGTCGGTAGAACGCCCGCTTTGGACGTAAGGGGTGCAATTTCAAATCCCGGGCTCGCACCTTTGAGATATTTTTCATGTGTGAGTGTAATTTTACCATTAATGATTACCAATTACTGAACGGTGGAGGAAAATATCGTGAGGAAACCTGCATTGGGACCAGTATACATCGGCGAAGTGTGGGCGCACTGAACTGCCTACCTCTTCGGGGATTACAGGCTTGATGATGTATTATTATAATAATGAAATTTCCATAAAACTAAAGTAATAGCTTGAAGGGTAACTGTGACATTTAAGTGTAATTTATTTCTTACAATAGACAAGCAGCGCGAGCTCCTGGCCACGTCTAAATCGATAGTAACGGACTCGCACGAGGTGGCGCGACTCGCCAAGAAACTTGCGCACGAGTGCACCGACATCAGGATTAAAAACGTAAGATTATATTATACCATTGACAAAAAATACTTAGTGCACATCACTTTAAAAACAAAATTTTGCTTCCAACCAAATGAAGAAGTGTTATGTTTTATAATCAAATCTTAATTCAATGAAACTACAATGTGATTTGTAGGTAACGATGTGTCTTGTATTTTGATGTCTATGGTTGGTACTGACCATAGAGTAACTAGAGTACCTACTCATAAGGACTCTACTCTTCGTATGGCTCTGCGGCAATTATTGTTGTTATCTCATGTACCTGTAGTATACAGCAACTATAATGGATAAACAACAATGGCGGAGTCAGATACACAAGAAAAAATTACCAGCGCGGGCTCCATATGCCATCTTCTTTATAATATCTCCATGGTACTAACTACTACAGGTTTAATTAATCAATTCGTGAATTGTAAAATTGATGATTGCGTTCTATATACAAAATGATAACATATAATAAGAATACAATAATAAGAATGCAGTGGTATCCGAGTGGTCGAACGCACGCCTTGCAAATCAAAGTGTGCAGGTTCAAACCCCGGCTCGCACCTCTGGGTTTATGTGCGAATCTCATTGTCACCCGAGATTACCACTGGCTATGAAACGGTGAAGGAAACATCGTGAGGAAACCTGCACGTCTATTGAAAGGCGTGTGAAGTTCACCAACCCGCACTGGGCCAGTGGACTGTACTATCTGACTGTACTGACTGGACTATAGCCCAAAAAATCTCCCTCGTATTGAGGGAGAATGTGCCCGGTATAATGGCAATAGGCTCGCCCCCTATTACATTGGGACCAAATATACATCGGCGAAGTGTGGGCGCACTACAGTGCACCTCTGTCTACCCCTTCGGGAAATACAGGCGTGATGATGTATTATAATGTATTAAAGAATACAATACGGATATATACATTCCAGGATCTTTTGAAAGCGTGCGAGAGGATCCCAACCATCAGCGGACAACTGAAGATGTTGACTACTGTCAAGGGCTCGTCTCTGGGACACCACGGTAAGAACCGGACACGTAGGGTATAACGGGCCACGTTCAGTACATTATCACTATGTATGTTTCTACTACATTGTCAAATGTCTCATTTACTTTTATTAAAGAGCTATATAAGTATGCCGAGTATATAATAGCTATATTCATACCTGTCACCGTGTCGATACCAGCGCCATTGTATAATTTTTTTGAATTAATTATGTTTGCATTTCGACGGACACTTTCTCAAATTTTTCCCATAGGAGATTGCGCTCCTTCCATTCTACACTCCATAGTCAATACATATTTTTCTAACGTCAATTCTATCTATAATTTCTTATATCAATGGTATATGCTTACGCTTGGAGTGAAAGATTGTGTAAGGGTAGGGATCAAACTTGGACCCTGTCGGTTTTAAAAGCAAATCTACTGACAAGTATATCTGGGCTAATATTTGTGTTCCAGGTACACACGAAGACAAAGAAGCTATGGACATGTTGGTGGGTAACGCGCAGAGTCTCATGTTGAGTGTAAGTACTCATTCAATAGCTATGCTTTCAACTTGCTTTTCGTCCTTGTAAATATAGCACTTTTCACATTGCGTTAGGGTTACAGAAACTTTAAAATGTTAGGAAAAGGTCACTTTTTTATTTATTAACTCTTTGTAAAACACAAATACTCCCCGGACTTTTATTACGGTGACCCGTCGCTACCTGTTAGTGTCGCTACACATGTGTCAGTACCTGTTACCAGGGCCCAGGTCCCCTCACATTATCGCTGTGGAGTTCCTATGACTTGAATTTTTAAGGCATGAAAACAACATCTATGGTCCATGGTAGCTAAAAATTGACCTGTGTAGAATGACATTGTTACCTCGAAGCCATTGGACTAGTCACATTCTTACTACTATTGATAAAAGATGTTGTTTAATATGAGCAGTGTAGACATTAGATATTGTCACCTTGATGCAATTTAACTAGTCATATACTAGTTACCTACCATTGATACAAGATGTTATTTTTATGCCTTAAAAAATGTAGTCATAGCAACTCCACGGCGATTGTGTGAGAAAACTTGGGGCCCTGGTAACAGGTACTGAGGCATGTGTAGCGAAACAAACAGGTAGCGACAGGTCACAGTAATAAATGTACGGGGAGTATTTGTATTTTACAAAGAGTGATTATTTAATCAAAGAGGGACCTTTTCCTAACATTTTACAGTTTCATACGTCCAATTTTGTTTATGACTTCGATAGCTACATACGTCATATTGTCTATGTCAATACGTATAAGACTAGACGGCCGTGACATCAAGAGACCAATTTTTTTTTGTCACACATGGGTATCTATACTTTTTGATATGTATTTTCATTGTTGTCATCTGTCTGTAACGCAATATGTCGAGTGCTATAAGTATGCTGAACTAATTTTATGCATGTTCTCTGAATATGGCCCTTAGATAGCGTTTGTGGGGTAGTTGTGTGTAGACAAATGTGTATTTCAGATTCAAGACGTGATCAAAGGTGCCGCGAGTGCGTCCGTCAAGATCATGTCACAAAAAGGTCCCAGAATGAAGTGGGTCCGCAAAAACTACTATTAATTTGTTTTTTTTTTTATGTAATCATTCCATTTTAAAACCAAATTTTATAGAATACTCGTATCATTGTCTTTATTTAAGAATATAAATTTTATTTTTTTATGTTTTGTTTTTGTATTTATTTAGTTTATGGTTATAGTAGTGTGTAGTGTAGGTGGTGGTGGTTATTGTGACTAGGTTGAAATGTGAATTTTATCTAGTCAACAGTAAATACACAGTTTAACAATGTCAAAGAAGGTTTAGTGAAAACAGTTTTACTGTATAGGACATATATCTCACATTTCAATACCCACAGTATTGTATGTCAAGACAAAATCTCTGTCACGGATTGGCTCGGTTGTTCTCTATTTTACTTCATACGAGAGAAAGAGATATCATCATCATCATTTGCCTTACCTTGTCCCATTATTTGGGGTCGGCGCAGTATGTCTTTTTCTTCCATTCATCTCGCTTTTCCGTCATACTGAGAGAAAGAGATATAATCAACTTAATTATCCTGTGACATAATCTAGTCTTGGCGTACATGCTACAACTACTGGCTGGTTTTATAGTTGCACTTGTTGCCACGCGTACGGTAAACGCGGCTCTAAGAAACAGAACCAATAGAGACACTTATGAATCGTCAATAACTAAAAATATTGATAGTATCCTTATTAATCTAATTATGTAGGTATGTACTGACAGCGCGAGTGAGACTATATAAACACACGATAACGCTGTTTGGCCCATTACGGCTTTCACGGTAACGGAAATACAGAACAGTTGAGATGTAGTGCAGAACATCTATGGAAGTCTTCACAAGAGCCGTCTTATCACTCTTATCTCTTTCAACTGTCAGATTTGTCGAGAATGACTTTTTGTACAGGACATGGCTCAGTGTGACGACACTTTCTCGACAAAACTGACAGTTAAATTATCGTGAATGCTGACCCGCGCTGGCAATACTAGGTTTGAGCCGCGCTTAACGCACGCGCAGCTAAACGAGACTATATAACCAGGCTTAGTGTCGGTGTCGCTCGGTGATAGCAATGTACGTTACGCTGAGCATGTAGTATTCCTATCTTAAGTAGGTAGTAATCATTTGTGGTAGGGGGTTTATTGGGCCAGTATGGGTATAAATAAAAATTCCAGCAATTTAAATAACATATTTTTATTAATCTTATAGAGTCGATATGACTTAAAGATCTTATACGATGTTTATTTCTAGACTCATTTTATTAGTAATGTATATAAAAATTTAAATAACGTATGACGTGCGAGTGAGACGCACATACGCGGGTGTGTTTGTCCGTCTCGCTCGCACTTGCTGAGTGTTAATAGGTTTTGGCGCGATCCGATACAAGATCCGGTGTCTACTTCCGTCTGCGAGCCTGTGGACAGAGATTACTCTTTAGAACACGGATTTCCAAAATAAAGTGATGCCTCAGTCCCCCATAGCCAAATTACTAGGCGCGCACTAGGCGCAGCCATGGCTGCCTAGTGCGCGCCTAGCCAGGCTCCCCGCGCACTAGGCAGCCATGGCTGCGCCTAGTGCGCGCCTAGCCAGGCTCCCCGCGCACTAGCAGGCTCCCCGCGCACTAGGCAGCCATGTGCGCCTAGTGCGCGCCTAGCCAGGCTCCTAGGCAGCCATGGCTGGGCTGCGCCTAGTGCGCGGGGAACCTGGCTAGGCGCGCACTAGGCAGCCATGGCTGCGCCTAGTGCGCGCCTAGCCAGGCTCCTAGGCAGCCATGGCTGCGCCTAGTGCGCGCCTAGCCAGGCTCCCCGCGCACTAGCAGGCTCCCCGCGCACTAGGCAGCCATGTGCGCCTAGTGCGCGCCTAGCCAGGCTCCTAGGCAGCCATGACTGCGCCTAGTGCGCGCCTAGCCAGGCTCCCCGCGCACTAGGCAGCCATGGCTGCGCCTAGTGCGCGCTTAGCCAGGCTCTTAGGCAGCCATGGCTGCGCCTAGTGCGCGCCTAGCCAGGCTCTTAGGCAGCCATGGCTGCGCCTAGTGCGCGCCTAGCCAGGCTCTTAGGCAGCCATGGCTGCGCCTAGTGCGCGCCTAGCCAGGCTCCCCACGCACTAGGCAGCCATGGCTGCGCCTAGTGCGTGACTAGCCAAGCTCCCCGCGCACTAGGCATCCATGGCTGCACCTAGTGCGCACCTAGCCTGGCTCCCCCCGCACTAGGCAGCTATGGCTGCGCCTAGTCCGCGTCTAGCCAGGCTCCACGCGCTCTAGGCAGCCATGGCTGCGCCTAGCCAGGCTCCCCGCGCACTAGGCAGCTATGGCTGCGCCTAGCCAGGCTCCCCGCGTACTAGGCAACCATGGCTGCGCAGCAGTCGAACATATGACGTTGTATGGGAGCCCGCGCACAAGGCAGTTACGAAATCTCGGCTGCGGCAGCAAATAAAACGCGTCTGTTTGCACGGCAGCCAGCTGGCTGCGCGCAGCCATAGCGTGTGTATGTGGCTGCCGTCAGTCTCCGCGCACTAGTTGAAGCAGCCAGACGTATTTTGGGATCAAACTTTTTTCAAAAAATGACTGCATATCGGTCGACGGAAGGATCTTGAATAGTCATAGATTGGCTGCTATAAATGGCTGCGCAAATATTGTAAGACGGTAAGATTTCAAGAGCCGTGCACTTAAGGAATGGTCAGCTTTGGGCTGGTTAAACGATATGAAACTTGCATCTATTTACCTTGGTTAACAATGGGCATTTTAGGGTCTAATTTCAGAAGCCAGCGAGTCAAAACTTGGAGACCTCTCAGATTCCGGCTTACAAAGACGCCTTCACAAAGGGATGCGGAGAGCGGTATACTAAAGAGTAAGTTCCACTCACCACTTCCTTCCTGTCCTTGGTGACGCAGTAGGAGCGCACCCTGAAGGGGTCGACGTATCCGCAGGTGCAGTCCTGCACCATGGTCTCGTGCAGCATGCCTTGCGTGATGGCGCCGGCCGCCGCCTGGATGAACTGCTTCTGCTGACCCGCGTTCAGCTGCTCGAAGTTGGCGCTCGAGAATACTTTACCACCGGCCTGATGAACAAGGTATTATTATTAGAAACCAGTTTTGCGCAGCTCAAGCCCCTATTTCAGTACACTTGGAGCTCTGTTTTAGTACCTTTGTGTCAGTTTTAACTACTAGTAGTCCGCCTTAACATCACCATACCTGTACGGTGCTAGCATCGTACACCATATAGCGCCGTGTCAGCGTTTACGCCAGCACGCGCTAATGCAACCAAATGCATAACCAGTACACGTTCAGCCGCCAACCGCGGTTCGCGTGCTCATTATTTCATATTCATATCTCATTATTTGGGGTCGGCACAGAATAGGCAAGTAGCATGTAGCATGACCGCGTAGAGATAAGTTTTATCTCTGTCAACTGTTAAATTCGTCGAGAAAATACGTCATACCGAGCCATGTCCAGTACAAAAGGCTCGTAGTGACGTAATTTTCTCGACAAATCTGACAGTTCAAAGAGATAAAGCTTATGTCTACACGGTCATGTTAAGGGTGCATATCATCCTTTATACACTCCATCCAACCTTTCCATCACTCTTTTAGACGCATGCACTCTCTTCTCATCACATCCATATAATGGTGTCCTACTTCTTACTTTTTTTTCTATTCTGCCTAAGCGTGATGCCGAAATGTTAATACCACTGCGCTGTCTCCGAGTGTAAGAGAAACTGGCATGCTATCAGCTTAAGAATAAGTGTGGATGTCAACACAGAAACTACCACAATACTAAACTTGTAACTGGTAATATGAGTACATTTAATTGGACGTGGACGGTGGACAAAAACTCGTTTTAATCCTTATTACTCTCATTTGGACTTCTGTTCTGGGGACGGGAGATTGATATTTCGTGGAGTTGACTCACCAGCTCGGTCAAGTCCCTGCAGCCGTCAGCGGGCTTGCTCAACGAGTAGCGGATGCTTTCAGTGTCCTTGCCGTACTTCTTGTCACCCAGCATGATGACAGACTTCTCCGTGTAACCTGGATGTGAAGATCGTTGTGAGAACTAAGCCGTATATAACAGACCATACATATATAACAGATACTCTACAAAAGGACCAGTTAAGAGATCAGTGGGTTTAGCTTGTATATCAAGACCAATCCTGTCACAATTTCACTCGCTCGCTCTTGATGTGACATAAATTTAGTTTTGGCGCTCAGTGTTAGAAGATTTTAGGAGAAAACGGTGAGCACTTACCGACGACCTGGGAGGGGTTCTTGTCGTTGTCGAAGATGAAGGCGACGGGCGCAATGATGGAGTGCGTGTACGCCATGTTCTCCAGCAGCACGCTGTATCCGGCCGCCTCCAGGATCTCGATCTGTGGATACATAAAGACATTCATTATTCTACCATCCTAAAATACAAGTCTAATCATTTATTTTGTATAGGTATACGGGAAAACATCGTGAGGAAACCTGCACGTCTGAGGGAACTTGACTAGTTCTGGATAGATGAGTGAAGTCTGCCAACCCGCACTGGGCCAGCGTGGTGGACTATGGCCCGAATCCCCCTCGCATTGAGGGGATGCCCGTGCCCACCAAAATAAAAATACATCATCACGCCTGTATTCCCAGAAGGGGTAGGCAGAGGTGCACTGTAGTGCACCCACAATTCGCCGATGTATTTTGGTCCCAATGTAATAGGGGGCGAGCCTATTGCCATTATACCGGGCACATTTCCCCTCAATACGAGGGAGATTTGGGCCATAGTCCACCACGCTGGCCCAGTGCGGGTTGGTGAACTTCACACGCCTTTCTACAGACGTGCAGGTTTCCTCACGATGTTTTCCTTCACCGTTCAGCAAGTGGTAATCATTGTTGAAAATGACATTCGCTCATGAAAATTATCTCAGAGGTGCGGGCCTGGGATTTGAACTTGCACCCCTTAAGTTCAAGGCGGGCATTCTTGCCCACGAGGCTACGACTGCTTGCCCACCAGTGGAACGTTAAAAGGCTGTAGTTAGTTTAGGTCTACGAGGGCACATACAAGTTGTCAAGTTTATTTATATGCTACTACCGGATTGGAATGCGAAAGTTTTGTGTACTTGAGCTGTACAATCCCAAGCTGATCTATCATCCAAATAATTAGAGATTTCGTAATGCCCTTTTGAGATTTTATTGTAGTTTTAAATTTATTAATAGAGTTCTTTCGGAAGTTTACTTGAAAAGTGTAAGGAGTAGAGTGGAGTGCGATGGTGTAGTTACCAATGGGAACTGTTCTGTGCAGTCCTCCCCGATGAGGCCGATGGCGTGCTTGACGGCGCCGGCGCGCAGCGGCAGCTGGAATATGGAGTTGTAGCCCGCCATCACGTTGGTGGCGCCTGCGCATACGGCACAACGTTAACGACATTCTATATTCATGACGAGCTCTTATGAGGTTTATGAAAGAAACTCTAAAAAACATTAAAACACTTAGAGGTCATGCGAGAAAAATTCTCGAGAGCCGAGGATATAAATTCAAGGGTCATTGTTTTTTTTTGACCGGTCTGGACTAACCTGTAGTTGAATATTAGAAATCTTAGCGATGGCTTACCGAACTTAATTCTCAACATGTCATAGATGGAAGCGGCGGCTTGCTCGGCCTTGTCGAAGGCTTCGAAGCCGGTTTTCACGGTGGGGGTCTTCTGGTACCTGGACTCGTCGTCGAACTGTACTTTAGGGTTCTTCAGTTTCACTGAAACAAATATATAAATAAATATCGCTAGACAACACACATCGTATGATCTCAAACTAAGCAATGTTTGTACTATTGGTACATTCAATGGTCCGAGAGCAATCCCAGTTACATCCGGACCAGGGAAAACTCCGAAAAGGCCTTTCCAAAATTATCCGCTGACGGGAATCTAATCAGACACAACCTGGTTCAGTGAATTAAGCGGCCCACGTTTGAACCACTACGCCAAAACATCATGCTCCATAAAAAGGCCATAAAATCAAGAGCCATCTTGTGGGAAGTCATAAGTGGCGTTTTGAACTCACGGTCGGTGTCGTAGATGATGGGGTACGGGTACTTGGAGGTGATGCCGATGAGGTAGACCTTGATGTCGGTGATGCGCTTGCTCTTCAGGTTGTCCACCAGCTGAGAGACCAGCGGCACCAGGATGTCCTTGTAGTTCTTCTCGTTGCTCTGCAGGACGAAATACAGGTTTGGAAAATCGATCTACTAAATTTACTTCCAATTCCAGTCCACTCGCTTTACGTCAAGTGCTTTTTAATGTTATTGTTGTCGATGCTGTTAGTACTCAACTATACTGAGCGTAGTGTCTCTCGCTTACGTCCGTAATGTATAAGCGAGATGCAATATTTTAGTGCAGTCAATTTCAGTTTAAGTTTAGTATCATCACCATTGTTACAATCTGTTATTGCTAACTTTCGTTGTTTTTGGGTCGCGTAATTAGCTATTCTTTCAAAGAGTTTGAAGAATGTAAGGCTGTTTAACCTTTCGTATGTCGGAAGCGGAACACAGGTGTGCTCCAATATTTGAAAGTTTCTTATCGAGCTTAGATCTGGCTAGACGCACATTTGGGACATGCTTGTCGCGTGCGTACAAATGGTTAAGGGTCTATGTGTAGTAGTAACCTTGGTGGTCTCGAAGGTGACGATGAGGTCGGCCTGCTTGGCGGGCAGCTTGAGCTCGTAGCTCTCCCCGAGGCTGCGCGGCTTGTCGGCGTCGCGGCACTGCACGCAGACGTCTGGCAGCGCGGCGGGCAGCAGCCCGGTCACCGCCAGCGCCGTGTAGCCGCGCGCCAGGTCGCAGGCCTGCTGCAGCGCTTCCGCCGAGTCGCCCGAGCATGCGTGCACGCACGCTTGTCTGGATTACATACACTTTGTTTAGATAACATCCTAAAGTCAACAGTTCTTACTATCAAACAGGGGTGGTAGAGTCTAAAACGTGTGGTAGAGTCTAAAACGAATTTTCTCGATTGGGGAAAGGCTCACGTTAGAGTTTTGATTTGCATCTAAATGGATACTCGGTGGAACAAAAGCTACATGTAACGGACCCTTATTGGTTTGTTTTTTCTATAAAACAAGAGTAATTGGTTAGATCATCCCTTCGAGAGTTATCTGTGAAAGATTTTAATATTACGAGTGAACTATATCCACAAAAGATGAAGATAATGAATCATGATGATGGTATACCTGAAGGGTGAGATGTCGAGCAGCAGGTTGAGCGGTCGCAGCGGGGAGCCGCCGCCGAAGACCTGGTCGCAGGCGGGCGGCAGCGCGGCGTGCAGCTGGTGCTGCGAGTGCTCCGGCGCCTGCGCCTGCGGGCAGCTGCGCGCGAGCCGGTACGCGTTGCCGAACTGACTCTCCGACTCGCAGATCTATTATACATTTGGCTATTACCGTTTTGCCTCCGAAACCGACTACTACAATTCAACGCCTTTGACTGCATAAAACGTTACTTCTATAAAAAAATGTTTGAAATCTGTTTCCTATATAGAAACCTTAGAAAAATAAAGCAAAGTTTTACATTGTTTCAACGATTTCGATATTAATAAAATGTGTGAATTAGTTACCTTGCCGTTGGGTAGACGGAAGTCATCGTAGGGCTCGTTGTTGCCGTCTCCGAGAAGACCGCGCAGCTTGCCCAGGTAGAAACCGTTCACCTCGATGTAGCACACCTGGACGATACGCAATACAGTTATAATAAAGTAGAAACTCTCCAAACTGGAACCGGTATCGGTAAATTAGTGAGCTCAAAAGTGAGGAGAAATTATTGGTGTTTTGCAAAAAGTGCATGTAAAATACATACCTCAAGTTTAGTGGTACAGTACGCCATGAGTCCGTACTCTGATCCGATTCCGATGCGTCCGTTGGCCTGACGGAATGCAAACACGTCCTTCTCGATCACCGGATAGCCGTGATTGGCGCCGTTCAGGGTCACCTGATGATAAGAAGCATATTTGCAACGTTTAGAGGGTGGTTCAAAATCAAAAGTTGATGGTTTCATATATTTTTGAAGATAAACGATTTGGCAGCTACTTCTTCAGGGCTTAGTGTTCCAGAAAAATCAATGTAGTCTCAAACCAACAAAATTGCCCCAATGAGTCGTTAGAAACAAAAAAGTCAAAGCCAGTTTTTTTTATTTATGTAAATCATTAGTGCTTATGCAACATACATACATACATAAATACATGCTTATGCAAACAAACAAATAAATATAGGACTCTACATTATATTTGGAAAACATTTCTTATGGGGAAGAATTGACAAGAATTCCAAAGTGCCTCTGTTCCAAAAATGTAAAATGAAGGCTTTAATTTAGATAGTTGTTCACCTGTCCATTGTCCTTGAGTTCGATGATGACGCCGCTCTTGTCCTCGAGCACGAGCGCCTTGGGCTGTCCGTTGGCGAGCTGCAGCAGCAGCGTGAAGTTCCTGTCGACGTGGTCGTGCGCGAGCACGTACCGGCACGAGCCCGGGAAGGTCAGGTGCCGTCCGTCGAACGTGAAGATGTGCTGACCGTTCACCACCACCGCACGGACTGGGGGGATCAGGGTTACGTTTCCGTCAGATAATAGCTTTCGATATAATTAGGTTGGTAGAAAGTTAGTATTTAGCTACCTTTTAGCTAACTGTAAGAAAGTATGATTTTGAACAATGATATTACAAAAGTTGGTATAGGTATTTAAATGTCTCAAATTGGACCAAAATTGGTTTCATTGATGCGGAAGCCGTCTTATCGTATACGATTTGATGTAGACGTCAAAGTTAGCTAACCATAGGTGCAATAAATTCTCATCTTGTTCCATAAATTTTGATTCTCGTCGGTTTTGACATAATTAGATTGGTTTCGATGTGATCTAAATATCTGGGACGTGAAAGATACTTACGCTTGCCAGGAACCTCTTCGAGCGGGTTGACGGCCCTGGGCCTGTAGGCCCTGATGAAGGCGAGCACGTCGGGCGTGTCCCCGGCGAGCAGGTCCGAGAGCAGGCTGGCCGAGGCCGAGCCGCCCAGCTCGGGGGCAGACTGCTCGAACCCGGGACCGAACGATTGGAACCACTGAATAGAACATACATTTGACTATTATAGTTCCATCGTAGATTTAATATCGATGCTTTCGCAGTAAAGATCTGCCTGCCAGGCGGGGTTCGTATCGGATTTGTAGGTATATATAGTTCAATCGTAGGGAATACTTCTATCGCGATTCAGAATTTCAATTCTATGATTGCTTAGAGTTACGATGCGTTGGTTTGTCGTGCCATCTATTAACGTAAAGTAGAAGTTCAGGTAGGTAACGTAAAGTAACCCTACTTGCCTACGAGCCATAATGTAAATATTCTGGTTCCAAATAAAAGTCTCAAAAAAAGGATTTTCAAGAAGTGTTTGATTGTGAAATTGAAGTGTTTGATTGTAATGTCAATATAAAATAAAGTATATACGGGGCCAACTATAACTGTGCGTTTTAAAAAAACTTTAAAACACACAGTTTGGCAGATAGCCGATGTCATAAGGAATGACTTAAGCTACTTTAGAAAAGTAATTAGGGTTCCTAGATTCCTCGCGAACGGGGTCGTGGGCGCTGCAAGAAAGTATGTCGGTATAGTATATTACGTTTTGTAAAGGTGTGTATGTTTGGTAAGGAGTGTGCTAGCATAGTAATGTGTGCTCACCGAGTTGTACCCGAGCCCCTGGCCGGCGCCGGCGTACTGCCCGAGCTGCGCGCGCACGAACTGCAGGAAGGTGGTGGTCGCCGCGAACAGCTTCTTGTAGATGTCGCGCAACTCCTTGCCGTCGTCGCACTTCTCGTTCTTCAGTTTCTGAAAACCACACACTCATAAAAAACGTGGTCCTACTGAGATTTCACCCATTTTGTAATCGCTTACTAGCTGACCGGTGAAGGCAAACATCGTGAGGAAACTTGCACGTCTATAGAAATGCATTTGAAATTCACCAAGTTGCACTGGACCAGCGTGTTGGACTATAGCCCAAATCTCCATGGTAATTAAGGGTGCCCGGTATAGGCTTCTATTACATTGGGACCTAAATACATCGGCAAAGTGTAGGTGCACTGTAGTGCACCTCTGTCTAACCATTCGGGGAATACAGGCGTGGAAATGTATTTCATGAATTTCAAACTATTCTCTTAATAGTATAACCACTCGACTTAAAGCCTTGTTGTCAGAGGAGCTACCCACATGAAGGGGTTCCAGGTTTGACTCCCTCTCTGTCAATTAAATTATTGACGCGAGCATAACCCTGGTAATGTGATAACTCGCATTACAAGTCATTTTAAAGTATGTTACCTTCTGTATGTAAGCGTTGAGAGCGTCGGCGAATTCCTTGATCTCTTCAGTAGGCAGCAGCGGGCGGATGGATTTGTATGCATCCTGCAGCAGCGCTACAACCTGCTCGGGCACGGCCAGCTCTTGCCACTGCAGAAATCAACCTTATTAATTTATCTATAAATGTCAAATTCGCACTCGTGACTTCACCGTTGGATCGAAGGGTCAATTTTAAAAGTAGTTACTTTGACCTATTAACAATCGCATTTTTGCTGATACGCCGTTATGTATTTCACGCATATTATAGATCTTAGTTGCTTCCTGGCCCTGTAGCATTACCGCGTAGACATAAGACATTTTATCTCTTTCAACTGTCAGATTCGTCGAGAAAATGAAGTCACACCGAGCCTTGTCCAGTACAAAGACACAAAGTGACGTCATTTTTTAGACAAATCTGACAGTTGAAAGAGATAAAACATGTCTACGCGGTCACGCTAAGGGGGCTGGTTATCACAAAATATGGTAATTTCGCTGTCATACCTATTCATCAATATAAAATAATTGTCAAAATCATGGACACTGGCCAGCGAGCCACGCGCCTCGAGACAAGATTTACGTCTTGGAATATGTCCACGGTGTTTCTAACTCCTTTATATAACGAAAGTGAGGGAGCAACTCTGCACATCAGTAGTGTTAGCACGAATGTCAAGACAAGACCTCCGTCACAGATTGGCTCGGTCGCTCTCTGTCTTATTTCATACGAGAGAAAGAGATATGATCAACATATTCTGTGACATAAGTAGTCTTGGGGCTCATGCTACAACTACTAGCGTCATAATTCGTGATATATATTTCACTACGCGCTAACTAATAGAAATACCAAAAGTAGCTTCGAAAGGGACAAACTTAGGTATACTTCGGTCGCTTTCCCAAAAAAAACTTTTTTAATTAGGTCTCAATAATTCTAAGGGAGATTATTATCTGTGACGATTTATCTATCTGGTTAATCATACCAAGTCAAGATTATATTCATTAAGACTGGATTATTTATATGAATAATGAATGTGTACCTTTTCCCTCAACTGCACGACGATGGGCAGTTCCTCGACCTGCAGGGAGACGTCCTTGAAGAGCTGCTGAACGCGCGCGCGAAACTCCTTCAGCTGCACCACCACCAGACGGGTCACGTCTGCAGGGGGGGGGGGGATACTTTAATGGTTAGGGCGGGGAACGAACCCAACAACTCTCCGCTGGGCTTGACGCATAAATAAACAGATACCTAACTCCAATGTTTCCTACAAGTTATTTATTTTAAGTAAGTAAATTTATACGGTAACTGATATGTTGTCAAGTCAAAGTACATCTGATTATCATAGTTACAAATGTTTGCATATTATTAATATTGTCATACGTATCATATTCTGGTCTTAGGGTACAACCGTAACCCTGCTATGACTAGTGCCTATAATAGTCTGAAATGTGAAATATATTTAAGAGAGGTTGGCTGCTAACTCACAAAGCATAACAATTTTTTTTATAATTGCTACAATTAAATTAAAAAATCGAATCAATAAAATGAGTTCGAATTTCCATGACTTTTTACACCATTCAATAGTGTAGTTTCCCATTGGCATAATTTCAGACTCCCCTATATTATACGAACCTACCTACTATACATAAGGTCTCGTAGAACTGACAGTAGCGGTACAGATAGAGTGTAAAGGGGTTGGCTGCGACGGAACTCTAGTGATGTTAAACGGCGTTGACACGAACCCTTGAAGATGGCGGTGAGGGTGTCGGTGAGCTCCTGCAGCTGCGGCTTGTGCTTCTCGTAGAGGTCGAGCAGCATCGCGGTGAAGTGCGCGGCGGCGTCGATCAGCGCGTCGCTGAACTCCTTCATGGCCGTCACGAGCGTCGCCATCAGCTCGTTCAGCTGCGGCTCGATCTGACGATACGTTACACTTTATACCACGGATTCCCAAACTATTTTGGGCAAGAAGGCACGTATGAATCGTCAATAAATAATATTAATAGTATCTCTCTCTACTCTACCACCCATTCGGAATGCATTTCCTATGGAAAAGAATGGGCAAGAAACTCCATGGTTGCTTTACTCCAGTAAGGATTGTCTATAAATATAGTGAATGTTCATACCTGTTTCTCGTACAAGTCCGCGATCTTCTTGGCGAACACTGAGTAAGTCTCGGTGATCTGGTCCACGAAGGGTTTGGTTGCCGTCACCACGTCCTCGATCATCTTGGCGACGTATTTCACCACCACATTGCTGTACAAACAATTTGTACGACTGTTTTAGAGGCCACGGTCATGAGATTCCAGTTTTTTAGCTTCTCATGGTAATTTATAGTATTGCCCCCAGATTTATACAATGGACATATTTACACGGGTACTTCGGATCAAATTTCTGTTTATCGAAGGGATCAAGGGTCTATTCACAAGATAAAGCCGGCTCCTGCATCCTTGTCGCGGGAAACCTATATTATTTCCAATCGGTAAATTTGCCTTGCGTCCCAATGTTGATGTTAGTTTACCATTCACCAAGGATAGGACTCACGGAGCAATTGTCCCAATAGTATTTTGATGACATCTGATATTTTGATTACCCATAGAAACTTATACCATCAGTTTGCTGTCCCTTATTTCTATCAAAATAAATATCTTTATTAGTGTGGTCTTGTGATGGGTTAACTTACAAGGCATGAGAGAGCTCCTGGATGACCTTGTCGTCTCCCATCTCTTTGTAGAAGCGGTTGAGGTCGTCGCTGTAGGAGGCTTGCAGGTCCTTGAAGGTGGGCTCGACGCGCTTCAGGATCTGCTTGAAGTCGTTGTTGGCCTTCTCTCCGAGCTTCCTGACTCGGTCATCCAGGTTGACGAAGTCCTTCTTCAGTGCATTCTGCACCAGAAATGATACACGTCAAGTGGGTACTCATCACAGATTTCTCTTGTTTTTAAATATAGGTACGAGGCCGTAGTAGCATCTATGGTAGAACGCTCGCCTCGAACGTTAAGGGTGTGAGCTTCTATCCCGGGCATCAATAATGATTACCACTTACTCAACGGTGAAGGAAAACATCATGAGGAAACCTACACATCTATAGAGAGGCGTGTGAAGTTCGCCAACTCGCACTGGGCCAGGGTCGTATACTTTCGCCCAAATCACCCTATATAGAGAGGAAACGTGTCTGGTATAATCGCAATAGGCTCACCTCCTATTAAATTGGGACCAAAATACATCCGCGAATAGTGAATGCACTGCTGTGAACCTCTGCCAACCCCTTAGGTACGAGGCTAAGAAAACGCTTAAGTAAGAATAAGAAGCTGCTAGAACTGCAGCGAATCCTAAAGTTGTTAAAGACTCACCACGAAGTAGTTGTAGTTGTCCTTGGAGGCTCCGTAGTCGCTCTTCACGTTGTTGTCTTCCAGGAAGAGGGCGGCGTGAAGGATGTTCTTCTTATGTCCGGACAGGATGATGTCCGCGCTCATGTCCACGCGCTTCTCCGGCTGCAGGTGCGCCACCACGGACAGCTTGCGGTCAGACTCCTCTGATCACACCATCATGACATTAGACAACAGTCTTAGAGAATACTTAGAAACCAATTCTTGTAATCAAAATCGGTTAATCTGGTAGGGAACGAATGGTCGTTTTTACTCTAGGCGAAGCCTTATTACGATGCCTAACTCTGTGCAGTAAGCAGAGCGGTGTACGTTCTGACCACTGCACCGAGGCGTTATGTATTGCCGATTATAAATTTAATAGGTTTACGGCGGACTAGAATACTCATGAAGTTGATGCCAATTGTTCTAGTCATCATTAAAATTTGGTGATCAAAGTGTATACACCAAATATGAATGTAATCACCATAATAACCTGATGTGAACTCGTAGAACTGATAGTCCTTGACCAGCGCGGTGACCTGCACGGGCTTGCCCTCCAGCAGACAGATCTTGGCCTCTCCCTTCTGCAGCTTCTCATTGATGGTCGCACTCGCCTCCACGTCCAGCACTTTCACCAGCGGAGTGTTCAACTGGACCAATGGAAGATATGTTTGATAAGCCGACCTCAGAGGCTTATAGTGATTGAAGACTGATCTTCACTACCGTAATACGATCGTTAAAATGCACTTGGTAACTACCCCTTCTACGGTGAGAGGCGTGGTGATGAATAAATGCTTGAAAATAATGTAAAGATTAAAAATAAACTTACCAGGAATTTGGCGTGATTCGGCGAGGCCTCAAAGAGGATCTTGCTTTCGCGATCCTAATGAGAAAAAAATAAAATTTCATTTACCAACATAATTAAAACAGCCAATCTTTTGCTCTTAACAATAAGGTACACAATAGCATTTTGAGATGTACACTTACGCCTCCAAGGGTGGGGTGGGAGAAGGAAGTAGAGGATTCAATCTTGATGCTGTTCTTGTTGGGCCTCTGTAGGACTCCGCGGAACTTCATAGATGCCTCCTGCAAATAATATTAGCATTTTATTTATATACTTCGCATCCCTAGCACTGTAGGTACATTTGAACTTTAAATAACAGAAACAGAATTTACATAAACCAATACAGGTACTTATGAATCGTCGATAAATAATAATATTCTTGATCTCTAACCATAATAGGATTTGAATCCACAATTTTAAATTAATTTACATGATAATCGTACCTATATAGGATGAGTAGTGAATTCAGCAGATTTATGCTCATGCCTTTAGTTGCCTTATATAACGAAGAGCTGAGACCACCACTTTTACCAGTATTGTATGTAACTCAACCCCAAATAGGGCGGCAATTAGCCATTTAATGTAACTCCATCAAGGTCTACGATTTCTTACCTTCCTAAGTCTAGGATGGTTGAATCCAAACTCGGCGATGGCATTCTGCTGGTTCTCGTTCTCCACGCTGAGGTCAACCAGGAACCTGGCAGAGGTTTTGTGTCCGGCCTTGTTCTTGTCCAGGTCGAAGCAGATCTCGCCGCGGATGGGGAAGGGCAGGCCCTTGTCGGAGGGGTACGAGACTAAGGACTCTAGAGCCAGGACTCGCTGCGGAAGCTGGATCGTGATACCTGACTTCATGTCTGCGGGAGATTGATTTACTTTGTGAGAAACATGTTAATACTTGACTGTTTCTATGACAAAGATAGTATAACTTTCAATCACTAAAAATATTTTTCACATGCATTATTAGTTCAGTAATAACCTACCTTTTGATTTTTTTAGATAATTATAGACGACCATAAAGAATATCTGGGCCTCTTATTGTAAATGTAGACGAGTGAGGTAGAATTATCCAAAATTATGTTTTTGTTATAAAATCATAATGTTGTTGGTACAAAACAAAACTTAACGTACCGCGGTAGGTAGGTACCACTAACAGGTACCATTAACAGGCATTGAATAGTACGGTAATAGTATTGTCGTTCTTATCATGGCCTTAGTGTATAAGGCAGACGGTAATATTTTTAGTACTATCAAACTAAGTTTAGTGACAACGGAATCAGGAGCCCGATTTTCTTTGGTAGACATCAATTTCTATAAGAGGTATGTCGAAACGAAACGTCAAATTGGTCGTATTTTTTTCTTTTGCTTCAACATATCTTTAAAAGAGATTCATGTCTATCAAAGAAAATCGGGCCCCTGGGCTAGTAACGATGTTGAACAGCGGGGTACATCGACTATTTTACTCCATTTATTATAACGAATTCCAAGTTAGTGGCGAAGACTGACTAACCAGGTTTGATTTTGAGAGGCCTTCATGCCAGGGTTGGTGGACATCAACAGGTCAAGGTTGCAGGTAGGCAGCTAAGGGGCGAAAGGAACGTAGGTATAGAGGTACTCACTGCCAAAGTCGGGAGTGTCATAGATGTGCAGATGGTACTTGTTGTCGGCCTTGTTGACGTGCAGGTCGAGCGTGTACTGCGGCAGGCGGCGGTCCGAGACCTCGTCGCGGATGGCGAGCCCCCACTCGGGCGACACGCCGAGCTTGCGGAGGTCGAAGTTCGCGTGCACTATGTTCGCTATCACGCCCGGCTCTGCGAGACACATCAATAACTGTTGACTATATTTGTATTTAATATTAGACTGCCGTGAGTATAATTCTTCTCTAGTATTGTGGCAAAGGTGCTCTCATGGCATTGCTGCTCCTGAGAATGTATTACTCGCAATTATCATTTTGAAAAGAGTAACCATTGAGTTTCATACCGGCTCTTCTTAGTGGAAGCAGTATTCCGAACCGGTGGTAAAATCTGACTATTTGTAAGTGCTTTTTAGCCTACACGAATAAAAAAAAATTTGATTTTGATTTTGTTAAAGCTCTTCGACTATGGAACACCCTACTGGTATCGATTAGGCATGCAACTTCCTTGCACATCTTCAAAAACCCGCTCCAGAAATTCTACCAGACTAAATGATTCCCAAGAATTTCAGCTCAGTTTGCTCACTGTTAACAGTTGATAGTTATTTTATTTCCGCTCTTGCAGTCTTCTCAATCATCCCAAATCATTCAGATATGGTTATTGAATAAAAGTACAATTCTCATGGTGTGGTCCACTCTAGCACGTGTTTTTTTTCAATAATCTATTCGCTTTGTATATACTACAAAGGTAAGATATATGCATTCGTTCCTGTTTTAACTGTCACTAGGCCACGGCTTGACGAGATGCCTAAACATAAAGCAGTAGCCAATTGCACTGAGTAGTAATAATAGATAATCATCAGGTTTAGGAGTGTCGCAGTGTTAGGTAACCGGTGTAAATAGCATTACTAACTGGAGGAGTCGATCTTGGAGAGCAGGTCTGCGTGCGCACACTGCTTCTTCTCCTCGCAGTACACGTAAGACTGTTTGTACTCCAGGTTGGTGATGCGCGACTCCGCCACGTAGCTGCGCTCGCCTATCGCCATGTTGAAGAACGTCTACGAACAGACCACGCTTATACTACCCGGTACCTGGTCTACTCGTTGGTGCTATCTACCTCTGCAGGGCTAGTGCAAGTGCCCATGTTAAGCATAGGTCATGGACTACGACCATATAAGCATATTTTATTAAATAAAGGCTTCACCAATATAAAGTTAATACCATGAACAAATTAAATGAACACACGCTTAAAACTTGGGGATATTAAACATGGTGGAAGATCCTCTAGGTCATAGGCATAGACAGACCTTTTCATACTAATTTGATAGGTTCACAAGCCCAATTTTAGGATGGAGATGTCACTTTCACAACGTTAACATATTTCATGACGTAAGTCCTGTCTTCCCACGTGTGCTAGCTCCTCTGTAAAGCCAGCAAGCATAACAAGATTGATTTTTGCGTGTAGCATGAACTATGTCACCGAGTCGCTCCCCCATTTCAGAAAGAGACAAAATCGACAAATCCTATAATCTTGTCACAATCTGCTAGGGTAGCATGATGACAGAGAATCGCATTGCAAAGGACAAGGGTATTGCACACATTTTTTCATGGTAATGTTTAATATAGCAGGAATATACCTCGACGCCCCTTTCTACGCCCTCTCCCAGCACGGTGCGGATGTACTTGAAGTTGGCAGATTTTTGCTCTTCCTGAACTTTCACCGCGCCGGAGCCCTCGATGATGGTCTTCGGACCCTCCTGTTTGCTGATGAAGGACGTGCTACAGAACAAAATATGATGTTAAAAAAATGGTAACAATGGCTTTATGGGCTCACGGCGCCAGACCGAGTTCAATTCCCATAAGTATCAAATTTCGGAAATGGCCTTTTCAGGATGTAACTAGGATCACCTAGAAGCCTTAACCTAACTGAATTTAACTCTTCTATAAGATTTTAAACTAGGTTGGTATCTCGAAACTCTTTTTAGACACAAAAAAAAATCAATTAGCGAGATACTGCATATTACTTAGTAGTGGATCAAATAGGTAACCTCTTTACATAATTTACCACTTGCTGAACGATGAGGAAATCAGTCTTTAAAAAGGCGTGTGAAGTTCACCAACCCGCACTCGGCAACCGTGGTAGAATAAGATACAAATCTGCCATGTATTGAGGGGAATGTGCTCGGTATAACAGCAATAGGCTCGGCCCCGGCTTGCCCCCGAAAATACATCGGGAAAGAATGTCACCTCTTCGGGGGTCAAAGACATATTATTATCAGTATTGCAGTATAAATGTTCACGAAGCTCACCTTCCGCTGAGTACGTTCTTGTTGTCCTTAGTGGCGTGGAACTCCAGCCGCTTGCCGCTACCAGCGTCCTTGCTCGCGATCTCTACGACGTAGTTCTTGTATCCAAAGTTCTCAGAGTTGGAGACCACCTTGAAGTGGACATTGTCCTTTTGCACGTTCGCCTCGCTCACAACGTCGAAGACGTAGTTGTAGATGTTGTCGACCTTCACTTCAATCTTGCCTTGAGTCGAACTCAAAGAGGTTCCCTGGATGAATAACCTGGTAAGAGAAATTGGAGAATGGTCATTAGAAGCATTTTGAAGCCAGGCTTGGAATTGTCTACTGAACACGGCTACATACTACTGTAAAGCAAGAATAGCTCTTAAAGTAACTTAAGAGACAACCAAAGGATAGGTATTTTATTTAGAAGCAGGTAATATGTTGGATGAGCTGGATAACTTACGCGCTGGGCTTGTGCGGGCTCGGTTTGGTAAACTTGAAGTCGAGCAGTGGGTGAGACTTGGAGAACACGAAGTCGGCGTTCATCTTGTAGACGCGACCGTCTGCGTCTATCACGACGTATGAGTTGAACGAGTCAGGGGCAGGAGTCTGTAGGAAGTTTTGCGTTTATTATGAACAGTCATGCTGATCCTCCGACTGGGCTCGATATTGATACAGAGTTCGTTTAGGTATTGAAAAAAAATTGACAGTTTTTTTTGACAAATTTTGACAGAGTTTTGACGCCCCAGTGTGCCCAGGGCTTTAGACTAAAGCAAATATAGAGAAATGTCTTAATGTGATGTTTATTTCCTTCGAGATGAAGTCTCATAACGTTAGACAAACTTAAGCTCTTAATGAACTTTGTACAACTGAGATGCGAATGTTGAGATGGATGTGAGGAGTGACGAGAATGGACAAAGTGAGGAATGTGTATATCAGAGGTAATATAAAAGTAGCGCCCATAACAGACAAAGGGAGAAGAGACTAGAATGGTTTGGGTATGTGATGAGAACAGATGAGAAGCATGTGGCTACAAGAGTGGTGAGTATGAATGTGTATGGATACAGAGCGAGAGGAAAACCAAATAAAAGATGGATGGAGTTTGTAAAAACCGATATGAATAAGATCAGAGTGAATGTGTGACGGAAAAGCGAGATGAATGGAAGAAAAGGACATACTGCGTAGACCTCAAATAATGGGATAATGCAAGGCAAATGATTATATGAACTTTGTAGAGCATAACTCAATATACCAACTCGAAGAGATAGTTATCGTGATGTCCACTAACCTTGGAGTTAACAGTCACATCCAGACTCTTGACAAGCTCAGCTTGCGGCATGCGACTCTTGATGATGTAGGTGTTTTCACGAGGTGACAAGGACTTGGCGAGTGACAGAGAGGCAGTCTTGGTCTTGCTGTACTTCACGCTCACATCGCTGTTGTAGTCAGTCTTGTCACCTGGATTGGAAATGTTTTTTTAGTAGTTTTCTTTGCAGCAGCATAATGATGAAGAACCACACCCCTTATCACACAATGATTGTGTTTATATACATTAAGGATTCTCAAGTTATCTCAGCTGAGTTTAAGGAACTAACTAAGAAGATATATATACAGATACGTTTTATAATCTGACATAGTTTGGATCCTTCGATCGATATTTGTGGTTTGGTTATGATAAACAAAACATTGGTTTATACCAATCATGGAAGCACAAGTTACAGATGCATTACTCGTACGCTATTTTAAGTGAAAGCATTTATTTTTACAAGCTTTATATTTACTTGCAATGTATGTATGTCCGGGTGGAATCTTGCAACTGAATTTTATATCAGTTATCTTTAACCGATTGAGCTGACATTTGGTATACACGCTTATTTTGGATGACAATGCATGCTTAGCTATGTGACGTCATTCTAATTCCAATGTGGCGGGTCATCCAAGATGGCGGAATAGTTATTTTTTCTGCACATCCACAGTATGGGTATCAAATAAAAGGGCTTGCTGAGGAGAACACGAAAACTAAGGGCAATTAAATAAAAGCTTGTTTTTAAAAGGTTTTTTTTACCATTAATATTATTAAGTCTCAAGGTTTTAGTTAACAGCACATACCATTTTTAACAATTGAGTAGTCGAAGTCCAACGCGACGGGGTCTGCGTGTGGAACGGCAGCCTTGAACTTGGTGGAGCCGACTAGCGGGGAGGCTTTGCCGCTAGCCTCTACTTTGTACAGATCCGCGTTCCATTGCATAGATTCCATCACATTGTACTGAAAAATAATAGGCTTTTAAAATCCTACCACTTTGTGGATGTTTTTCCAAGATCTATAATGTTTTGGTGCAATTAATAAAAGAAAAACCCAAACTAACATTAAGCTACTTTCATTTATAAATTTAAGATATACATGAGTGTTAAGGGATTAAGAGTTTCAAGGAAAAGTTGGAGTAATTAATCAAATAGTTGCGATGGTAATGAAAAGGTACCTCAACGGTGTCCTGTCCGTCGGGCTGCGTGTACCGGAAGTTGGAGACCCACTTGATGTCGTGAACCTGCTCGAACGGAAGTCTCAGGGTGAGGGAGCTGTCATCGTGGTACCTGAAATAAAGATTTCATCAGAAAAAGCTTCTGGTGCAATGCGCCTGGTGTCATTCGGAAGTCTTTCAACTAGGGAATACTTAGGTTCGCAAAATTTGACAGATGCCAGTTAATTTTTAAAGAATTGAGACCGCGACCGTCTAGTGAAGTGTATGGTGATTGTAATAACGTCTTGGTTTAGTGTTTGAGCGGAAAATACTCGGTTTAATGTACGAAGTGGTTGCGGGTGAGATTTTAGTCAGCAGCAAGTTTGATAACTGCCCTTTCAGAATTTGCCCTAGTCTGCGTGTAACTGAGATTGCTCCCAGTGATAGTACAGACCTTGTTTTGTTTGGGATCAATGGCTGATGATGTGTTGGAGATATTTATATTATTGGCCGCAGGAGTGATACTCGTACTGTTACAAATACAAGGCTCGGCTACTGAAGACTCTACGCATCAACGGAAGCAATAACCTAACTAGTAGAATATTTAATTATGTATGTTTAGGGATTAGACACTTTATTTAGAATTGTTAATTTGTATAATCGAGTATATTATAAACTAGTCGATTAATTTAATATACGTCAATATTTCATGTTGGCAACATCAATCGATGAGAGGATATAAAAGTACATGTAAGTATTGCTCAACCTACGCCCTGCTTTAACGAAACCCTCACCACGGTCGCATTCTTTTAGTCCATTCATAACAGTACGGTAATATTCAAATTATTTGTTATACTCACTTCCTGTCTCCCTGCTCAAAGAGCGTGTATTGAGTGAACTCGTCATACTCGAAGGACAGGTCGTCGCCGTAGCTGCCCTTAAGCCGGTACTTATCGTCCGCACTCGTGATAGAGTCGATGTACGTGCCGGTCGCGGACAGAGACACAGGCTTTTGGAGCACATTGCCGGTGATGTCGCTCTATGACAATAAAACAATGATTAACGATTGAAGATGAATGCAGATAAAACTTGTGGTAATTCAGTTTTTTTTCCGAAGTAAAATCATCTCTTTTGTTAAGGGGTTGACACCTTGAAATTGGAAGCAAATCCTTCTCGAATTTGTTATAATCTTTTAGTATGCTCCACGGGGTTTTTAAATGGTCAGACTATCATAGTGACCATTGTAGTAAGCACGTCACACCTGCATTTCAAATAAATTGTCCTAACTACACTTTTGGATAAGTTATTTGATACTCTTAACTACGCAGTATCATCATTTTCCATCCTATTTTCATCTCAGGATGCTTTACGAGTGATGATACAAGTAAACTGAAATAGTTGTGCATTGGTAGTGAACGTACCTTGAAGTCAAACTTAAACTTCTCGCCTTCAGGAACGTTCTTCAATACGAATGAGTTCTGCAGCTGTTTGCCATCTCTCAGCTTCAGTTGCAGCTGGCCCTCGTAGTCGTAGGTATCCTTGTCTATGTTGGTGTTGATCATCTTCGCCTTGTAGCTAATTGTGGATGCTGCGCCACCGCGTTTGGCTGCGTCCGAGATGAAGATCTCTCCATGGCCGTTCCAGACCTAATCGAAGATTTAGAAGTTAAGGTTATCCTTAGAATAGTTTTATCGGATTGCTCAGAATAGTGTACAAGTCAAAAGGAAGGTCGCACAATCCCGCGCTTTTCCGTAAGGACTTGTATAGCGAGGTTATATTTTCTTATGATAGACATCAAGTCTTTGTGAATATAGTTGGGATTCTAGTAAAAAACCAGCGCCAAGGCAAATCTGATCTTATCGCAAGATTATGTCGCTTCAATTAATACTGTCATTGTGCAAACACATAAGTCAAAGAAAAAAATAACATCACATAATTTGTCTTGTTACAATCTACTGTTTGGGTAGCAGACACCTCACCAGTAACACTTAAAATTCCTTGCTAACATTGAACAGTGATGTTAAGTGTAACTAGGAAAACAAAGCATTTTTATAATAAGGAGACGATCAAGCAATCACGCGCAGACAATCAAAACTTTTGTTGAATAATGGGCTTCTTGAATGCGTTAACCTAATTCTTTTTTGGTTTTAGCAAACGATTAGTAGGTAGTTGATAGATGACTCACTCCGTTATTGACGGTCATGTCCCTGTCGACCTTGAAGGAGAGACACCTGTCCGTGGGCAGCACCAATTCCACGTTGGAGTGAGTCTTGCCGGCCGACGCGAACACGCCGTCCTGTCTCACGATCACTTCGAACTTCTTCTCGTTGTACACAAACGTGTTCCTAATCACGAATATTAAGTAAGATAAAAATATATAATTTGTAGCAGCTTCTTTAGATAATACGGTATTACAACCCTCCTTTTGTTACAGCAAGTCCTGTTGCTAATTGGTTTAAGGATGGAATAAAATTTCTTTCTTTTTGGAAATTAGAATATTTGGTGGCAGTAACAAACTAAGAAAGACATTTGAGTCATCGATTTACTTTTAGTTTGGAAAGAATGTAGTATTTTTAAATTCGCTCCTATGATATCTAACCTAACCCATATATAAGTGATATATTATAATTGCGAGGGGAACAAAGTATGAAGAGATACCAAACAGTCACAGAATGGCAACAATATGAGTAAGAAAGAAACTGAGCGAAGATTTAAATAATCTAAGGAAAAGTATTGGTAGGTAGGTACTGGTCCAAGTACCACTGCCTTTTTGAAGTACGTAATTATTAACTCACTTGGAATCGAAGAGTTTCTCAGTCTTCCTAGTGTTAGTGCTGACGTGCACTTTGTCGCTGTTGTCCTTCTCGTAGTTAAGGAATACATCAACGTCGAAAGCGAACACTGGGGCCTTCGATGCAAACTTGAAGTCACCCTTAATCTTGCGTTGAGCCTACAAAGGAATATAGACTTTATTATCAGAGTACAAAGGCAGAGTTATATGTTGTTTGTACTATGTGATGATAGATGTTAGTGTTTAGTGCTCACAAGCTCAGCGAGGACTCACCTTCTTGAAATCGACAATGATCATTCCGATGCCCTTTCCATCATTGTCCGTGACCTTGAACTGGCCGTTCGCGGAGACGGCGTCCTTGATGATCAGCTTCAGCTGCCCGTTGGCGTTGGCACCGCGGCTAGTCTTGAGCAGGTAGTCCACCAGCTCTCCCTGGTTGCTGGTTAGCTTGCCGTGCGAAGAGTACTGGGTCGTCGTCTCGATCACTCCGAAATCGAACCTTGAAGAATTCGCAATAACATTTAAATAACGCTGTCTCCCTAATGGGGTAGTTAAAGGTGCACATAAGTACACCCACATTATACTTTCGGCATTCCAGTCTCAGTGTTATTGCCCCACCGCTTTAAAAGGTAAAACAAATTTTAGTTCACCACACTGGCCCAGTCTATGTTAGCAGATTATCAAGTGAATCATAGTTGAAATAACAATTATCCAAAAATTTGGCTTTCTCCAAAGACTTTGCAATATCGCGATCCTCTATCACTTAGGGTTTGTGAAACTATTGTGTAATCGTGAAGTCAACAACTTCATCAGAATAAAAAGTAGACCTGGTGGACTTTAATTCCTGGTTACTTTAATTCCTCTCCATCCAACGGTTGTCTGGTAGAGATCACTTTTGTATCGTGTATGTATAGTTTGTATTATTTTAAGAGGTGG